>JAHLKC010000066.1:0-210210 GCA_025449115.1 Chytridium lagenaria
TCCCTGACACAGCAGGTGTTATAATTTACGGCCTTCACAAGAGTAATAACGGTCACTCTTGCCAGCGCCATGAACCTGAAGCCTGCGGGAGACAACTGCTTGTTGATATGGTTGTCCGATTCAAGATTTGCACCGTTAACAACAACAAAGGACTCGAAGAGGCTGCCATCAAAGTTGTTAGAGTCACAAACTCGTCGGAAGGATGCACCGTTGGCTTTCTTCCCAAGTATCTTTTGCCAAAGAAGGACTTCTACAACAATTGTTTTGCCCAAGTAACGGAACTATACCTAGACCACCCTAATTCAAGCAAAAGAGCCTTTGGACATAGGAATGGAGGCGCTGCAAAATGCGTGTTAATGAACTCTTTATCTGAATCTATTGTTGGAGATCTTTAGAATCTGGTCTTTTATTGAATAAAGTTTGACGTTAACAACTGATCATTAAAGAAAATATGATTAAAAGTGTTAATGATGGCAGAAGACGGAAGCTGCACCCATGCATCCGTAATAATCGGAGCTATTTCCTCGCAACCAATCCCTTGGTTTTGTGAAGTTCTCTCTATGGCCCCCTCTGCTAAGCCCCGGCATACAGAGGTAGAGAACCACATAATAGGTGACAAGACTAGCGTCTAGGAGGTACTCCTAGATCAAGAGTCAGGCCCTATTCTGCCTTTAGTGACAGCGGGGATTTAAGTTGCTGTGGTTCTGCTCTAAAACTAATCATATGAAGAAAGGAAGGAAAAAGGAGGGAAAAAGGTACTCAGGCGGAGATCCAACGCCCAGAGTGGAAGGGTCATCAAGGAGGGAGTCCATCCCGCTCCTAGTAGTGTACAAGGCCTCGTAATCGCCGCAATAAGCCGTTTTAACATGTTCTCATCTGATCTCTTCTACCTAAGGCCCTGCTCATGCCGCACTCCACTCACAGGCAACTAGATAGCCAGTCATCGCAATCGAGAAAAGAACAGAGGTGGTTATACTACCCAAACCTTCGAAGGAATCATGCCACAGAGGCGTCTATCCAGGGCTCAGGCCTTCTTAGACTGAAGTGTCTTGGTTCAAGGTGTAGTCTCCCCCAGCGGCGTAATCCCCGAGCGCCGCAGGTACAACTAAATAACACAATATTGAACAACAGAAGAATGAAGAAAGCATGGCCCAAGGGCAGCCATGCCTGGATGTATGGGTGGGATCAATCCAGGACTACAGAGGTGCACGTAAATCTATTCAACTTTCTACAAATAATAAAAAATACATAAAGGGGAATCAAATAACAACAACAGGCATCTCGACCAACGTGGTAGCATGTCATAAGTTGGCATACCACGTCAACCGCCCTTCCTTCTATAAAAACCTCTCTCGTATCTATGGGGAAAAACTATGAAAAACCCCGAGAGGGAAAAGAATGGAATGGGAATAAGGAAATAAGGATAAGGCACGACGTCTATATAAGCGACGCATTCATGCCTCTTGGTGAGGTTATCCAATAATCTCACAGTTTGCAGCTACACCTCGAGTTGCCACAAATGTTGCAATACCGACTTCAACACGATCTTAAATGGCTTATTAACTCCAATATCACAAACTTGAACTTTGCTCGTACAATGACCAGGTATGTGAACGAGAATAGTGTTGCATGAACTAAGCGTGTCCGCAACAGTTGTCATCATATGGACACTGTACGCGTCAAGGATTAAAATACACAGCCCCTCCGCTTGCTTTGAAAGCGCAAACGGCTTCCAAATCGTCTCAATCCACTCCATCATCACGTCGGCATCAGTCCATCCGTTCTTCTGCGCCGAAAAATACCTGTGTCCTCCAAAGTTTTCACTCATCTTTCGTGCCTCTTTAATGACGCGGCTGTGCTTTGTGAAATATTGAAGCTTTTCTTATATTTCACGTGATATATTTTACTATAAATAAAAGATATAATGACTATAAATGATTGTCTTAGCATAGGCATCACTTATATTTCCAAGAGTACGTGTTCTCTTATATGATGATTCTTTGTTGTCAAATTACGACTGACGTCACTAATGCGTATTTGTTTAAAGTTATATAGGCGCGTTAGGAACGAGCAGAAGTACTTATGTATATAGGGGTTTATGTGTTTATTGTTTATATTTTCTCTTTCTTGTTTGTTTTGTTGTTTACTATATCCTTTTTTGACTAACTTATTTACAGCAGCAAAATTAATAATAAACTGAGAGAGAAGTTGTCCCCAAAAAATCAACATATCCTGTCCTGTTTGTGCATGATCTTCCCCCCACATTGCTTATATAGCACCATGTCTTCTATCTGCCTCTTACTTGGAATGGGCCCTGTTTTAATTAAGTCGTAAAGTGTACCATGGCACGGGATGTTGTGACATGCTCTTGAATGAGAACTCCTTCAATGCCCCTCCTGATGCTCATGGACGATGACAGGCAAGTAACGCTACGCTATTCCCCTCTTATGCATGCCATTGAGTCCACCACCTGGGAGCGCGTGGAAATACGACTTGACTGCTGGTTTGCATAGGTAATGGGTTATATAAATAAGTTGTTGGAAGAGTCTTGTAGATTGACACCAGAATGGTTGTTAGACCTAGCTTAGAGCTTTGTCACCCTAGTATCTTCATTGATCGGCATTGTTGGAAACCTTAGAAAAAACCCCATTAGAATCACTTCATCCTCACACCTTAAATTCATACTACTAACATTGAGTGTAATAGCTCTTTAATGAGTAGACTTGTTACTGCTAATCTTTATTAGACATGTAATGACATCTTGTGATCTCCTCCTATGGACTAAGAGTCCAAGGAGCGTGCCCAGAGATTTCACAGCGGAAATTGAGGGCAACGTACATTGCCACAACAACAGAGTTAAAGCAATTGCAAGGGTTGATCTTGGCTTTTACGAATTCTACATGTACTTGTTAGCGAGCATCCTTGTAATGAAAATGTCTCACCTAGCATAAACTTGACTATACCTTCCTCCTCTCCCTTCCGCTTAGCAGGCTTCCTCACATACTTCTTCTTCTGATTAGCTTACAACTCTATAGCCGCAATATTATCCTCCATTGTTTCAAGGCCGTGTGATCTACATTACGGCTTTCCGCAAACTTGCGACGAGAAACTTTTGACTCCTTGTGCTCTTCTTGAAACTTCTGGACCAGTACAGATTTGGTCCTATTCGAAAGCACAAGTTTGCGTGTGGATGGTGGCCGTATGGGTGTTGTGGGACCTTCATCATTGCGTATAATGGGATCGCTATCATCCTGCATGCCTCCGTCCATCTTCAACTTGCAGTTTTGGATGGCAGCTTGCTCAAAACTTTTTTTGCTTTTGTTAATAGGGTTTTCTCGTACGGGGAATCCGTTTTTCATTGGGTGAGAGTGATTTTTATGAGGAAATGCCTCTTAAATCGTTCAATTTAACAACACTCATTTTATTAATTGCAGGGGTTGTTGTTAATTGAACGAAATTACGGTAGCCAGCACTCTGGTTAGCACGCCGCTGAGAGAGGTTGCAATCTGGACCAGGGCATTGTCTAAGAAAATATGAGCCATGGGAATACGCCTAAAGGGCATGATTCTTTCAAGAATTTGGTCAGTATAACTACCTGTTTTCTATTCTTGATGGCTATGACAGGCTATCTGGTTGCCTGTGAGTGGGAGAGTGGCATGAGCAGGGCCTTAGATAGATGTGATCGAGATGGAACATGTTAAAACAGCTTGTTACAGTAATTGTGGCCTGGTACACTCCTTGGAGCGGGATGGAATCTCTTCTTGTAAACCCTTTCCCCTAGTCACTTTAGATCTAGTCACTAGGCATTTCCCTTCCTTTTTTTCTTTTTTTTTAAAATTTTGAACAAAAGACCACAAGCAACTTAAATCCCCGCTGTCACTAAAGGCAGAATAGGGCTTGATACTTGATCTAGGAGTACATCCAAGACGCTTGTCTTGTCAACTATTATGTGGTTCTCTACTCTGTATGCGGGGGCTTAGCAGATTGGGGCATAGAAAGCCTTCAGGATCTTTCAAATGTGTCTCTTTTAGTTAATATTTGTACATGCCTTTAGTATGATGTATGTTTGTCCATGCAATTGCTATATTGAGTTTTTTGTACATGCCGTAACACTCTATGTAATTGGTCAAACCCCATTCTATTCTTTGTATTCACATCACCAACTTGTGAGTTCCTGAAAGCGAAGATGATTTCATGTATTTATGAAAATTTATAAATTATCCTGTCTTACCCCTTAAATAATTGGTATGGTTACAGTTTTTCCAATCATACAACAGAGATAAAAACATCTGTCCGTTTAACCAACATGATACAGGATTATCTGCCACTTATTAGGGACCTGTTAATTGTTGATCTGAGCCACCTTAGTATACAAGAGAGACAATTAGAAAAAGTCCCTATGAGCCTTACAGAAGTATCCATGTGTTCTGGAAGTTATGGAGTTGAATTTTGCAAAATATCCCAACATCTAATTAACTGAAATTTGATAAACATCTTTGGCAAAACAAATATTATACAAATAATAACAGTGACCGCTATAACCAAACACCCACCTTCTGTTACTGCAAGCTTCTTCACTGACACAGTTTTTGACCCAACTCTTGACACTGTTGTTTTTGGGGTTTTGTCAAACTTAGTGCGTGTTTGATCCATGTTAGGAATTGAATCTGGGAGCAATCCTCCAAGTTTATACGATTTTCTGAAGGTATTTAACAAATCTGTCCAATCTTTTGAGATGAAATATCTTCCATCTGATCAGTGTGTGTCACTTGCCGTATTGAAAGTTGGTGTCTTTTGAGTTGTCAGTAAACAAGCCGTCGCACTTTGACCATTTGATCTTGAATATTGCCACCACTGCAGAGGCCACTGCAGTGGTTTGTAGCCTTGCAGCAACAGATATGATGGCGCTATGGAGGAACAGAGCTGTAACTGCTTCTTGATCATTGTTTGTCTAATGTTGCTGGACCAAACTTTGAGCTTGCTGGACAGGAGGGGCTGGTTGAGATCGTTGGTTTTGTTGTTGGGCTTGCCTTCGCTTGTTGGACCATAGCTTTTAGGATGAGCAAAAGTTTAGCATGGCAATTGAGCAGCAACATGGCAATGGCTTTGGCACTGCATGGTTGCTGGCTCCATATGAATTGATTGGTAAATGCCAAAATGTTGCCGTCAAGCTGTAGATTTTTGAGGGCTGGGCTGAAGGGACTGCTTTTGGGGAGTGCTCTTCAAATCTTCTTCATCCTTCAGCCAGCGGCGTATCAGAGCTGGATTCACTCTATATCTGACTAAACTTTCTCTTTGATGCGCCGCTGTGGACTTTGCTGAGGATGTCAATTTCTTCTGGTCGTTCCAATGACAGCATTTTTGGCAGGGCTGTGTCTGTCAGTGGAGGAGAGGTGGGACGTAGGAGGGTGCTGGACGTTATTCATGGATTAAGGTTGCTTTGAGCCATGCTGAACCAGCTGGTGTTTGACGCAATTCCAGCATGCTGAACTCTTTTTAGTGTTTTGATTAAAAAATTTAAAAAGTTATTTTCCATTGAAGCGGATTTTGCTCAATTATATAAAAGCATCAGAATCATATATATATATATATGGGGGTATACCTATTAAATTTGCATTCCATCAGACGCGTCGTGATGACAATTTACGTCTAAAGTTCTGCGCCTCAAGCGCGCTCGTTACGGTCTCAGCTGCCGAATCCCTCATCTGCAGAATAACATTTTAGACTCATTCCTCCGCTCTCATGGCCTTGTTACCAAATGCCACTGATGCTTATTGACGCTCACTCCTCCTCACCTTCATCCCTCGTTGTTGCTGTGCATTTTGTTGACCTTGTCATCACTGGCTCTGACATGGATTGCATCATTCAATAAAAGGCGGCACTCGAAACTCGATTTAAAGTAAAACTAGATCTCGGACTACTCCACTACTATCTTGGCGTCGATACCCTTGCCGTCGCATTTCAACCTGACTATAAGTAGAAACCCCGTGTCTATGCCATGATTACCTCCTGGCACCTGACTGAACCTGACGACATTCGCTTGATGTCAAACACGCGTATCGTAAACTGGTTGGAAGTTTGCTCTACCTTCAGTCCCCAATCGTCCTGATATCTCGTCTGTATGTGGTCAACGTAACCCGGCTAATGCGGGTTCAAAACATTGGCGTGCCGCAAACACTTACTTTCCTATCTCAATCTCAAGGACACTAAACATCTTTTGCTATTGGAAGCCAAGTATATGAGTCGCTCCAAAGGCGACCAGGACATCATCTGGTTGCATTCACTTCTGGGCTTCGTGGTGACGGCGTTTCTGGACCTACAACACTGTTTGGTGATAAGGTGCAATAGCTGTCGCTTCACACGCCTCAAACACCAACTGCTCACAACAGATTGATGTGCGCCACCATTTCATCTGCGCGAACGCGTTGCTTTAAGAAATCTCCGTCGTGTATATCCCCACTCGCAAATTGATTGCCGATATGTTTATTTACAAAGGCACTTTCTTCCCCTCAATTCACTCACCTTGCTTTGAACTTGGTTTATCCTCTCCAAACTAAACTCATCTGGGATAGGGTGGGGTGGTAATATGTATATTATCCCACATCATGTGCTTCATTCTCTTCTCTGTTGGAGATACTCGTTCTGTATGATCACTACAATATATTTATGCTCTTTTTCTCAATATTCATTACATTCTTAGATATGACACAACAATTGTTGACGGCGAAAGCGTAACAACAAGGCTACGATTTTACGTCTATTACCGGGTCTGGTGTAGGTGCAATATTTATACTATGATGTGAATGTTACTCGGAATCGCAATGTAAGTGCAACAAACTAGCAAAATCAAACCTTGTCACCACCGTACCAAATCCTGTTCAATAAAAAACTCATACTGCTCCTTCAGAATTTACACCTATTGGAAACAATTCATCAAGATCCTTCGGAGCTTCACTCATATTGAGAAGTCCCCTCAAATCGATAAAAATCGTTACGTCTCAACAAAAACTTTTTCGAGGTTATGAGGGATTTGTATTTTACCGACGATATACACGAGACAGCACATGATGGGGAAAACAGGTAAGGAGAAAGAGATTATCGGTACATTTTGACTGAAGGAAAAAAAAAATTCCAAAATACATGAAGATAAAGAGTGTGTTTAAAAGCCACATCAACGAATCAGATGGTAAGCAAGGTCGAAAGTGAAAGCTTAGTTAAACGTGACAACAATAGTCTTGCTGGTGTACACAGATCCAATGGGTCCGTAAACACCGACAATGCGGTTGCTAACGTCGAAAAGCTTGTAACCCTCCAACCCGTTCAAAGTGGTGGCGAGCTCGTTGAAAGAGTAGGCCTTTCCATCAATAGAGACAGATGCAACCCCCTTGAAAGCGGCGGGAATGACAACCTCAACAATGATCTGTTGACGAGTCTGCTGACCAGGGAAGTAGCCCTTGGATGCGGCGATGGTGACGGTGGCAGTGTTGCCGACAAGCTCTTGAGTAAGATCAGTGGTAGAGTAAGCCCCAACATTGGTGCTCTGGAGAGTTTCACCGTCATCGTCGGTGGCAGTGAAGGTGGACTTGGCGCCAGGGTAAACGCGGATCTGCAAAGGGTTGACGTACGAGTTGTCACGACGATCCTGAAAGTGGACGTTCTTGGTTTTGTCGTCCACGTAGGCAGTGGGGAAGATGGATCCAGCTTGGACCAGAGCAGGGAGGGTGAAGACGGTGTTTCCGAGGGGGTTGTATGAGATGTCGGCAGAGTAAGTACCGGTTCCAAGTACGCGCTCGTTGGTATGGAAGTTGTACCATTCGGTGTTGGACGGGAGGTAGACGCCACGGCCGGCGGTATTGGTGTCGACTGTGTATGCAACCATGATAGGTCCGATCATGTACTGGTTACCAAAGTTACGGAGGTTCTTGTCGTTGGGGTATTGAAGGAAGAGGGGAGTGATGAGGGTCTCTCCTTCACGGTTGGCTCGATGGGCAAGGGAGTAGTAGAGAGGTAGGAGGAAGTAGCGCATACGAATGTTGAACAAGTTGGAGGCAACGTCGCCCATCGCGGCAGGAGAGGCGGTGAAGCTCCTTGCGTACTGCTCATCGGCGTTAACGTGGGGCCTAACAGGAAGGTCTGAAACATAGAAGATTAGCCTTCACCCTTAAAAAATAAAGACTATAAAGCAACCGACTCTTACCAAACCAAACCGAGTTGGCAAACCACACAGTGTAGAGTCTGTTGATATCACATCCAACCTTGCATCCCTTCCTATGGAACCCACCAATGTCACTCGAGTGAATCTCAATACCCGCCATAATGTAATCCTTCTTCACACCAAACGACGACGCAACAGCAGGTGCAAAGGAAGGGATATCTCCAGACCAAGTTGCAGCTCCGTACCTCTGAATACCAGGTGCAACAGTCCTTGTGAGCGAAACAGGGCGTCTAAAAAGTGTGTTGTTCTTATAAAGCTCAAAAGTGGCCTTCGTCTTGAGGAGCTGGTAAATGTTGCTGACAGAGCGATGGGTGGTCATTGTAAATCCATCGTCCTCGCGGATACCAGCGAAGACAGCAGTGGGCTCAAAGATTTCGGGCTCTCCAAGATCTTGCCAGTGACCGAGAATGTAGTCTGACGAGCCTGTGCTCTCCAAGCTCGCGGGGCAGGAAGCAGGGACTCTACATCCAGAAATGAGCTTGCATCGCTTGCAGGTAGACCAGCCGAGACCGCCGACACTGGTGTGGTCAACATAAGAGCCTAAATAATGATTTCGATGTGAGTAAAACAAAGCCCGTCACAAATGAGTTGACGACTCATAAAAAGAAATGGAATAACTCACCAGAGCCCCACCACTTCTGATTCAAGTTAGCAACCTGTCCGTTGGGAAGCTTCGCCAGACCGTTATTCGCCTTTAGATATTCGTAGGTGGCAGACCTCATATCAATGTACGGCTCTTCGATCAAGACGGCACCAGGTCCCTTTGCACGGATAGCTCGAAGGTTACCGGTAGGATCAGGGAAGTTGACAGGATCCCAAGCAAGCTTTCCAAAACCACCTCCAGCTTTAAATTGAAAGAGAAAGAAAAGAAAAAAGAAAAGAAGTTTTAATAAGAGCAACAGATCGAGGCAAAATAAAAGAAGGTACTCACTTCCACCAAACCAGTAGAGATCATAAATGACAGCATCAAGAGGGAATCCACGTCCAATGATAGAGTCGACTTCAAAGTTGGTTTCAGCCCAGTTCTTGTATCCGAATTTCGAGACTAATTTTCGTTAGAAAGGATTAGTGAGGTGAGTAGAAAATTAAAAAAGGCAGTAAGACTACTCACTTTGAAGCCCAAACACCGATTTTGGAGGAATAGCCATAGGTCCAGTGATCTTGAGGTAAGTTTTTCTCAAATCGTTCAAACTGGAGCCAGCGATTGCATACCACCTCAACGCACGTGCACCACGCGAAGTCATGCGGTGGTTGGCAGTAGTAAGGTCCCAGTCGAGACGGTGTTGGTCATCAACAAAGAAAGCGTGTTGGTAGCCATTGCTGCCAAGGTTATAGACGATGGGGAGCTGAGCATAGATCATGGCACTGGAGGTAAGGGTCATGTCAGCTTCATCACCTAATTAGTTGGAAACAATATAATGGAGGTATGGAAAACTCACCCTTCTTGTACGCCAACCATAGTGTTACCGAAACCCTCAGCTCCACCTTGGAACGGGTTGGGAACGCTGATACTTTTGTTCATCCAATTTCCCTCCGAAGTAAGAGGCGCGGTACCGTAAGTTGGTGCAGCAGCAACTCCGTAGATATCTTCAGTCTGCTCACGAGTCCATTGAAGCACCAGGTTGGTAGGGTTGCTAAAGCTGTTGACCTCCCCAGAAGACAAGCCGCTGTAAGAGTAGGTGGTAAGAACTACGTTCTTCACTTTGTCAAACACAGTAGCAGCGAGCGAGGTGCTATCGATCGTAACGCGGACTGAGGCAGTTTCAAGAGTGTTTCCGCCATCGGTGAAGGAGGTTGGGCCGCAGAAACGACGGTTGATGTTTTCCTCGTCAACCATTGGGGTCATGAAGATCTTGAGATTAGGATTGGGCTTACGCTTTTCGGAAGCCTCAAAATGAACGACGGTATCAGAGAGGACCTCAACGACAAGGTAACGGGTGGTTCCGGAAGTAAAGAGCTTGCGCTGAATGCCGTTGCCGCTACACTCATTCAAAGCCGATTGCGGCGGCTGTTTAATTTCAGGGTCGTCGATGATATAGTTGAAGCTATAATATAAAAATTAGTGAGTAAGTTCATTAAGAAATAGAGAAGGTAACAAGAGTATGATAAACAATACTTACGCGGGCCCGCCATTGCTGTCCCAGTAGGTGTTGCCAGCAACCGTATACCTGACATAGAATTGACTGCCGATGCCAATAGTGCTAGGAGTGCCAGAAAACCTCCAGACCTCGTAGTTGTTGGCGTCGCTGGATACATAGCTTCCGTTAAGGCCGTTGGTTGCGCTCCACTGCAGTGTAGGGGTTGACCTGAAATTTTTCGAGATACGTCAGAGGCACACGATCACACGACACCATGTGAATGGAAAAGAATAATTGATTTCTGACAAGGAACCTTATAGGTGACAGGTCAAGAGGATGCAGCAACAAAAACTCAAACTCACCAGAAGACTTGGACATTCTTCACGTAAGCGATGTTGGAGATCTGGAGTAAAGCGGGAGTAGATGCCAATGGGGTAGGGGTACGGTTTGGGTTAGAACGTTATTCGTGATCACCTCTGGGACTCATGAGAAGCTTAAAAGGAAAACCAATTTGCAGAGACTGGGATAGCAGTAGCGAGCGAAATAGAATAGAGCACAAATCTGTTTACAAAAAAGGATGAAGGAGTGAGTGCAAGAAGAACTTACCCAGATTGTCCAGAAAACTCCTTCGTCAAAGCGTTGTATAAATAAGACTTGAGCCGAACAGCGGGGGATCCAGGAGGGGCACATAAGGATGAGGCGCAAAAGCGACAACAGGTGCAGCGTTAGAGGAATAGCTGAGCAAACCAGTGATGACAAGCATCAAGGCCAGCAGAAAGGTTGAAAGATGGACCATCTTGGCCGTCAATCGTAGAAACGGATGCGAGAATGTTCGACGATAAAGGGTAGAGAGACAAGAGGTCTTTTTAAATGAAGGATGTGAGAGTGAATATGGAGTGAGTTTCAACAAAGACTTCGCGTCGGTTGAGTTAGAGGATGGAAGAGACGGGATGCCATTGATACGCTCTTTTATAGCTGACGGTGGTATTAAGGGTTGGGTGAAGCCTACAGTGCAGAGTCCCGTGCCATGGTGTCTCTTTGTAGGTCCAGCGCCGTGACCTTTAGGGCGAGTAGGGCAGAGCACAGAGCAGGAAGGAGGAGAGTCAAGAGGTAAGGAGGAAGTGGGGCACATGCAAGCAACAACTACATGTAGCATGTGTGACTCCATGCCCGAATGTTCCCGAGAAATCTCAGAGTCTTCTTTCCTCCCACATTTGTCGTGGTCGTGGTGCTGCTCCTCCTCTTCCGCATCACCAATTACTATAGCTCGCTGCTGTTCCTCCTCGGCCATGAGCGGCTGGTTCTCATCCAACACTTTCATCGTCATCGGACTTGTAAAATCTTGTGTAATGATGTTTAAAATTAAACCATTTTCTTTCCAAAAACAAAGTAAAAAAATAAAAAATAAAAAAAAAAGACGGCGTTCAGCTCGGCCTTGGTTCTGCCCTAAGCGAGGCACGCGACCTCATTATTTTTATGATTTATTTATTTATTTATTATGCTTTGCTCGTTAACTTTTTCCTTTATCTATTATTTAACACACGTTGTTTTTTTTTGTTTTCTTTCATATTCAAATAATTCTTTTGTTCTTTATGGGGGCTTTCTTTCCAAAACCTTTGTGGCGTCGTCATCGTCGTCGTCGTTTATTTTTTAGTGGGCAATATAAATGTGCTTCGACACAAGTATGTACATAGGTACCTATATAATATAAATATTAGGTAAATGGCGGAAAGCTTATCCAGTATTGTGCTCCACGCAGTTTGTGTTTTTCTGAAAGCCCGTCTTCATGTCACGTGCTCTGTATAAAAATGACGGATTTGTTAAGATCAATGACAGGAGACGTTAATGTCTCCTGGATTCCTGTGTTTTCGTAGTGCCGTCTTATTAAAAATACATTTTTGCACTTTTCATTATGGGAAAAACAACTATCATATGTATTTGATCAGGGTTGACTTCGGAATCAGCTTGACCTGGGTCCCCCTACACTTTAGTTGTTTAGTTTTCTTGAGTTAGGACTAGGCAAAAAGTATTCCAGCCTTTGCAAGAGAAAGAAAAGTAAAAAACAGACACATAGGTTTATATGCTAATGTTCCTTACGTGTTTTTTTCATCGTTTTTTCGTTTTAGTAAATACGAACAGACAAAAGAATAACGCGGAAAAGTATAGTACAGGCTGCAAGATACAATTTTATTTCTTCAGAGAGACGAGGCCTTTACAAGTGATAAAGAGGTTTAATAACACATTAAAACAGCACAAAGAGGTGGCTTTTGTTCGGGAGGGAAGAATGAGGACTTAGTAAAACTTATTGACACAAAGAAGGGGAGATAAAAAAAAAAAAAAGGGATGCGTTGATTTATACAAATACGCTTCAGGCCGAGAGCAAAGCCTTCAACTCCTCCCTAGCCTCATATGCGGTCAAGAATGATGAATAAGACCACGTAAGATCCCTCACTCCCAATCCATTCGGGCTACCATCAGACCTGAGGTACTGCTCTCCGAACCTAAAGTTGACGTCTCCGTGGAAGCGAGTGCGACGGATGTGAGTGTCAGCGAGGTTAGCGAGGCCTCCGATGATGGCGTTGAACTCAGGGGTGCCCTTAGCGTAGGTGCCGAGAGCAATGTTGCCAGCTTGAGCACCAGCGGGACGATCAGCGGTGAAGAGGGGACGGTTGAGAGGGGTAACTGTCACACGGCCGGCCTTGAGGTATTCGACGGCGGCGCGGTAGTATGTTTCTCCGACAGCATTGGTGGTGAGGTACCAAGGGTTTCCGAGGGAGTTATCGATGCCGTTGTAGGTGTCACCGTAGTACCGTCCGAGGGCGATGGAGATGGGACGACCGGCACTGTCGACGAATCCACGGCGGTTGAGAGCGTATTCAGGGATGAATCCAAGGGAGAATTGGAAAAGGGAGTTGAGGACACGGTCATCATCAGGGCCGTAGACGCCGTCGTTGTTGTAGCCGTGGATTGCGGTGAGGGCGATAGCGGCATCGAGTTGGCGGGCACCGAGGGTTGTGCGGAGGGTGCGAACAGAGGGGTCCCAGTATCTGCCCATTTCAGAATCGCGAACAGAGGCAGCTCCAGCGTAGCGGTTGGCCGCGGCAGTGTCACCGAGGAAGCGAGCGAATTCAGCACCCTCCTTGAGAGCCTTCCTCTCCATCTGTTGGGTGAAAAGGTGGAGACCGCGCTGCTCTTCCCAGAGATCACACCCGTCAGAGACTGAGAGCTTGCTGACGGCGTAGTCGAGGTCGGTTTTGATCACACCAGTGGAGGTACTGTTGTAGAGTGCAGCGACACGAGACAAGGATCCACCTTTGGCGAGGAAGACTTTGGCGAATCGGATGAAGACGGATGCTGCATGAAATCAAAAACAAACAGGGATCAGAATTTTAAGCATACAATGGTTAAGGATTAGAAATTACAGAAGAGAGAAAAAAATGACTCACCACGCAGAGCGGGTCCATCCTTTAAAATAAATAAAAATAATATTAGTGATAAAAGCCCTCATATTGATAGGAAATGATAATAAATGAAAAAGACAAATCTCGCATAATCACGTTCTGTGGACGGCACCAAGGGCCGTTGAAAGGCTCAGTGTTGACAAAATACTTGGGCTCTCCGAGACTACCAGCAGAGTTGGTTTTTCCCTGGATGATCTTGGTAACTGAGGCGTAATCCCAGAGCCTGGACTCGAGAGAGCTGTCGTCCTTGTAGAGGTTGTTGACGAGGTCCATCACAAGGGAAGCATCACGAATCCAGTGGAAGAAGTAGTCCTGCTTGGTGGTCTCCTGAAGCTTGGGGGCAGCAACAACAACACCTGTCACGGTTCCAGCAGGTGAGATGTTGTTAAACAGGTATCTCTTTAATAACGGCACGGCGGTGGAAAACCACGACGTCACGTCCTCAGCAAGACCAGAGGGACCAGCAGGAGAGGGGACACCAGTGATGGGGTAGTTCCTGCCGATTCCACCGTTACTGTCAAAGAAAGACTGTCCGTTTGCATCAAACTTGACGTAGAACTGGCTACCGGATCCGACGCCGGGAAGTGCGGCAGAGAACACCCAAAGCTCATATCCATTGGCTGCGGGGCCAGAATAGGTGGCAGCGGTTGTTGCTGCATTATCAAAGATTCCCAAGGTTGATGACGCGATCACTGTGACGACTTTCGAAAACGCAATGTTCTTGACAAAGATGCCACCAGCGAGAACGCCACCAGAGAATGAGTACTGCTGCACTTGCACGTTGGGGCCGTTACTTCCGGGAACATTTGACACAAAGGTCACGGAGGGAGCAGGAGGTGCAGTGGTTGAGGTAGGTGTAGCGGTGGACGATGTGGGAGGGGCCGTAGGAGGAGATGTGGGAGGGGCAGCAGTGGAGGTAGGTGTGGTGGGAGCAGCCCTCACAAGGTAGTTCCTTGTCGCGTTGTTGTCGAAGAAAGTCTGCCCAGCAACCACATACTTGAGGTAGAATTGACTTCCAGCACCAAGATTCGCGGGGCTTGGGGCGTTGAAAGACCAAACCTCAAAGTTGTTTGCTGCAGGAGCAGAGTAAGCGGCATTGACCTTGTTTGTGAGAACCCATTGACCAGTTGGCGTAGAGTAGAAGACTTCGACGGTCTTTGCAAAGGCGAGGTTACGGATCTGATAACAAGGAGAATGAATTGCAGGTTAGACATCAGTGTCTCGTAACACCATAAACATTTTCCAGCGAAAACATTTGAATAAAATTGAATAAAATGATGAAATAAAATAAGCTCACCCAGATGTTACCGCTGAAAAGACCACTCTCAGAGTCATAGCTGAAAGATTGGAGAACAACGTTGCCAGAGGTGGGCACGTTGGGTGCTGTCACGGTCTCGAGGGGTGCGCGACGATGAAGCTATATATATTAGGAAAGGGGCGAAGGCTCTGTTAGATCATGTAGAAACAAATGTCGATGACCAAAAAGGGAAGACGTCAACCAACCTCATAAGGAGCAGCCGTTACGACCGAGATAAAGGCCACAAAGGCCGCAAAGATGTATGAGCCGCGCATTAGCAACGGTACTCTCGCTGTATGTAACGTGAGTCTGTGTGTTTCCTGCGAGGGATGTAGGAGATTAAGGATGCGCCGATAAAGGGATGGAAGAAGCAGAAGAGACTGTAAGATGAGGGATGCGCTGATGTAGGAGGAGGGGATATTGCTAAAACGGTTGGCCTTTTATATGTCAAGTTGAAGATCGTTTTTAGAAATTTAACAAGGACCAGGAAAATCGTAATAAACTATATAGACACTACATATTTAGACGCGAGAAAGAAAAAAAAACAAAAAAAATATATGATGTTTGGTCTGCAATAACCTTAACCTTGACCACTGCACACATGATCAGGTCCATTCACTCACTCACTTCAGAGTCCAGTCCATTATACTTGAAATGAGCCCGAAAACAATTATACAGCAATAATGTATGTAATAATTAATAATAAGTTGGTTTCAATTTTTTTAAGTTTCTGCAGAGGCTTTATTTTGTAGTGGAAAACGTGAAGCCTGGAAAGCGATAAAATAATAAACAATAATAATACTTACTCATCGGCATCACATATAAAGTAAAATATCACGATTTTTGACGCAATTATCCGGTGATCGGGCGTCGCGTCTTAATCCGCCTTTCCGAATAGGAAACAGTGGGCTTTCGAGGGAACTTTAATCTTTTGACGATTTCTTCGTTTTCCCTGATCCTTAAGTAGCTTTTTGCTAAATTAACTATGCGTAATCATGATAGTTTAATAGTGACAGAGTATGCTACAGATTAATGGGCAACTGTGTAATCTTTTCCTTCCTTTTGTAAAATAGCCAAAGTCTAATAATATCAGCTATGTTCGGCATCGAGCCATCAACAACATCATCGTCATCATACGACTAGGCAAGAAAGTAAGCACAGACGTTCCCGAACAAATTTGTGAATAATTAAATCTGATTTGTGTACCAACTTCCGAATGCAGCAAAGCAAACAACCTAAACCTAATTTAATTTGGAACGCGGGCTTGCAGTTACAAGTTACAACCATCACTTCAGTATCACGCGAGGAAAGGGCAAGCCCCTCATGATCTTCTCGTAAGGCACGTGAGATCCTTTTTATCAACTTCGCAAGTCTCGACTGCAACGTGAGTGAACACACGTCGACATTTCTTTCCAAACTATAAGAGTAAGAGTTACTAACAAAGTTGAGCCTAGGCAGGTCATAGCTTGTCGAGAGTAATCATACGATCTATCCTGGATGGCATCATTCCGTACCGATCCGTTTTAGAAAACAACAGCCTTTCGATTTTAGTATAACACAATAACATTTTTATTCTATTCTATTATGGTTTAATATTTATTTACATCAATATCTTAACTCCTCATTCTCCACGGCTGTCTTGTCACTGTCATTCTTTCTTCCATCCTCCCCATTCCCCCTATGGCTCTGCACATCCGCCCAATTCCACACCTCCCTCGCCGACTCCAAATCCTTATCAATCTTTTTGGAGCCCGCAAACTGTTCCCTCTTATTACCGTTCTGCGATATTGATCCCACATCACGTCTTCCGCTTGCACCAGACTTCCCATCACGTTTCTCAAACCGTTTTTTTGACTTAACGTCAAACCGGTTCACCACATCCCCATCCTCCAGAACCTGACGATACTTTTTCTTCATGCTATGAAGCTGTGATAGCGATGTGTTAATAAGAGTCTCCGTCCGTTCCTTTAGATACATTGCGATATCTGTTTGAGTAAATACAGTCGGGAAGCGGAACCTGCAGCAAGTTAGCACAACAGTTGTGTAAGGGATAACACTCACGATAACCACAAATAGAGTATAATAGCTTTATGCGTCCCCTCAAGGTCCCTCAACGCCTCGGAAGTGGGTGGTGGCTGCGCGGGAAGATGCACTATATTCCTAATGGAGCATTCGTTACCCGCTGAGAGGTCCCTCGCAAACCTCAACGCGATAGACGACATAAACGGATCTTCGACATTCGCAGGTGCGGAAACGAGTGTGTATTTGTCACGAAGAGTGAGGTTGAGAGGCTCAATCAAGTCGGCGATGCGTTTCTGGGATTCCAGGTTGCAGAGGAAAAAGTCTCCGTCAAGACGAGCGAGGTCTTCGAATTTATCCTAAAAGAAATATTATACACTTGAATAACCGTGATTGGTAACCTACCAATAAGCCACTGAGAGACTCGTTTGGCAATTCTTTCGCGAACGCCTCTATTTGCTCTAGCTTAGGATACAACCCAGCGCTCTCCAAAGGCGGCGCAGACGCTATCGCAAGAACAGTTTTCAATCGCTTCAAGTCTTCATCCTTTAGTCTAAGGATTGTAAATTATCATCTTTTCAATAACGATCAACTTACGTCGTGACATGTCCTGTTGAAAACCTTGTGTTGAACCTTCCAGCTCGTCCTGCAATTTGCTTGACCTGAGACACACTAAGAGGCGCACTGCTCTTTCCATTGAACTTGCTCAGTGTCTCGAATATAACACGACGAATGTTCCTTTATTAAAACATCACTGTCGATCAGAAAAACTCATAAAATATAAACCGAAATTAGAGGAACTCACAAGTTTAGCCCCATACCAATTGCGTCGGACGCTATAAGTACGTCGTACCCGCTACCCTCTGTGTTAAACAACTTCGCTTGTTCCGCTCGGGTTTCTTTGCAAATATTAAGGATTAAAATATGCGCGATATAAAATCAAATAAAAACAGATTCAAAAGCTATAGCCGTAAATCACACCTGGAGGTAAATTTCCATATATAACCGCGGCCTTTAATTGCGTGGTTTTTTCAATCATACTTCGAAGCGCGAAAATATTCTTTCTTGAGAACGTGACGACACAATCACCTTCCCGAACGTGAGTGAACGAGCCTGCCAATCCTTTGGGTTCAATTTCAAGAGGAGTGAGGCGCTCGTATGTCTTGATAATCACGTCTTCGCCTGTGGAGTCGCAGAGTCGTTTTACGAGCGGGATGGCGGTAGGTTCCCCGCAAAGATGAATTTCTTCGGCTTGCAAACCTAATAAACGTAGGTATTTAATAATATGTCACGGCCAGTCGGCTTACCAAGAAGAGCCTGAGTCCAAGCCCATCCTCTCTGCTCATCCGAAATCATCTGAATCTCATCCACAACTGCCACCTCCAACCTCTTCCCTAGCGGTACCATCTCAACAGTAGCCGCCCACTTTTCCACACCATCACTCTCCTTTCTCTCCTCACCAGTCAATAAGTTACACGCATGGTTTGCCGTATTCAATCTCTCATAAATTTCATGTGCAAGTAACCGTAACGGACCTGCGTACACGCCTGTCGATGCTGCTTCGAGACGTTTTAGTGCAGAGTAGGTTTTCCCGGAATTGGTGGGACCGACGTGAAGATATATTTTTCTGTTGATACTAAGTTTAAAAAGAAAATGAGTGTAAATACCTTTTCATCTCGCGAGCTGCTGGGAACCATTCTGCAGGGGTTCTCAAGTCGCTGAATCTGGTGAGGGTATCAAGGAGACCGTATTTGTCCGGGGAAATGTTTTCGCGAATGAAATGGTATAATGCAGGGAGAACAATTCTATCAATGTTTTCTATAAAAACGTGAAAGCAATTAGTAGGCTCTTAATACGACGCACTCACTTGTTTGGACGTAAGCTTTCAAAGCGTCCTCCAATGGCAGCTGCTTTAAGGTATTTGTGGTGAGGCTGTTTGAAAACTTTTTGATCGTCTCCACCCCCAATGCAGGCTCAATATCCAACCCATTCAGTTTCTGCTTAATGTACTTTGACCGATACAGTTTCTTGATAAGATGGAGAAAGTCTATCACAAATCAGGTTTACATAAGTTAATGCTCCTCACGTTCTCTTCTTTCCGTCATCAGTTCAGTAACAGACTTCTTCGCCAAAACGTCACGCTTTTTCGCCATTTTTAGCATCCAATTCTCCGGGGGTGGAAATTTCATATTATCTTGAAGCTGAGGTGCGTACGATTCATTCTCAGTTGTTGACGTATTTGGCGCCGATGCTTGTGCTTGAAACTCCAGCTTGTTTTTTGATACACGTCCTCTGTCTTGCCATGGTTGATAATTTGGTTCCTTTCCTGAACATAAGCATGGTGAGCATCCATGTTAGTTGAAAGGAATGCAAAGTCCCAACCTCTTGAAGAGTAATGTCCGAGACGAGACTCTTTTCCTGGACGATATTCTTTGCCGGACGAATAGCGCTTTCGAGGGATGTCAATGGAGCATGCTGAAGAGATGAATGGATGTGACGCCCAAGATGATGGGCGGATGCTCAGACGGCTGCATTGGGCCATGAGCGATGTCATGGTCAAAAATGGAAAAGAGTTGACAAACACCTCTTTGCTATCCCCCTAATAAGCAAAATGGCCTTTCTATCAAACAAAAAACGTGCAAAAGCATTGTTGCGGACGTGGTAGAAGTAATGAGCATGTGCGGAAGTGGTAGGAGTAATCTGCTTGTAGCCAGAAGGAAAAAAAAAAAAAAAACCGAAAATATTAAAAATACGCTATTGTTCAAGACTGTATTTATTTTTAGCACATGGCTTATTCGCAATGAGTGAAAGAAACTTGGATTAGATGTGAAATCGTCATTGACGAATATATTTAAAACGTTTTGACGTCAAGTCGGCGTGAGCTGCAGCATTTCCCGCCTCAATATTGACCCAAAGCTCCACAATCCATCGACACAGAGATTGCATGCGATTCGCCATCTCCTGCGCATCCGCGTCCTTTCCCTCCTCTTTTGAAACATCAACGGTATCCACGCGCTCAACATTCGATACAGACAAGATGACAGTTGGCTCCTGAATAGGCGGGCCATCGGTTGATGCATCCGCCTTTAAACAGTATCGTTCGGAGACGAACCAGTCCCCTCCACCCTTAAAGTTGAGCTCGACGCTCTTCCCCCTCATCATCCACGCTGCCAAATGTCTGGAAGCGCCCCCTGGTTTTCCCATCTCAATTCGAATCGCCGGTTCGCCGCCATAATCTGTCACTCTATAAACATCGTGAACGATAGAGGTATGTTGAGACCATAATGCCTTTTCTGTTGAGACGATCCGGACTTGGGCGCAGTCGCCACGTTTTGCAGAGATGGCCTCCGCCATCACCTTGTGGCATTGTGATAGCGGCATGGATATAAGTCCCAATGCTCTCACCGATATGCGAAGCGAACGCTTGAAGGATTGGACTGTTACCATCAATGCTGCAGATCCTGGGATGAATAGAACTCGTTCAACAGGACCACTTGATGTACGAGGAGTCTTAAGAACAATTGAGTTTGCGATTTGTGGAAGGCTTTGAGCGAGTTCTACGAATGACTTGACTTGAGGAAGCATATGGATGGACTCTGAACACAGAACATTATGCAGAATCTTGCTTGCCAGCCTTAATGTGAGATGGCTCTTGAATGGGAGAAATGCTAGGACATGAGGGAGCAATTCAATGGGTAGGTCTATCAGCATCCTTGTGTACTTTCGGTGTCACATTTATTTGGTGAATGTTTGTGCAAAAGTCTGCGATTCCACATTATTACCAGAAATGAAAGCCGCTGATACCGGCGCAACAGCCTCCATTTCTGGCATTGGTAATGAAGAAGAACCCCCATTCTGCCCCAAATTCTCCTGCAAAAACTTCCTCATCCTTATCTTGGATGCAAATGTGAGCACCAGCTCAAAAAATGAATGCTGAAGATCAGAGAGCTCTAGAACAAAAGACGTGATCTTGACGCCTTTCTCCCTATTGAGAACTTCTTGAAATCGGAGGTCTTTTAGGGTCAGAATTTGTCTGACCACGATCTCGATCTGTCTTGCGACGGTGAAGGCGAAAATCGTGCTAACAATGACCACGCCTCCCATGATTGTAAAGATACTGACTTCCGTCAATTTTGATGCCTGACGAAGAGGTGCGGCAACAGCGTCAGGTCCATATACTGCACTGCCAGCCAGTAGTTATCTGGGTCGAACGGTACTGCGACCAATCCGAGACGCAGCGAAAAGTAAGTGCTGTTTAGAGTCCTGCCTACCAGCAACGGGACCCTAGACGCGTTTAGACTTGCTACAATTCTCTTTATGCTTTCAGTCGGATTTGAGCGAACACTAAAACTAGACTCATTCATGACCCAGTTACGGAAGTCCTCCAGATAGACATTTTTTGCCTCGTAATAGGATAGAACGCCTGGCTTGTCCGGATCAGGAGATGCAAGACGAAGAGAGTTGTCACTTGTTGCGATAAGTCGACCGGTACTCATCTCGATGGCTGCCATAAACATTTGGTATCCGATAGGATTTAAAACTTCTCTAATCTTTCTCCCCAAGAAAGTCAACGTCCAATCATTGCCCAACAAAATAACCTCGTCTGTGACTGGATTTTTAACAACGGATACGCAAGTCTTATAAACATCTTAAAGCAAATCAAAATGGTTAGATACATCAATTACCTTACACTTTTGCAAACAATAACACACCTCTATTCCAGGGATAAACCATTCCAATCTTTACTGTATCATGATCGCTGAAATTCATTCCATATCTATAGTCTTCAGTGCTCTCGTACATGAGAGTTCCATTTGTTCCCGGATTCACGTGCGTGCCGTCCCCGACATCTGTCCAATTTTGCCTAAGAACCCAAGAGTTATTCTGGGGAAAGTAAGCGGATGTGTAAATGCTATATCCCTCTTGCTCCCACTGTAATTCATTAGAAATACAGGCGGCGCGTCAATCAATACCTTTTGAATAATATCTGGTTCATCATCTGAGTAGAAAAAGCCGTACAATTCCCCACTTGGATAAGGGTGTAGGAAAATATCCACAGTCTAAACAAGGTCTTAAAAACAATGCTCGTTTCAAAAAGAAAAAATTACCCAGCTACGGAACTGATCCAACAAAAGCAGCATTCTTGATAGTGTGAATTCTCGTCTTTCCGGAAGGAAGCTCCATTCGTTTGTTATAAACATTTCCCTTTGATACGACGTCACCTGCGCCAGCACGAGGGCGTAGTCAGCGATATAGGCGCTAATTTCGTTGGCGGTTTGATCTTGAACCTTCACTGCAAGATCATCAAGCTTTGCCGTTGCTGTATCCAGAGTGAACTTCCTGTAATATATTGTTTTCTTTAAAATCAAATAGTTAAGAATCTTGCTTTCCTCACCATCCAATAATCCCAACCACCAACACCGACGCAGTAACGTAAGAGAACATTAAAGCGAAAAACGGGATCTTAAATATGCCTCTCTTTCGCACCAGCAACGCCTGAGCCCCATCATCGTTGGTGCGTGTAGGATTATCAAGTCCAATCGACTGCCGCCTATTATCGAGCTCATTATTTACGACATTATCATTATTATGTCTCGCATAATGTGCTCCCTCCGGGATAGGGAGTGGAGGAAGGGCATTTTGGGGCATTTGCCGCGACACCGATGTGCGCAAAATGGCACTTTGGTCGATGCACCTTTAAGGAGCTATTAAAAAGAAGCAGATGACGGATCGCAAGGCTCAGCACGCCTCATACGCTTGCAAAACGAAGGTCTTGGGATTTGCTTGAGCGATCTCCATGTATCGTTCCCAGTACAGCCCAAAAAGGTTAGTCAAGATCAACCATTTATTTACACACAGCCAAGTTGGTGGAACAACGGAAATTGCACATCACCCTTCTCGAAGAAAGAGACTTGCGACGGCTCGAACAACCTGCCTGGAAAGTCTTGTTCGCCACGGCAGTTGATAGCCTGAAAAAAAACTCTGTATTGAAACTATACCCACCTACGCTCTTTTGTTGAGGCGTAAAGCATTTGAATTTCTTTACGGACGACGTGGGGGTCCCGATTCTCGCATGGCTCGTATATCCTTCAACCGGCGGAATCTCCGAAACATCCTCGTCCTCGCCTCCTTCGCCTCCTTCCTTCTCATCTTTCTCTACCTTGCCTTCTCCGAGCATGAGGACTACTCGTCAACATCCACCCGCAACCCTCATCTCGATGTTGCCGTTGACATCACAAATACCTCCAATTCAGGATCAATGAAACTCGGACGGTATAGCAGTCGGAAAAGGAGAATCATCACAATAGACATTAGTCAACCACCCCCATTGCCGGCGCATTACTTGCAAGAAGCCATGGAGGAACGGTCGGAGGTGTCGAAATTCTGCTTTGCTTTCATGACAGGCCAGCAGGTTGCTCTGGGGTTTCCGGCGATACCTTATTGCGGGCCTGGACGGAAGGAGATTGCAACGGGACTTGGATTCTCAGAGAGCCTGTCATTTCATGATAAAATGGTCCGTATGGCTCTTATTGAGAAAGGGGATGCTCGGCTGAGGGTTGCTCAGAATAAAGCCAAGGCAGGGAGGAAACGGATTGAAAAGCAGTTGGAACTGATGGCGGAATCGTATGGAGAGTCGGACGACGTGGATGAAGGGGCTGAGGGCGAACCTGCGTTTGACGGCAACCAAAAAAATCGTAGATCTTTAGACGAGGCTTCGTTGCCAGAAGACACAGCCTCACAATACCCGTTTGACCCTCTTAATCAGAAAACCGGAGTTTATAGCAACCCTGACCAGGTTGTTCAGTCACCGGGAGAAGCGGTTAAATTGGATTATGTGAATGGCACGTCGGAAACACCAGCGGAACCTGTTGAGGGCGGGGCGTCACGGATTAGCTGCAAGACCATTGATGCGCACATCCCTCATACCGTTTGCGATACCACAAATGTCGCTATATCAGCATCGCTTTTGAAGCAGTCGCATTCAAAACAGGCACAGCCCAAGTTTGGGACCGTTAAGGCTTCGTGTGAATTAAATGAGACTCTTTGGTTTAAACCACATGTCTTTGGTTCTGGGGCCGTGAACTGGTTTAGGGGTGAGTAATGATTTTTGTACGGCTTGCGCTAATTTTTCTTTCTCTTACACTTTTAGGTGGTGTAGATATGATGGATTTGAATAAGGATGGGATCCATTGCGATGCATGGTAATTTATCTTGGTTTCACCATCACGTTGCTCTATCTTTGCTTATATATATTTCTTTTTAAGGGTCAACACCCCCATATTCGCAATAAAACGGTGAGTCACAGTATACTTGTTATAATGTACTAAAAACATTCTTATAAGTTGGGATACCATCGACCCGTTCAACATCCACCAAGATCTTCTCAACACATTTATTGCCTACGCCTCAATGGATATTGATCCCTCTAAATATCAAGTCATAGTCCTCGACGACAGGAGTCCGGACGGCCCCTTCGTCTCAGCCTACACAGATATATTCTCAACCTCCTCAGAATTCCTCGACATGAAAGAAATCACCTCTTTATCTGCCGAAGGTTCCACAGTCTGTTTCAAGCGCATCGTGTGGGGGTTTTCCGGCCAAAATCTCGGCGCTTTCATTGGAGAACAGCAGGGAGACGCGGTGTAAGCAGTCACCGTTGCTGCTCGCGTTTCGGAGATTCATGTTGGATCGTTGGAGGCGAACGGTTTTAGGGCCAAAAGGGATTGATCCGGGAAGTATACCTGTCGATACAAAAGTCTCGGGACTCCCCGTCATGCCTGTTCCGAAGTCGTATTTCCTTGACTTAAACGTTGAATCCCGAGAAGTGGCTAAACAGCAAAAAGCGGAGGAAGAGGGACACGATACGCCCGATAATCAGCAACAACCTGTTGACGATCACGTCCCGAATCGTCTGGCAAGACGAAGTGGAGGACGACCGGATCTGGAAATGAAATTCATTGATGATGACGATCAATTTGAGGATTTAAAGGTGTCCCCAATTGTCATTACATATGCCATACGGAAGGCTTATTCCATGTCTGAACCATTATACGAGGAAGACGACGCTGAACACCACGATCGAACAGATGAGCGCGACTCTCCCGAGGCCCTCGAAAGCCCTTCCCCCTCCATTAACACCACCCTCCACCGTCGTTCTGCATCCGCTCCACACCCAGCCTCACGCGGTAGCACGATTAAGAATGAACGAGAGCTGATTGAACGCATCCGCCGGGCCGTGTCGTTCTGGTCCACTCCTGAATCGGGGAGACGGGCGAATGTGAATATAAGGTTTCGGGCGGTGGATTTCGCGACGCTTGCTGTTGAGGATCAGGTTGCGCTTGCGCAGGATACGGATGTGTTGATTGGTGCGCATGGGGGTGTGCTTGTGAATTTGATATATTTGAGAGCGGAGCCGGTTGGAGGATTGCTGGAGTTGAAGCCGGCGCGGATTAAGAATAAGAGGTTGCAGTACAGGAATTTGGCGTATCAGGTGAGATTAGGGCTTTTTGTTCTCATGTTTGAATCTTAACATTCTAAATTTACTCTGTCTGCTGCATTTATCATGTTTCTCAATATCCACAGCTGGGCTTTAGGTGAGATAAATCCAAATCCTTTACAACTTTTTATTTCATAATGTCAACTCATATTTCCCCTTTATTACAGATACGACGCTGTCTCAATCGGTCAATCCTACGTTCACAACCTCGACCTCGTCGTCCGACGTCTCCGTCAACTCGTCGTTGAAGTCTACCGTATCCGCCGTAACGGCATGCTAGCAAATCAAGCAAGTCTCACCTACACGCCCCCCGAATCCGATGAAAAGGCGTGGTGACGCGTCAACATTTTATTTGATCTTTTTCTTTTCCCTTATTTTGGGCGGAATATTGTAAACGCCATATCCTTTTTTTTAACACATAAACGTTTGATGGGTAATTTTTTTTTATACTTTCGCGTTAATCAAGTGAAACAGAATTGGACAAAACAATGTTTTGAAAAATATGGTGAGCCATGTTGTCTCAAGGACGAAGTATGGGTGAAAGATTGAACAGAGGAAAATGGTGGGAAAGCAAGCATGAAAATAACAGTGGAAGATTAGTGTGAAAACAGCTAAATCAAAAATTTGGTTTTAGGTCTTTTTTTTAAAAAAAAAAAACAGTGCTAAGATGGTGGTGATTTAAAAATCTGCAAAACAAAGGAGATTAACATTCGGCCTTGAGGGTTTCAATGGTAAGATCCAAGCTGTGGCAAGACAAGAACTGAAATAATAAAAAACGTTAGACAATAACGGTAGTGGATAAAGTAATTTAAAGAAAGTATGACAACTCACCTCATCTTGTTCGCAGGGAATGCTCTGGACCAATCCCATTTGAAGATCAAAGCAGGGGACAGCGTCTAAAAAACAGAAGATCGTGTGAGCGTAACATTTAAGAATGGAAGGATGGGGATGGGGGAGGAATATTTACCACGCGCCGGAACAACGTTCATGGTGTACTTGTGCAAGTTTTTGGCCTTGAGATTATCTACAAATGCATTACAATTTGTCAATCAATGACTTTCGTAGAACTCGAAAACATAGCAGAAACATACATCTCCTTGTCGAATAGCCCAGCCCAGGCGCTGAGAACGCAAAACTCGGAATCTCCATATGGACTCGCCACAATACTTGCAACAGCGCCACCCAAACTATGTCCGGTCATAATCACGGTCCGGTTCGCATCAATCAATTCCTGCACTTTGGCTTCCACCGCATTCCAATACACAAGAGTTGAATCCAACGGTCCAAACTTCATGATGGAGTCGGCGAGAAGGTCCACGGTGTCGGCTGGCCACACAGTGACAAGGGTTCCAAGGAACGATGAGAGTTGGAGAAGCGCGGAAGTAGACCAGAGATAAAGGTCTTGGAAGACATCGTTGAAGTTGGATGTACCGCGGACGGCGACAATAGAGATCCCGTTGGTGTCGGCGGCGTCACGGAATTCGATCCACTGTACACCGTCACCGTTATCTGGGGCAGCGCAATCGGTGGGCAGGGTGGTATTGAACGCGACCCAGCCTTTCAATCGATCCCGTCCATGAATAATGTCTTCAGCGCGCTTACTGCAAGGCTCGTAAGACCCCCTCGCCATGGCTGCGACGTCGAGGATATCGAGATTGTTGTTAAAGGTGGTAATGGCGACGGAACAGACAGCTGGACGGAACCCTGCGGTGTTGCGGAGAGTTGAGAGGGTGGTGGTGTTTTTGGGGACGAAAGAGGAGGGGAGACCAAGAGCGGGGATACGGGGAAGGAAGGTTTTTGGAAGTGCGGTTTTGTTAATAGGATCGATGGCGTCTGTGGCGAGACCGATGATGAGAGCTGTGATCCACGAAGTCGCGATGACCAAAACAATGACGATAAGGGTGTTTCTGGCGTTCCGCGTGGCACGACGTTCCAACCTCGCATCTCTGCTAAACTTTTCTGTTTTGAAAGTCCTTTGGTAATTTGTCCATCGACAACGGGGGTGACGGTACGACAGGATGAGGAAGGCGACCACGAGGGAAACGGAAGATGAGAAGCATGGGAAGATGGCGTACGAATAGATGGAGAGGAAAAGACCGGATAACATTAAACCGGCCATGATGCCAACACGGGCGCGGGCGTTTCCAAAAATATACCAGTAGGGTTTGGTGGGGTCTGAGTAGCGGACTACGGGAGAAGAATCGCGGCGTCGTGACCGATGACGATCATAAGGAAGAGGACGATACGGTGAACGCCGACTTCGAGGGGAGGGCGGCTACCCTCCGAGCTGTCACCCTTCCGTCTCCAGAAAAGATCGTAGTAGAGAAGACAACTAAAACCTGTTTTATGAAGAAAATCATTAGAATTTCTTTTTACGTATGGAAATGTTACCAATGACAAAGACTGCGCAACGAAGGCCAAAGGCGACAAAGGCGGGCCAATCCTCGGCACCGTTATAAAGGGCATATCCTTCACTTTTTCTGTAGTCCGGGTAGGGTTGCCAAAAAGTCCGCTTTTGAAAAGAGTAGGCCAATTGACGGATGTAGGGGAGTCGGGCAATAAGAAACGCGGCAATGAAAAGACCTGAAACAATAATAACTCCAAGATCCGGCTAATAAAGAAAATAAGAAATGAGCTACTAAGACAAAAAACTATTAAACCCTTGACATACGTTGAAGTGGGAAAAAGCAAGGGCCGCAACGAAAATAACTATGGCACTAGAAAGTCCTCGTTTAACGATAAAGCCAAGCAAGTCCTTTCCAGTGTCAAAGCCAGTCGAGGCGTAGTAGTTTGCACGGAGCTGGGAGTCGCTGACTTCTTCAGGGTGGTTCCAGAGCTCCTCAACGACACGCCAGGTTCTGTAAGTCCTTGCACAAATGTTTACAAAGATGATGAAAAGGAGCGAGGAGATACAGATGCCAATGGAGATAACTTTAAGATCATAGTCAAGTTAATTTTGTATGATGATTTAAGAAACTTACAGTTAACGAGAGCCCAGTAACCTCTCTTGAACGTGTAGTAACCCATGGGAATAGCAAGGATGAAGAAGAGCAAAATTAAGTAGAAAATGTGGCCGATAAGATCAACTCTCCAAGCCACGATTTCCTCAATACTAGCCTCCTTTTCCTCATCATTGTCAGGGTCAGCAGGACCACTCAAACCGTTAGCAGTGATAGGAGCCGCAGGTGGTAAATCCCTGCTACTATTTCCGAGTAAAGGGTCCGTCTCGCTATCAGCCTCGGTATCCTTTTGTGCCTTGATGCCAGTAAGAGAAGCCATCATCTTGGTGAGGAATGGGGCGATGAGGAAGATGGGAAAGATGTCAGAATCTGGGTCGTTTCCAAAGTTGGCGCCCCATATGTATATTTGCATGCGAACACCGGTGCGGATAAAAGAGCTGACCATCACATAACCAAGTTCGATATCTAAAATGAATTATTAATTGAGAGGAAAAGGGTGTGGTGGTGACTTACAAAAGACAAGACCAATGATCAAGGGCCAGATACTGGTGCCACGCGAAGCGTTGAAGGCTGCGTAGGAGACGTTGATGGTGATGGCCATGAAAATGGTGCATGCCATGACCATGCCGACCAACAACCAGAGGCATCCTCCAATTTGCACAAACTATAAGAAAACGTGAGTATGTTTTGATATGGGGGAAAAATGTTATGAGTGCTATGGTATAATAATGATCTCAGTAGGCGATGTAATGTAATCAATTGCAACAAATGCTGGCTGTGCTCGGCGAGTGCTCACTTCGTCCAATGTGTTACCTCCGGCAATGCTATAGACATCGCTTCGCCTCAAATGTCTCCCAATTCTCAATTCAACTTCCTCACAATCTTACATACCTTGGTAAAAACCGCATAATCATGAAGCCGATACTTTTTTGGTAGGTCCGACAAATCTTCCATGAGCACTCGATCTCTCAGCACCTTGCAACTGCCCTTCAGAACGATTAGGAGCCCTAATCCTGTCGGCTTGGATGGCGGCTTGAGCAATAGAAGCAAAAGAGTTGTGAGAGTTATCACGATGAAGAGTATTGTTGCGGTCGTGATTAGGAGACGTCGTAGTGGAGCTGTGAGGGTGCAAGCTGTCTTCATCGTGGTGAGCCTTGATCGTGACTCTGCGTATAACATCCGAGGTAAGATGATGCTTTGGGTGAGGCTCGGTTGATGGGGTAGTAGCAGCAGTAGCAGCAGGTTCATGAGGGACTGCTGACTGTTGTTGTTGGAAGCCAGCAGCAACAGCAGGGGTAGTGCCAGTTTGGGATGGCTTTGCAGCTGCCCACACATTGGTCTCGAGACCATCACCCATAGGAGAAGGAGACCGCATCTTTGCCAATGCATTCTTCATTGGAGAGGTGCCAAAGAATGAAGAGGATGAGGTGGTGGTGGTAGGTTGAGGATGCAGTTGTGATGACCCATTAGAGGTTGAATCGCGTCCTCCCACATCAGGATTAGCATGCGATGGTGCCGAGGGGTGATGATCACCTCCAGTACCCTCCATATTTAGCCTTAAGGAGGTCTAAGATTGATGAGGAGCCGTTTTGATCGTAAAGACCTCAATTACAAGTGGTAGTGATCCAGCGAGTACGTACGTGGACGGAAGGGTATGCCTGATGATGAAGGGGTGTTGGGTTGCGGGATCAGATTTAAAAAGTATGTTACAGCAAAAACGTATTGAAATATTCTGATTGGTATACAGTTTTTGTCTGCAGTGAATTGAGATGAGTGTATCCATTTTGTACTACCGCAATAAGTGTCTCACTCTTTTTACCTAATATACAGTGACGACATGCGAGTTGATGATACCGTATAAAAAACAAAACACGGCATCATCACGTATCCCATGTAAATATGAAGCTGGAAACAAAAAATGTTATTTAAAAAGATAACAAGAAACTTGCTACATACTGAGTATCAACTTGACACGTTGATTGCTATTGACCGCGTCACTGACAAAAGATTGCCGCAGCTTTATCCTCATTAAATCAAACTAAATATGAATGACTATGGGTAAAATGCTCCATCCACAGCCACCGGTATTGCATGGAGCTGCACTCGTTACGTGAAGGGTTATTCATGGTAGCCAGTCACGACTCTAGAGGCCTCGCAGCCCTCTATCGCGAAATAGCCTAGGTGTGGGGCTAGAACTCAACATTACTTTATTTATTTACATAATTTTAATGCTGTGGAGCATCAAAACGATCTCTTCTTCAATCTCATCATCCTCATCGTCATCTTCTGCATCGTCATCACCACCCATGTCATCTCTCCCCATCAACACGTCCGGTCCTTTTGCTCCTCCTCCTGCCGCTGATGGTGTTGATCCCATTTCTTCATCTCCTTCTCCACCGCCGCGTCAGCTCCATCTCCATCATCAACCCTCATTGCGTCAACACTTTTCCGCTTTAAAGACTTGCGTTCCTTCAATGTGGAGGTTGTATGCTAATTCAAATTAGTTTGTATATTCTGTATTGGCAATAATTCAACGAATTAACAAGAAAAAAAAAATGGAAAAGAATTGCGCGTTTTTTAAAATGCGTAACTGATATTTCTGTAAACTTACCTTCCATCTCCTTTTTCAGCTTGGGAATAAATTCCTCGAATCCATTGCTGCAGTATTAGATAAACAAAATATAATAAGTTTAACTAAAGATTAAATAAGCTTGTCTGTACCTTCTGAGTGCGTCGTAAATATTTGCTGAGGAAATAGTCTTGTGGTTTCCGGATTTTGCGCAGTCATTAGCGCTGAACCAAATCATTTGGATAAGAGTCAGCACTAAACAGTCATATGCAAGCAAAGTAAACGAAGACCTCTCGGCATTTACCTTGCTGTGATGTAGCTGATGAAGACGGTGCTGAGTTCGTTTAAAAAAGTGAACGTCAGTTGCAACGAAAACGACCCTTAACGCTTGAGATGCAGGCAGACATACTCATAAACCACAAAAGTTCAACTAATCATTACCATGCTCTTGTCATTGCAGACTTTGCATCTTTGTTACATTGTCCTTGAGGAGGCAAAGCTGTCTTGATAACTCTAGCCGTGATAGCCTTGGGCATGCCGAGGTCGTCGATGGTGGCCATCTCTCCAACAAAAATATGAGTTTGTCCAGAAATTAGAACATGGTACTCTACAGGTCGTTTACAAAAAATATTTTTTATAATTACTTTTTGGACACCTTCTTGGAAGTAGGTTTCTTCCATCCCCACACATACGACGCAGCAACCCCTAACCCAAGTCCAGCAAGGTTCACAATAGTACCCACCCCAAACTCAATCCCCTCAGATGACACACTCTCATGCAAAATATAAATACTGTACTGCGCAAACTTGAGCACTCCATCGCTTTATGCACAAGCCGTCTCTCGGGTTCAGACGTTGACGGCAACAAGGCATGAATCGCAAGGAACGCAGTTAAAGCGTCTCCACCGACAGCGTATTGAATATGGAAAAGAGTGGTGGCGACAAGCGCTGCAAGGGTGTCAAGATTTTCGCGTGCGAACCCTAGACGCTCCAATGCGAGGGCTTCGGGGGATCCAGGCGCTCCTGCGGGGTTGACGGCAGCTGAAAGGTTGGGGATACTGCCGAGACCGGTTTTAGAGACGGGGGAAACGGTGGAAGGCTCAATGGTGGGAGGGGGTGCGGATTCGGCGGCCTCCAGCGCTTTGATCGTGGTGTCAAAAAGTCTAGGAATGGATCCTCCACCGCCTGATGTATTATTTTTTTTAGCACGATAAAACAAAATAGAAACTATATAAGTATTAGCGGAAAGTACGTACGGCTGGTGACGGCGGAATGCATGACGGCCATGGGGAGAGTGACGTTTGCGAGACCGACAAGAGAGGCACCAAGGGCTTGGTAGCCGAGCCAGCCGGCTTCAAGCCATGAGTAGGGGACGGTGATGGAGGAAGAGGACGAAGATGAGGGCTTTGCTGGGGATGATGATGATGCGGACCTGTTGAAAAAGTGGTTAAAGAAGGATTATCGATGGGGCAAGAGTTGATGATGATGGGATGCCCTACATTTTTCTCTTCGTTTTTTAATTCTCAAGATTTGGGGTTGTTGAATTTTTGTGATGGTCTCACTCTTCAAACTTCCTCACTCGTCTCATTTGATCTGGCAGTCGATATCGCTCTCATGTAAAACTAAAGGTTGTCGGATGGATATGAGCGAATATAAGGATGGATGGATGGATGGATGTGTTTTAACCCACCATATTTACGCTGTGAATGTTATTTTGGCGCGAACTTTTTGCATTCAACTACCTAAGTAATCGATGCTGTCGAGAACTGCTTGAGAACAGCTGGCTATCGTACATACTTATTTAATTACACATTACATGCAGCTGTCAAATCAGTTTTTATTTTTCAGAAAGGTTGAAAATGAATCTTATTGACATTGTAAAAAATAAAAGCAATTCGTAAAGACCAAAGACGATGATGAAGCAATATAAGATTTTAAAAGGAGTAAAGCTTATGTCTCAGGCTACCTACCTACAAGCTAACACCCTCCACATCCAATTTCCCCGTTCTCAACTTCACCTTCCAAATCCCTCATAGTCCGTCCAAACCATCTATCTATCCACTCCATCGCAATTCATCGTATTCCATTGTACTCAGTCGTACTCCTTTTTGACGTTTTGATGAAGCATCATCAACGCCCGTCAAAACCGGAACCCCCAAGAAATCAACATGACATGTCTTTCCCCCTGGTTCTTTTCGAACCATGCGACATGCCCTAATTCAAGCATGACAAATTGACAATCTCAGAAAAACCTCCAAGATCCTGCCGACCAAAAAAAGACCAATCCCTGCCCCAAAGGCCCAAAGCACCACAGACCCCCGGTCATCTTCGCGCACTGGTGTGGAAAGTGAAAGCGTCAAACGAAACCATCCATACGAGAGCGCAGACTTAGGTTCAACTTTGAAAGCCGTCATTCGAGTCTTCTTGGGAGGCATCCTTGAGGCTTGTTCCTTCCTTGTCCCTCCCTAATCAGACGCCAAATTCCCTTCCCGCTTGCCACCCTTCCTCACATCCACACATCCAACCATGGGCGGCCTCAGCGGCTTCATCAACATGTTCCTTCCTGGTTTCGTCCTCGAACAAAAGGATGAAATGATGTTCCCGACTCCTTGGCATATGCAATGGAACAATCTCTGGCTCTCCCAAACAACACTCTGCATCCTCTGGCTAGCCTACAACCGTCGTTGGGTGCCGGCATGGGACTGTAATAAAACATCATGGATCGCAAAACAGTTTTGGGTGATGCTGGTGACGCATGGGTTGTTTTACATTGTTGAGATTTATTCAACGGATATCATTCGACAGTATACACCGATGTGTGAGTTACCCTCATTCCTTATTTATCTAACTTTACACCAGTATTCCATCATGCCTTTGCGCTGATTATATTCAGCTCCTTTTTGATGGATGGCAACACTCTTTCGGTGATAACACTTCTCCGATTGTCGTGCATGGGATATACTGGGTGCTTGGAGCGACGAATATGAATCTTCTGATGGTGTATAATTTATTGTTGTTGATTTGCGGAGGGGTGACGTTCCATAACAATGTTGCCGTGGGACCCAGACATCAGCCGAATAGTAATGTATTGTCCGTTTCGGCAATGTGCATTTCGGGAGTAAATTACTTTACTTACTGTGAGTATTTGAATTTTTTGTTATTTTATTTAATGGCAGCCCGTCCATCATAACGGTGCGATGAGATTGGCTACGTTTATGTCTGCTTTGATTTAATAGCGTCTAGGCTGTTTTGCCGTTTTTCTTCAACTACTGTAATCTTTTGCAGTTCCACTATCATTTCTTCTTTAGTCTTCACAACATTCTATCGTCTTTTATCGCCTTTATTTTTTCACCAATTCTTTTTGGGCATCTTTATTGACTCTATCTGTTCCACATATTTCAGGCTGGTCATACCGCGGGAGCGGCTGCCTCTCAAACCGCTTTAACGAAATGATCATCTCAAATCTCACCCACCACCTCCTCCTCTGCACTCTCCTCACCCTCGTCCTTATCGGCGCAGTTTACTATTTCGCACTACAAACCCGAAAGCGATGGACTAAAATGGGTTACATCCCGCCATACGCTCGTCGCGCATCGCTCAGCGATTCAATGGAGGAGGGTCTTCAAAAATCTTTTGGCGCGAGTACGTCAACACCGAAACGAGGGTTTTTGTATGGGTTCGGAGGAAGAGCAAGGAGGGGAGATGTTGAAGAGAATACGGATTTTTTGTTGGATTCGTTGGATGAAGAGAGAGGGAGAAAGGCGCCGTCACCGCCTTTACGGAGGACGGGAGAGAAATCTGCATGACGGTACTTCCCCTTGGGAGTAGTTCCATTTTTTATTAACTTTTATTGTGTTTTTTTTTTTTTGTCCGTCTTAACATTTCTCTACTTCCCTGCGTTTTGTTAATTCGTCTATCTCTCTCTCTCTCTCTCTCTACCTTTAATATTGTGTTAAGAAGAGATATATTTTATGCTCGCGATAGAGCATCGCCCTGTAGAACCTCTTGTTAAGCTAGAAAACGCCTCATAGTTGTTAAAGCGTAACCCGTGTATAGTACTTTTCTCTTCGCTGTACGCAATGCCGTCAAAATGCCAGCTCTCTCAAAATTGATTGGGGAGTGCGAATCAATGCGAAAATGAAAAGTACAAAAACCCTGTCCCGTTCCTTCAACTCCAAATGATGCATAGATAGACGTGCCCTCCCATACTCCATCGATAGAAATCAGCGGTTTAGAAATGGGAGGTCTTCTTACCCTCCTCCTCCCCGGCTACATTCTTGAACTAAGCCAAGATGAGATGTTTCCCGTCTCCTGGCATGTTCTTTGGAACAGAGCGTGGTTACTTCAGACTCTTTTGAGTTTTGTTTGGTTGATGTGGACGAAGCGATGGCTTTGTGCGTGGGGGATTAAAAAGGGATGGGTGTTTTGGCAGTTTCGGGTCATGTTGATTACGCATGGGGTGTTTTATGGGGTGGAGATATCGGCGACTTCGATTTACCAAAAGTTTACGGCGATGTGTGAGTTGATGTTTTACTTTACTCTTTCTTCCTGTTACCCTTCTATCCTCGGAAGTTTATTTTAGGTCATGATTTGTTTATCGTTATCTCACACTTACCACCAAATAGTCGTCCATCACATCTTCTCTTTTGTGATATTCGCATGCTTCCTCTACGAAGCCAACGCACTCTCTGTCGTTAGCGTCATCCCTGTTTTACTTCATCAAATCTACTGGGTGTGGAACCCAACAAGCATTTTCCTCCTCTTCATCTACAACTTTTTCTTAATGGCGTGTGGATCTATCGGCCTTTTCCAAATCTCTGCTATCGACGCAATCCATCGACCTATCAGCTACGTCATGCCTGTATCAGCGATAAGCATATCAGGCGTGAATTATTTCGCTTATTGTAAGTTTTTCAAGACGGAAATAGGCGTTTTCGACTAACGTTTTAAAGGCCATCATTACCCAAACCCTTACTGTCTCCCACTTATCTCCAATGACCCGCTTCCCCGCGCGTTCCAAGAAATAAGCACCAGTGCCCTCATCTGTCTAGCTGTTATTTTCATTATTTATTTTTGTGCTGCCAGCGTTAGGAAACGATGGGCAGAGGTGGGGTATGTTCCACATTTGCCATAAAACCGCATAAATACGTGGAAGTGGAACAGCATCAGGATATGAATGCTTATAAAGGGCCTAAAAGACGGGATAGTGAAGAGGCGATGGGGTTCACGAAGGTTGTGGGGAGAGGATGATAAAGGACGAGGTTTGAAGGGGTTGATGATGCGCGGCTTTGTATTGAGTTTAATTTGGATGAATAGGGGTGTAGTTTGGGTTAGTCAGAGATCACCCACTTGTGTTTATTCAATACATATTTATTTATTACTAGAACTCTATATCGCTATGTTAACGTGTTAATTTTCATGCAAACGCTTTATATGAGTTTAATGACTTCACAAGTGCGTCGAGTATAATGTATAGTCGCTAATTTATTCGACTTCAAGCAACACCAGTACATCTTCTAATTAAAGCAACATCAGCGCATCTTGCGCCATATTCCATCCTACCCAGTCCGTCCTCAACCCAACCTTCCTCTGATTCGAGAACTCTCCACACAAAAAAAACCCTCATCAAAACCCATTTGATTGATCCATAAAAACAATGCTTTCCTTTGCAAAAAAAAGAGTTCCTTCCCGTGTCTACACGATCGCAACAAAGTAATTTCACCCACCCAACAATATCCCAAATGATTGCTTCATCAACGCTACAAATCGAAACCAAAGTCGGTGCAAAATGCCCATCTCGTCCTGCTACATATGTGGTAAAGTGTATAACAAAATAAACGTCTCATAAGAGAAAAAAACAAACCTACAGGCCGGAACTTTGGAACTCAATCGATAGGCATCCACGAGAAAACATGCATGGAAAAAGTAAGCATCTCCATAACTCTCTCTCTATTGATCCCCCGATAGATTCGAGCGTGAACAAGCCGTTCTCCCAAAATCCCAACGCAAACCTCTCCCAAAACGCCCCACAGCCGACCTCCCCATCTCCACAGCTCTAGCCGGAGGAAAAGGTCTGGACGCTTACAATGACGCGGCGCGTGAGATCCATCTCAACGAAATGCGATCGGAATGCCCAAACTGTCAGAGAAGTTAGTCCTGATCGACTTGAAATACATTTGAGGTAATAAAAAAAGCAACCCCGTTTTTTCACGTCCTCCTTTTTTTTTATTGATTTTGTGTTAGGAGTTGCGCGCCTGGAGGCTTCTTTCAACGTCAATCAAAGCAATTACAGCAAGAACGTCAAGAAAAAAGTCCACGGACTTCTTCGACGGATCAACCCGCGGAACCTGCACTTAAACCCTCTCAAATAAAATCCTCACAAGCCGCCGGCGTTACCCCCTAAACCCTCCACAACTCAACCCTCCACCTCATCCACAGGCGCCTCAAAAATAAAATACACCCAACTCGTTCTTCAAGCCTCCTCCGAATACCTTAAAAACCCAAAAATCCCCATCAACCTCCTCCGTCAATGACACCCCAGAATCCCCAAAGCCTCCACCACCTCCTCACCAAAACCGCTCTCAACTCCATCCTCGCTTCATCTCCTACAAAACTTCCCCAGGCGCAGTTCCAATCCTCGGAGGCGCTTACAAATCCCGTCAAAACCATCCCCAGTCTCCGCACCAGTCTCCCTCGACAACATTGCATCACCCAAAGACACAAGCACCGAGGACGTCACGTCAAAGGACACAAAACAACCGCCTCCACTACGTACCTTCAAAAACCTCCACCAGCACGCGCAACCACAAAAGAACCCTCAGAGTCTTCTTCGCACACCAAAGACGTGTCCCGATCCAGCAACACAACGTCATCCCCCACTCGTCTCTCCCAAACCGCATCCACACCTCCCCGGAAATTCAATAACCCAAAAAACCGCATCTTCCCCACCGAAATCAAATCCATCCAAACTCCAGTTCTTCAACCATCCCAAATTCCACTGAAACGAAGAAAGCGCCAACGCTACCATTGAAACCTATTGTTTCTTCGAAACCTTCAGAAACCGGCGGTATGGCGAAATTCTGCCAGGAGTGTGGAACAAGCATCTGCCGACGGCGAAATTCTGCGCAGAGGTTTGGCTTGTTTCATCGAATTAAGTTGATCCTAGACACTAAATCCTTTCTTTTTCGCTTCTTTTCCATCAGTGCGGCGTTAAACGTATTTAAAAAAATAATCATCATTCCATTCTTTTCGTTTTCGGTCAAATCACATCCTCCTTGTTGTAAAAGTGGGTGTGGAGCCGATTTTTATGCAAAATAAACAAAAAAAAGGACATAATATCATATTTTTTTTTTAAAAAAAAAGGATTGAAAATTACAAAAGTGCACAGAATTTACTCTCAACAATGAACAAAGCAAAGGGGCGACTCAAATAAAAAAAAAAAAGTGGGGCAGAAGTGAAGAAAATGACATGCTGGATATTTGGTATGTCCAAAATGGAAAATCAAAGAACAACAACAAGATCAATTGAAAAACGGGGGGGGGGGGGGGGGAGGTCTCTGAGGCGTTTGACATAAATCAATGTTGCTTTTTCTAGTTGATCATGTCCTTTGTTTTGGAAGGTCTAGTGCGAAAATAAAGAAACTAGATTCGATGAAGAAAAAAAAAAGAGGAAGATGATGGAAAGAAATTGTGAAAAATGACAAGGACTGGCTATTTTCAGATGAGCATACCACCGGGACTCGAAAATCTGGAGAGAAACAACTTAGTAAAAAGGCCATATTGAAAGAATGGAAAGGAAATGACTAGAACATACTTGAGATAGAAATTCGCCGTAATAGCAGCAACTGTGTGAAAAAGATTCCGAGAGTGAAAGAATGGTAAAAAATTTTAGTATCCGAGGGAAAGGAAAAAAAAGTAAAGGAAGGCCACATACACAATACAATAACAAGAACAGTCGGTCCAACACGGTCATCGTATGGTCCCGGGTCCCGGTCACGAATCTTTTGCGCCCTCCACTGGAACAAGAAGAGCGAGTAGACCTTTATAAACGCAGACACAATAAATTAGCAAAAAGGAAGAAACCCAATATGCTTGCCAAAAAAATTAAAACGCACCATAAACATCATAGCCACAAGTGTGAAGAGCAAACCCGCAATCTGTCCAACACGATCTCCAAGGTTCAACAACGCAATCGCGAGGGAAGCAATAACAATACAAGCTATATCACATCAGCACAGACTCAAGCAACCCTAAAAGAGGCGCATCAATGTACTCACAGTTCAACCAACTCAAGAACGTTCTTTCATTAGCAAAGAAAACCTTAGGTTCAATCCTAACAGGATGGCGATCCTCTTATTCGGCGGCAAACTCTTCCCGTCAGGTCCAAGGTACGCCCCAGGCCCACCAACCGCCGCCCCTCCCGCGGCCGGTACCGCCACAGCACCTCTAGTCGAAGCCCACCACTTCCACCAACTCCTATCATTCCCATGAGGCGGCGGTGCAGCCCCCGATGATGTTCCTTCCTGCGCAAGAAGTGGGGTCCGTTCATCCGACCTAGCAGCAGCAATGGGACGCTTGGTTGCCACACTCTTGACAACACCAGAGTCAATCAACACCGTGATCTCATCGCTGTTCTGTTGAGGGCAGTGTCGCGAGACGAGGAGGTGGATGCGGCGGGAAGCGCCTTCTGGTTGTTGCGTTTGGAAGGGATGGAGGTCAAGCTTGATGTAGGGGCGAGGGCTGTGGGTGGGGAGAGCATGGTACGTTCCATCTGGGTAAGCCAAAAGGGAAGCAGAGAAACGCGACCTTCGAGGAGGGTGGCAACACCGTGGATAAACTTTGAGAATTTAGGAACCTCTTCCACAAGGTTACCGTTGACCAGTTGCTCAACCCAAGACGGGATGCTGGCACCTTCAGTGGTCTCAATTTTAACCTCGAGGACAGCAAAAGGGAAAGTGTGATAGTCTTCGCCGGGGAGGTAGTTGAACGGGGTGGTCACACCGCAGTCAGTCCGTCTCCAGTTCTCTCCAGAACGGGTGCGGCCTTGGTTATCTTCGCGGATAAATGTAAGGTCCGTGTCCAAAGAAATGCGCACACGAGAGTCTCCGGGAAGCTGGAAAGCGGTGCGGTTGTAGAAAGTGCGAATGACGGGCTTAAGCTCCTTCTCCTTAATTCTCTGCTGGATCTGAGATGCGAGTATCTCAAGATCCTTGATTTCCTTCTCAGAACGCACATTCCTCTCACGAATCTTGCTAATTAAGCGCTCCACTGCGAAATCTCCCTTTAAAAACTCGTTGACGTACTTCTCCTTTATCGAGAACCGGGATTTAACTGACGTCTCGGAAGAAAGCTCGTCCCTGTGAGTTTTTCTCTCCACAAAGATCTCGTTTTGATCCATGTTTCCGTACCAACGCAGACGAATGGCCTTAAATCACCACGTTTAGCAGAAAGTTCACTTTTGTAGAAAATAAAAACTTTACATACTTCTCCACCGTCCTTCCTCTCGAGACGCGATGTGTAAAGATCAAAAGACTCATTATCCAAGTAGACCGAAGAGACTGCAGGGCTAGGATCATTTCCACCCTTTCCGCTCACCAAAAGAACCGGCAGATACTTTAAAATAATACACTTGACCTCAGTAACATTATCTATAAACATAAGTTAATAGAAGAACAATTATATCCAACGCAGCTGTTCTAACCTGGGTGCACCCAGTATTTTGTAGTCTTCCTGACAAAGTTGCTCTGAATCTTGCCTTGTCTTGGTGTTCCCTGAACCCCATTCACAACGTCAGGATCATGAATTCCAGTTCGCACAGTCTCAAAGATTTTTGAAAGCCTGACGATAAGCGAGTCCACATTCTCCTTGTAAAACGGTCGGTTGTTCATGAGGACCGAGAACATGGGCTTGAGCTGGTACGATGTATGTTTGTCGTGCTTTTTGATGATCTGGGTGCAGCAACATCAGCATTTGAAGCTAGAATCCTCTGATAATAGCACGCCACTCACCTTCATAAAGCCAGTGTAGTTGATGCGGGTGTACTTTGAAAGCTCCGCCACTTCCTCAGTAATACGGTCAACGTCATCCTTGACATCTGCAAGAATGGCCGCATCATCTGGGTGGGAAGCGGCTCTCGAACGAACAATAGAAAAGACGGCATGCTCGCAGTGCTCAACACGGCGGGTCAATTCATCTCCCTTGATCTGACGAAAAGAGGCGACCTGTAAAAAACCCAAAACCGTTTAAGATTGCTGCACCGCATGTTTCTCTATCGCCATCAACCCACCTTTTCAAGTTCGCGCTCAAGCTGTTCGACAAAAGTTGCCTCGTCCTGTTCAGTGAACTTGCCGGCGGCAGTTCTGTCTTTAAGCAGACGCTTGAGACCGTCATAGTCCCTGTTAAATGATAAGGATTCAATCGTTCAGAATAGATACAATTGGTGCAGCTCAAAGGATGTACTTACAGGTAGTAGAACCGCCATTCGTCATGTATATGGTCGCGGAGTCTCTTTGCAAACTTCATACTCGCTTATGGAGTTTTGATGTTTAAGAAAGGTATAATCTAGCTGGTTTCCTTGTGATACTACTGATGCTCGCCCTTTAGCTTCAGTGCAGATGCGAAAGTTAAGATGAAGTGAAGGATGGGTGATGATAATGACGGATGGAATTGAAAGTGACGCCTTGCTGATGACACCCAACGTTGAGATTGTTGGAATCTTTTTTTTTTCCAGCGATAGCGACACGAAGCTGCGTGCAAACCCAAATACTTTATTTTTGATGGAGAAGGTGACAATGTAAAAGCTAAACCATAACATAGAAGTACGTAAATACTACCATGTATATAACATGCGAGAATAATTGTAGAAATATCGTCATCAAAATGAAGAAATGGAAAGGAAAACTAGAAAGTAATAAATGCATAAGGCAAACATTTGCATGTTTCTACAAATTATGTCGAAGAATTATCAATGGCTACTTCATCGCATGATCTTAACGCAATTACGCGCGAGTCGGTTCCTTATTTGCTCCGTCGAATGTATCATCTGCTGATGCGACTCTGTTATGCATCAATTCATAAACGGTCCAGTTGTTTGAGCAAGGATATTTTGCAATAAAGATCGATATTGACGGCCCCAAAATCGATCGTGGTCTTGGTTCAGTACGTAGACTTGAAAGGTTATCACCTTTGGTCTCCATGGTTCACTCACTACCTAGTCTGTCTGCACTCTGTCAACGGCCAGTCTGCCAAACGAACAGCCTGTTGGTAGATCGGGTTCAGTCAGTGACCGGATCGAAAGGATCGAGAAACAAACTCGTCGGTTTTTCTTCTGTTGTCAGTTTCGGAAGAATATAGTTGTATTTAAACACAGAGTTGTAATCGCCCCAGTCGCCTTTGTTTTTTCCTGGTTGCCTACATAGATATGTTTTGTTTATCTCCATGAAAACTAAAAAGGCCCAGTGTGAAATTATAATTACGCCGATATAAATACTCCAATGACGCTTCTCAAGCACATCCATCAACACCGTCCTTGCCTATCCATACAATGCCATCACGCGCTTCATCATCATCAGCACCATCTCCAGATGAGACATCTCCACTCCTTGCACCCGTACCCGTTCCATCTTCTCCCCTCCCACCCTACCAAGTTAAACCTTCCGTGCCATGGTACCGACGTGCCTCCCCAGCCATCATTCTCCCTCCCGTCGCCATGAGTCTCTTTGCTCTCGGCCTTCTCATCATTCCAAATCAAAACCTCTACCTTTCCATCGCATGCCGTCAAGTTGGCATCGATCCTGCTCTGGACATGGCGGCTTGCAGAGCATCACCCGAAGCCAACGCTTTGACTGTAACGTGGCAAAACAACATTGGTCTCGCGAGTGCCATCCCTGCTCTCTTTTCCTCCTTGTTCACTGGGGTGTTTATGGACAAAATTGGTAGAAAGCCCTTCATCGTGCTCAATAGTATTGGGTCCTTGTTGGAGGTTGTTACCTTTTTCGTTCTCTACATGGGTGCGCCAATTACGTTTGCCTACGTCTCCTCCTTCCTCCTTGGGGGTCGGTTCTTCTGGAACGGTCCTCGCCACTTACGCGTATATATCGGACGTGTCTGACCCAGCATCCCGTGCAACTATCTTTGCCATTACCGACAGTCTTCTTGTCGTTAGTGTTCTTGCCGCACCCTTTATCAGTGGGATCTTCTCTACATACTTTGGGAGTCTCTTACTTCCGGTCATGGTGGCCGCGTGTCTCATGGTGACTGGCATCCTCTGGGTCATTGTTCTCGTCCCAGAATCCCTCGCCGCCGTAACTCCTCCGGCAAGCCTCGAGAGTACCTCCGAGACTCCCAAAAAGAAAGAAACCATGTCCATGATACACATTGTGAATGACCTTGTATCAGCATTCACAACGTTATTTCAAGGTCCGCTTTTTCTGGTCACCTTGTTTATCCTTTTAAACACGACGATTGCGGGAGGCACCGCCGCGTACTTTTTGCTCTTTGTTTCTTTCAAGTTTGGATGGGGAGAGGCAGAGCAAGGAACGTACCTCCTCTTTTCAGCACTCAAGAGGATGCTCAATCTGACTTTTATTCTCCCGGCCGTTATTCGTATATTTGAGTCGACCGCCAAGCCTACAGGGACCATAAGGACAGTAAAAGAGAGGACTCGTTTTGAGTTGAATCTTTTACTTTTGGCAACCATGATTTACGGCGGCGGCTATTCCATTATTGCCATGTTGACTCAGGGGTGGCAGTTGTATTTAGGTAAGCGGTGCGATTACATGATATTTTTTTTATATCCCTCAATTCCATTAGAAGGACTTTAATGACCCTAACTCTCATTATTATTAGTGTTAGGACTAGAGAGTTTCGCGTCCATCATATCCCCAGTCTCAAGATCGTTGCTCTCGAAAGCCATGCCCGAAAAGTCACAAGGCCGGCTTATGTCATCTCTGTCTTTCCTCGGCATCATGTTCTACTATATTGGCGCCACGATCCTTTCCTATCTCTGTAAGTCGATACTGTATAGGCGTCTAGCAACAGTCCTTAACACACTCTGTACGTTATAGATAAAATCACTCTTGTTTCAATGCCAGGGGTGACATTGTACTTGTGCGGCGTGGTTGCTGCCATCAACTTTATCATTCTGTCATGCGTGGACTATGGTCAACTCTCTGCACAAATAGAGGCGATTCAGGTTCAGAACAAGAAGGCTGACGCGGATGCAGCAGTGTTGAGGGATCCCGAGCAGGTGTTTCCTGTCAAAAGAACGGATTCTGCCACCACATTGACTGGAGAGGATTGAATATGTAAATAACAGTTATTAATAATTACCTCATTTATGATATTTAATAAGTATTTGAATAAATTGTGGTGAATCTCATCCCTATCTATAGTAATGTATTTGACATGTCTCTAATTATAATCAAGAATATATATAATCATGAATGAATAATAATAGTATGTATGTATATATTTGTGAATATGTAAAATAGTCCCCACGTTGATATATATTTTACTTTAAAGTCCACTATATTTATATACTGGTGGTGTCCACGGCTTTGACGCCGATTATTATATATTATGATTATTATTATTAATTAATAATGAGAAGAGAAATGATAAACCCCACGTTGTTGTTATCAAGGGGAATACAAATAACAATAATAATGTGTGAATGTGATACAAAGACAGACAGAATAATTAATAATTAAATAAATAAATAAAAACATTTTCTTTTCTTCTTCTTCTCTTTGCAAACTCCATGATTTCAAGATTTGGTTTTATTTATTAATTATTATTTTAAATATTTATTTAATATTTATTTATTATTATTACCGATTGTATAATGGTGTGTATGTATTAGTCAAAGGCTCAGCAAAATGAGGGAATAATGAGCTTATCAGTAATAAATATACTCAAGAGACATAAATTCTTGTGCTCACACCTCACACCCCCACTAGGCATTCATTCATCCTTGGAGAAGTCATATGGCATCGTCATCATCATCATCATCACCATCACCATCACCATCACCATCAGAGCACACTCCGCTCCTGTCTGCTACTTCGACCCCTTCTTCACCGCCGTCGCCATCTATACCACCACCCTCCTATCAAGATGCCATCACTCCATCACAACAATCACCAGAAGAAGAACTCCCTTGGTATCGCCGTGCCTCCCCCGCCGTCATTCCCCCCTGTAGCCATGCTCATGTTCGGTCTCGGTCTCCTGGTTATTCCCTCGCAAAACCTCTTTCTTTCCATAGCGTGTCGGCAATTTGGTATTGATTACGACTCGGAGACTGCAGCATGCAGAGCATCAACTGAAGCGAATGCATTGGCGGTGCAGTGGAGCAATAATGTGACGCTTGCAGGCGCTATTCCTTCCCTTCTGTCTGTATTATTTACGGGTGTGCTGATGGATAAGATTGGGAGGAAGCCGTTCATCATTTTAAGCTCCATTGGCTCCCTATTCTTTGTACTTACGATCATCTTGATCTTTTTCGGAGCTCCCATTGCTTTGGCATACGCTGCAACCTTCTTGCTCGGTGGGATCGGTCCAGGGGTAGGAAAATGACCCCCCGTTTTGCGCAAGAATTTTGGTTGTAACTAAAACTACATTTCTCTTTGTCACATAGGGGGTTATCCTAGCCACGTTTGCCTACATCTCGGACACCTCCGACTCTGCATCGCGTGCGGGTATATTCGCAGTGACAGAGAGTATCCTCATCCTCAGCGCCCTCTCTGCCCCTTTTATCAGCGGTCTACTTTCAAGCTTCTTTGGCAGCCTTCTGATCCCTACAATAATTTCCATCACACTTATAATCACCTGCATCTTTTGGGTCATTTTTCTAGTCCCAGAATCTCTCCCCAAGAAAGCAGCCGCCCCTACTACCGTATCCACGTCATCTGAAACCAGTTCCCCAACCGACGTTCCAAAGGAAGAAAAGCTCTCTTTCCAGCAAATCCTGACTGACCTCGGTGCCTCCTTTTCGATGCTCAGCGATGGCCCACTTCTTGTCATCACCATCTTTACCTTTGTGAACGGATTCATTTTAGCCGGCACAAGCTCGTACTTTATTCTGTATTTGTCATTCAAATTTGGGTGGGGAGAGGCAGAGCAAGGCACGTATCTGCTATTTTATGCCGTTAAAAGGATGGTGGTGTTGTCGTTTATTTTGCCTGCCCTTACCAAGTATTTCGAGAGCAGCAAATTTGGTGGTGGGAAGAGAACTGTGCAGGAGAGGACAGTGTTTGAGTTGAGACTCTTGCTCGCGGCGCTGGTGTTTTATGGGTTCGGATTCTCTGTCATTCCATCTTTGACCCGAGGATGGCAACTCTATCTTGGTAGGATAGGCTCTTTTCCGTCTGTTTAATCTATCTACTCATGTGTATTTGTGCTAAAAATATTCTTTCTTTTGATTATCTTCAGTTCTCATGATTGAGTCTTACGCATCCGTCATATCTCCCATCTCGCGATCCATGCTTTCCAAAGCCATTCCAGAAAAGGCACAAGGTGGTCTTATGTCCACTCTTGGTTTTTTGGGAAGCATTAGTGACAAATTGGGATCCCTTTCTCTCTCCTACCTCTGTAAGTTCATATTTTTCTCGCTTCACTGTAAACTGACTATAATAGATCAACTCACACTTGCAACGATGCCTGGAGTGACGCTGTACCTCTGCGCTGTCTTTGCCGCTTTAAACTTTATTTTACTTCAATTTGTTAATTGCGATACCCTTGCGGCTCGTTTTGAGGCGATGGAAGTTGACAATAAGGCTGACGGGGCGGAGGAAGTGGTGACAGAAGATTCACCTTTGATGAAAAATGCGGCTGGATCCGTTCCAGCGGAAGCATGATTGTATTTCGTTTGGTTTGATTCAGTCACATATCTAAGTCCGATAGCTGTATTTTGCTGTCCTTACGATATGGTTTATCCTTTTCTCTTTTATTCATGTTCCATCATTGTTTTATTCAATCACATATCTAAGTCTGATAGCCCTTTTTCTGCTGTCCTTACGATATGGTTTATCCTTTTCTCCTTTACTCATGTTCCATCATCGTTATGTAATTGTTTTGTATTTTCAATACCTCTTTGTTTATAAAACCAGCTCATATTCAGATAACATGTAGTCAAATCCTCATAGCAATAAAAAAAAAAAAAAAAGATGTTCGCTGAAAGACTTTGCAAATTGTCTAAATACGTCTACTCTAATGTTTTATTGACATGGGAATAAAGTGCGTTTGTGAGAAAATACATCACGACGCCGGCTTTGTCGCCTTTGCGATCGAAGCACGTCCGCTAGCAAGAGAAGACACTTGAGGTTGCGTCCACGTTCCAAATTGACTTGCAGGGATAGAGTGACGACGACGCGAACACTCACAGTAGACGTTGGAAGGTCATAACTCCTTCGACCATTCCCATCCACCATATGATGCGAAAGAGCTCCTGCTTCCATTATGGATGCGGAATGAGGGAACGACATTGCCGGGAAGTTTCCCTTTGTAGGGGACTGTCGTGTGATGTGGATGGTACGCATGGGAGGGTCGTTGGGTCGAGAAAGTCGGAACCGCTTTCGTGACAATTGACGGTCTAGTCCATGTTGTTAATTCCATGTTTGGGGAAAACACGTACGTCGCCTAACAGCTATAAAGATGAGACCTATCACTAGACATGTTCCAAAGACCGAGACTGATACGATGATCGCAACTGTGTCATCGTGAAGGAGAGGTCAGTAAAAGGTTTATGGTGGCTTTTATAAGCGTACGAGTACGATTGTTGATGGACGATGAGGATGGCTCCTGAAGTAGAGTGTAGATCATAGGCGGTGTGATGGACTTACCGGTCCAGGCGTTCCCTCCGTGGCCAACTCAAGCGTAGACATGGACGACATCAAAGTTGTGGCAAACTCCAGCGTCTCGTTTCTTTAATGTTTATTTTTATCCTGTTTGTCTACAACCCCAATCACCATCGCGCAATATAGACACCAAAAATAAACAACAGGGACAACTATATATTTTATGTATGCGGATGGTTGAGGAGTGGGGTGGATTCAGGAGATACTTGGTGTTTGCGACGAAAGAGGAGTTTTGATATACCATCACGGAGCTCTACGAAAAACGACGTTTTTGGCGTAGACTCTATTCGGTCAAGCCTTAAACGCGATTGACCGTCAAAGCATATATACAAACAAATAATAACTGTAGAAACAGTTGCGAGACCGCAAGAAGCTGTAATCATAAACATCACAATCTAACCATGAGTGTTAAAACACGTCATATAAGCCTGTTTAGAATGCTTACTTGTTGATATCGAACTGCATCTTCAATGGAAGATCCACCAAGAATTTGACCAGTCATCATTCCCGGTATCGATATGAGGCCCATGACACTGTAACGATAGGTGATGAGGGAAAAAAAACCACACAAGAACCGTGTCTACTCACCTCATGGAATTTAATGTGGGTAACAGAGCAATCCGAATGGCTTCAACCCCAATTGGCTTAGCCGCCTCCCATCGCGATGCCCCATGTGTCAAATAGAATTCAATCCTCTCTTTATGTTCAGTAATCTGCGTCAATGTGCTGCTCAAGCCTACAGCCACTCCAGACACTTTAAAATAAATACTTTTAGCTACCACTGTAAAGTCATTTGGACTCACTCGAGTTTCCGATAAGCATTCCTAGAATGGTGATGTAGTCGCGAGCTCCATACCACGGCGAAACTTGGATCGCAAAGGCATTTCCTGTGAGAGTGATGAGAAAACAATCACGACATTGATAACGGACCTATGAACGAAGTTAAGCCTGTGCTGATAACCATCGCAACCCATACAGTTGGCAGCATCCACTTGAACCTAAGTTTGGATTTGTTGAAAACAATCTAACAACGCTTGAGCATAGGAAGGCTATTTTCAAAACTCCTCACCTCCAGAGCCGATATGGTCATCATGAACAGCGCCAACGCAGTTACCATGCTCACACTATCGTTATCAACACTAAGCGAAAGGTTGGTGTTAAATGAGGATAATAGGTGGGATTATTGGAGCCATGGAGTTTTACCTGGTTTAAGGACTAAGCCCAGGACCGAAAGCTGGATGACGCATCGAATTGAAGAAACAAACAATGTTGTTTCAAGGCCGAGGCCGAACCAGGACGAGATGACGGCATTGATGAGTAACAGCAATGATCCTTTTCATCTTAATACATGTGAATGTTGAGTTGTTCAAGCGTACCAATGCCAACGTTCACCCAGGACTACACCCGAACCAAAACGAATCCACCAATGCACATAGTAAGGGTAGATTACCGTCAGTTCTTTTACTCTCTTTAAAGCAATACAGCTTAAAACTATAATATTACCAAGTGATGCCCCGCATAACTTGGAGGAGATGGGCAAGTATCATTGAGCATGTTGTACACACTCTTATTCATTTTCTTTTGCGCAATGTTCTCTTTGACGTGGCCTCATCCCCAACCATCACCGGCACCCCAGACTTTGAACTTGCATCCGACATACCCCATCCGTCAACGTCTCCCACCCAGATTCTTCTCCAGTCGCCCGTAAATTAGATGTGGATCGCGTCATTCTCCGGGTCCGAGCGTCCAGCCCGATACCAATAGTACCAACAGTCTCCATCGGTCTCTTTAGTCTACTACGTTGCGTGGGAAGGCCTGAAATTTCCACATTCCGTTTAGCGCTATCCGCCATCACGGCCAGTTTTGAAGGTACTGTCATGACGTTAGCATTTGGAGCCGTGACTTTCATAGGTGTAAGCCGCATTTTAGGGATGAATGATTGCCGAGCTTGACGCCGTCGTAGTTTTTTTGGACTGGCTGTCTCCTCCAATCCGCCTTTCAATTTATCCGTCTCCCTCTCTGTCGTCGGCTCCTTGTTTTCAGCGAGATGATTGACGGTCAAAGGCTTGCCCTTTGCAGAATGGATGCTCCGAGCTCTCGGTCTTGCCAGTGGTGTGCTATCGGGATCCACATTCGGGGTTCGACTTCTCAATCGTGCTTTTGTAGGCGTATTAAAATCCTGATCATCGTATTCTATATCCTCGCTGATCTTGCGTTCAAGTCGTCGTCGTTTCACTGTAGTTGACAGAGATTCCTCTGCGGCCGTTGCAAGAGACGCGTTTTGGACGACAAAGATATTCTCCTTGTCATGCTTCATGTGACCATGAGCAAAAGAATGAACAGCCTTGTCCCAAGCCCCATCCATTTCCTCATTCTCCATCACCGATTCAGAATCTGTCATCTCCACATCCCCACCTTCCGACTCGCTTTCCGATGCCGTGTCGTAGATAATCGGCACGTTTTCAAAAGCCTCTACTCCCTTATCAGTGTCTTGTGGTAGAATACGGTTAGGGGACCCCGCCTGTTTTCCAAGCACCAACGACACCACTTGAGCCGAGATCTGCAGAATCTCCATTTGTCTTTGAATCTCACTTGCGTTGGAACTCTTGGCGGCGTTTGATATGGTCTCATACACCGCAATGATGTTGCGACCGTAAAATTTGGCAATCTCGGCGTTAATAACTGACTGAGCCTCGAAATGCTCTGTCTGCGCCTTCACTATCTCACAGAGTCGGTTATTCTCAGTGGAGAGTTGAAGCATGGTCGACTCGAGATGTAGCCGTTCACTCAACTCTGGAGTTAACCTTCGAGCAGAAGAGGATGACGAAACAAGCCTATCAATACCAGCACGGTGTCTGTCTATAGCCAAAGAGGCTTCACCAGAATTATGACGGAACGCCACATTCGTTTCATGCAAATGATCAATGGCATTCACAATCCCCGTTTTGTAGTCCAAGTAAAATTGCCAAATCTCTGTCGCTTTTAATCCATCACTAATGGATGTCTCAGGCATGGCAGAGAGTACAGCCTTGAGGAATTCCATCTTCCGTTCGTTTTGATTGACATCAAGATCAGCAGAGACCTGCACACGCCCCTTGTCCTGAATTTTCTCGTAATGCCTCCGAACTCTCCTCAAGAGATCGTCATAAAGTTCAGTCGACCCTAGGGCTGGCGGCTCAAGAGGCTCAGCGACACGCGTCGCTAATTTTTCCTTGAGCTGATCAATTTCAGACCGTAAATCCTCAATGATACGAGGGTATTGGGATATATGATTGTCGATGGAAAGAGAATTCCGGTGATATTTCGTTTTTATATTCTTTGCTCGGTTAGCGTACTTTAGAGTGTTGTGTGTTTCTTCGTAATGTATAAGAATAGGGCTGATATTGGCGATCATAACCACCTGTGATTTTGTTAACTAATAAAGCAGTGAAAAACCTTTGAGAAAAATAGAGCTTACCTTGCAATTCCCGCTAAGCGAAAACTTTAAAAGCCTCGTTAGCTTTGAATCTCTAAAAAAAAAAAGAAATCAGGATGTGAAACAGCACACCTTGTTTACCGAAATGGAATATGATTAGGCTTGTCACCGCAAAGAGCATTGATACAGTTTCCAAGAGCCAATAGCGACCTTATCATTGGTTATTGCAAATCAAACAAACAACTCCCGACCTATTAATATTGGCACCTTCCAGCAACCTTTCGCCCTTATTTTTCGTGACAGAAGCTCTCTAAAAACGTGAGGCCCTCGTAGATTTTAAAATCTCACCTCACTTCCCGCCAAATCGATAATACTAAACGTAGCAAAGCTGAATTTATCTACAACCCCAGTATTCTTCTGTTTCTGCTTAACATGAATTTGCAAAATAGCGTGACTCCTTGACGAAACTTCATTAGCCTCTGTCGGTGCCCTCGTTCTGTTCTCATTTCCCAGGATCAACATCTTCATTACGTCGTGGACGTCTTTCGGTCGATGTTCGGAAAGACCGGCAATAACGACTCTAGCGTCGTCCTCGCGGACGTCAAGGGATGCATTTGAAAGAGGATCAAGAGAGAGAAGATCGCGGATGGTTTCATTGTAAACTTCGAGGTAGGAGAGAGAGACATCAGTCTTTCGGTCAGCGGAGTTTGAGTCAATCCGCGTGAAAAGTTCCTTCATGGTTCTGAAGATAACTCCAGGGTCCTTTTCCGTGCCTTATCGTCGCAATTAGACTGTAAAATCAAATGATATGAACCTGTGATGGTAAAAGTCTTCCCACATCCTGTAGCTCCATACGCAAATAGTGTGGCATTGAAGCCATTCAAGACATCATCAATCAACGGTTTGGTGGTTCCCTCAAAAACTTGCTGTTGCGTAGACGACTCCCCGAAGACTTTATCAAATGCATATTTAATCTCCTTGTTCCGTTTAGCCCCATGTCGATACATCCGTTGAGCGGCCGCCAACTCCTTGTCCAAAGGATCTGAACAAAACTGTCAGTTCCAGTCTCCACCACCCCACCAAGCGTCTAACCAAATACTAGCACTCGTTCATCCAGCACAGCAACAATGCGGCGTAAGGATTTCTCATCGGCATTCTCAGGGCTATCGCGAGACAGCAGTGGCCGCACGCGAACGACGACAGTGATGTTTTCGCTCGAGTCCGCCATGTACAAGTCCGAAGATTTTTTTTAGAAAATGGAGGGTGATGGGAAGGATGAGGATGCCAAGAGGTTGCTCAACAAGTTCCCCAGAATACGCACGACAGCGATTGAATCACTACTTCGTGCAAAGACGAGGAGGCTACAAGGTGCAAGGCCGTATTTGCAGGAGGATTTTGTAAAGAATCCCTATGCGGTCGACAGTTTTCTTGAGGCCGTATCTATACGCACAGATGTCTGGCTAGATCCCTCCAACGAACTCCAGGATTTTCTAAAGTACGTTGTTAAAGGATCTTCTGCGATAGATTTTAAGTAAATTAACCTAAACACATGAAATCGGAAGCCAACCTCTGATAGAAAATTACAATACGCTTCGGACTCGACAGAACGGGAATGGGCGATGAAGCTGTAATGCATTTTCACAAAATCAGAGTTTATTCATTTTCTTGATTTATATCCAAGCGTCACCGAGGGCGTCCAGAAGATGATGTCGAAGGATACCGACGGCGCTATCAAGAAGTTTTCAACAGCGGTCGAAATTGACCCTTTATGTGCGGAGGGATTTGTTGGAAGAGGAGCTGCGTTAGTTTATTTGATCTTTTCGCCTTTGTAATGGTTTTCTCCTTTGTAATGGTTTTCGTACTAGGCTGGCGAATCAAGGAAAATTCGATGAGGCCATCAACGATTTTAAGCACTGCTTAACAATATCCCCCGACCATCGCAACGCAAAAGCCTACCTCTCAAAATGTCAAGTAAAAAAATTAGAAGTCGACGAGGAAAAGCGCCAGGCTCACGAAGAAGCCCAAAAGCTTCGTGAGAGGCAAGAAAGAAGGTAGCCTGACTTTAAATTCCTTGACATTTTTTACTTTGTTGAAACGAGAGGGAAAAATGTTGGATTCTAAAACGACGCGTTTGGAGGACAAAAAAATTAAGGACGATGGTATCTATCGCTCAAATGCGCCCGAAATGTATGGCCCCGCACTGCCTTCAAAATCAGCATCTCAGTCTTCGATATCGACGCATGGGAGTTCACGAACAGATACGATGCACAAGTCAAAGAGAAAACGGCGGCGTAAAGACGAAACGGAAACAGAATCGGATAGAGAGGGAGGGGATCGGAGTAGATCCAGGAAAACGGCATTTGAGGAAGTATAGAAGGGAAAAGGAGGGTGATGAAAATGAAGCATTAAAGAGTGATACCAGCGAAGATACCAATAACACCAAAGGAAAACACCACCCGTCAAAGAAAGGATCCGCGAGTTCTTCAAGCTCGACTTCAGACCTCGAAGAAGCGTTTTCGCGCAAAACAAGGCATAAAGAGCACCGAAAATTCAAAGAAAAAGAAATAGAAGATGATTCGCCTCTATTAAATTACAAGTTTTGGGAAGAGAGAGGGACAAAAAAAAAAAAGAAGTAGTTATCCATCTTCACTGGGCCTTAAAATTGACCCGAGGCGCCACATTAAATCCAAAAGCTTTAGCGACCTTCGGAACATCCAGCTTATCCACGTCAAAGTACTTTTTCAAAAGATTTGACGCATAAGTTTGGACGTAGGTGCGGTAAGCATCTAGAGCAGATTTGTAAAGCATGTAGTTCTTTTCGACGGATTTTTCGATCTGAGCTTGAAGCTTTTCTGCTCTATTTGCGGAAATAGAGAATTCTCCAGAGCTAACACCACTGGATTTAAGTTTCTTCAAAAAATCCTGCTCGTGTGGGAGGAGGAAAAGGAGGGCTTGACCAGACTGGGGAAACTTTCCGGACGTTCAAAATGTAATCCTACACGCCAAAAAGTATACGCGTTAGCCACGTTGTGACAGGAACAAAAGATCCTACCTCAACTGAATCCGGAGGTTCGTACTGGATTAACCAATCCACCGGCGGGATATCAAAGTCCCTTGCAGTTACATTGGTGCAAAACAAAAATCCTTTTTCGGCGTCCCGGAACCTAGAAAATACCTCGGTGCGCCGCTGCAGATTCTGATCACCGTGAGCAGTGCTAACCTGAATGTCAATGTTGGCCAACATTTCTGCATGGAATTTCACAGATTCGCTTGACGAAAACAGCACGATAATCTTCTTGTCAGGCAAATTCTTGGATAGAAATGTGAACAAGACAAGGAATCGAAGTTGACTCGTACAGATCAAGTGACTGTGGGAGTTGATCTTGTCGGTTGAGGTGGACTCAGGTTCAACATTAGAAATAGTCACGAAGGAGTTGGCGAGGAGTGTCGACGCAAGAGTGCGGACTTTTCAGTAAGCGTATGCGTGAAAAGGATCGTTTGACGAACTAGGAAATAAAGAAGTGATATAAGCATATTGAAGGCTGTCCGTAGTAACTTGACGGACTTACCTGTGGTAAGAATTTTCCGAATCTTGCGAACGTCCTTTAGCGACCCAGACTGGCAAACAGTGTCAGCCTCATCAACAACGAGAATTCCTGTGCTTTTAAATTCAAATCCAGGTGTGTACTCCAAATGATCTAGGATAGCAGCAGGCGTGCCAATGAGAAGGTTGACACCTTTAATCAACTTATCCGACTCTGATCTCTTCGTTGAGCCCTCTAACACAAGCCCAAGAGTCTGTTGTGCATGCTTAAAAAGCTCTTTTGCAACCGAATACACCTGTGACGCTGTCTCACGGTTCGGCGAAATAATGACAGCCCCAACGCCGTTCCTCGGCTTAAATTTAAGCTTAACCAAAAATTCCATAGCCGGGAGGAATGTGCGATCGTGGAATCGGTCGTCTTTGTCGTGATTCCAATAAAAGACTTCCCAGCCAAAAGCTTTGGCAGGCTGCGTGCCTGGAACCGTGACATCTTTTCCAAGCCGGTTTCCTCTAAACCTCTGTAAAGGCTCGCGTTGATAGAAAGGGATGAAAATTCATAACTCTCCGGTTCTGTTTAACGATAATTTAAGGCTGCTGTTGAATAATATATGTCCCTTACCATCATCGCCTTCGTCGTGAATGTCATAGGCATAGGTGCAGGTTTCGTTTCAAGATTTTTCGACACGGTCTGAACAACAGCAGGTTTCGGTACAATATTCGCAGATATTTGAATATCCTCCATCTCGTGATCATCCTCGTCGTCTATAGCTTCCAAACTTAGGCTGTGAGCCTTTCGAGCTGCCTTCTTTGCCTTCCTTACGGCTGACTTATCAATCTTTTCCGGACGTGCCACCGGTGCGACCTGCTGTACGTTCTTCTTTGCTTTCTTCTCAACTTTGAATGACGAGGTGGTCGATGCTATAGGCTTGCGAAGGGACGCAGCTGCTTAAATATATGTTATTTCATGAAAGGATCATCACATTTAGCAAATATCACTAAAAAAAAGAAAAGGAAGTGAGACATCAAATGCATACTTCTGCTTTTTGAGGACTGCTCCTCTGCCTTCGCTGCTTTCTTTCCCTTGACAGGCATATCTGTGAAGCTCTGTCCACAAGAACTTTTTTTTTTCTGAAGTTGTTCAAGTTCTGACAATTCAGTATTTAAAAATGTGGAAGGAGCAAGAGTAAGTAAGGGACATGAGGCAATAATGTGATGCACCACGCAAAAATACAATATGTAGTGGCGTGGCGTACCGTACACTGTCGACGTATACCGATGGATAATAACGTGAAATGTTCTTGGCAAGATGCATGATTACTTCGAGACTATAGTAGTTTGCACGTATTGCAGGGACGCCTATCAGTCTTAGCGTGGAAGAGATCAGTCAAATCCACCTTCATTTCATTAGACATTCTCAGACGATGTGATGGATGGCCGGATCGATGGACACTCTCACTTTCACTCAAAGACACGAAGGCTCCAATGACATCATTTTCCGTTTCAAGATCCATTAAATTTTGCAGTCCCCTCAACCAAACCATCACGTTTTTTTCCCCTTACAGAACCAACTACCTCAGAAACCAACATCTATGAAACCCGCATCATCCAGCAAAAGGCGGTGGAGAAGGCCTCTTATCGCGTGTACGAACTGAGGATGGGAAGGTGTTGATCGAGAACCCTTTAAAGGTCAGGAAGAATGGCCAAGAGACACACGATTTGCTTGTGATCTCAAAGGACGGCGTTGAGGTGCAAGGTAAGATAAATGAACTGCAATCACTATTGTCTTCACTTTTGTACATATGAATGCATAGGTTCAAAGTTCTGAGAACTTCATGGAGCATTCAAATGCTGTCTCCGCTGGGTGACGCTATTCCAAAAAAACGATCACTGATGGAAGTCTTTTAACCCAGATCGCAAGATTGCTTTCCCAGCATCGGCCGATGATATTGCAAGCACTACGGATGCTTTGGCGGTCATTGGTATCATTGAATTGTGCTTTGGTGAGTGTTTTAGTGTAGCCTTAATGTCTAGACGAAGACGAGGAGGATGCCACTCTCTTTCTACCGTTTTGTGGTTGCGGCTCGCATTCTAATTGAATCCGCTGTTTTCACTTTCTCTAGCCAAATATCTTCTCGTTGCCACACAAAAGACACTCGCATCTACCATCCAATCCCACAAAATTTGGAAGGTTCTTGCTGGCAAGGCAATTGCCATCGGGTCGACTGCCGATCAGCAGCAGCTAGTTCAAAAAAAAGAGACTGACGAGACTACTTTGGCTAGGGTATGTTTAGGCTTAGAAATTTCTTTTAACATAGAATAGTACACTCTTGATCAAGAGTTGTTGAGCCACGTCAAGTCCATTATCAACTCGCAGCATCTCTACTTCTCAACAACATATGATATTACCCACTCTATCCAGCACAATGCCCTCCGCACCAGCTCACTCCGTGCGGCCAACTCTGTCGTTGACGACCGCTACTTCTTCAACCTCCATGTCCAGAGCCCTATTCTTGCAAAATCGACTGGCACTGGCGATGTTGGAGATGCTTCTCCTTGGTCTACAAGTTGATTGCGGGTTTGCAGGCGCTATTGACATCAAAATTGCTGGCTCTAGCGTCGGCGAGGGTGAAGTGGCTTCCGACAAGACTTACACTGTCGCCTTGATTTCGAGGCTCAACCACCGTCGTCTTGGTACGCGTTACGTTCGTCGTGGACTCGACATGGACGGAAATGCGGCCAACAACGTCGAAATGGAACAGATTGTCTTTCACCATGATTTTAGCAGCGATCGTGGCATCTCGGCATATGTTCAGATGCGTGGATCCGCGCCTGCTGTGTGGGGTCAGGAGCTCAACTTGGACTACCGTCCTGAGCTTCTCATTGCCGACATTTCTAAGGCTGATATCTGGCATTCTATCGAAAAGCACTACTCTGATTTAAAGGCTCAGTACATTGGCGAATCCTCCGTCGCTGGCGTTCCGACCATGGAAACATTGTCTGTGTCAACCTTTGGATGATAAGGGTTTTGAGAAGCAGCTTACCAAGACTTATGAAGAAACCGTTCGCCGCTTCGGTGACAAGAAGATTCACTACGAGGAGTTCCCGGTTAACAAGTGGTGTAAGAAGATGAACTTCCGTAACATGGATATCCTCGTTGACCGCATGCGTGACCGTCTTATCAACAGCGGGCTACCTCGTCGCCGAAGGTGAAGTTCCCACCTTGACCACTGAAGCACTGCTCACAAGCTCAAGCCCAAGCATCTCCCCAAGCCTTCGTCTCCATCGACTTCAGACGGGTATCGCCCGTGTGTCCTGCCTCGACTCTTTGGACCGTACCAACCTCACCTGCAGTATCTTTGCTCGTTACATGATTCCGTTCCAGATCGCGTCTCTCGCTGATCCAGCTGCGTCAGCCAAGTTTGCACCTGTGGACGGTGCTTCCCCTAATGATGTCCGTGACCCTGTTGCTGGCCTTCGTACGGCATTAGAGCCATCTGTGAGGATCTTGACCAACCTTTGGGCTGACAGTGGTGATGCTGTTTCCCTTTTGTACGCCGGAACCCGTGCTCTAAAATCTGATGTGACTCGTACTGGCAAGCGTCAATGGTTGCGTGGATCCCTTGACGATGGTGTCAACTCGTTGACTCGTTACTACTTGAACAACTTTTCCGACGGTAGGAACAAGACGGGTATGATCTGTGGTCTGGCAAAGTCAGCGCTGATACGATGCGTGTTCTCGCTGAAACCGACGGTGCCAAGAAAGCTAAGCAGCTCAAGAAGCCTTTCCTTGAGAAGGGTAAAGGCATCACTGGATTTTTTATCCCGGGTTCATCATTGACCGTGTTGAGCCTTTACTCCAAGCCGCCAGCGATTTCACTCAAAGCACTGTTGAGGATCAAGTTAAGAAGGCTCAACAGCTTCCAAGAGGCTTCTTACCAACACCTTGGCAATGGGAGCTCGTCAACCCCCAAGGCAGGAGAGCAACCGAGCTACATATCATTCTTGGTATCAGCCATTAAGATCTACGCGCCTGAACAGGTGACGGGAGTGTTGGAGTTTGTGGTGGCTATGGTGGTGTTCTTTTACATTTTGGTGCTCGTCAAAATTTTCCAATTGAAGGGACAGAGCATTGTCGACAGGCCAAAGCTTAGCTACGAGTATGCAACCATTCATGAAGTTCTTGATTAGATTTGTGTTTTCTTTTTTTACTCAAAACCAAAGCTCTATTCGAACACCTTTTCTTTACCTTTTTTCTTTAAGACCTCTTCATGTTTCTGTTTCTTGCAAGAGAAACCACTTATGGTTTCGACCTCTTGGTTTTTTTTTCCCTTCTTCACCACTTTATATTTATGATATACGTTAAAGAAAACGCTTCTTTCCTGTTCCTCTTTTACTTTCTTTTTTTTGTTGAGATAAATGAAATTTTTTCTTACGAATCTAACGCCTTTTTTTTTTCCCCCCATTTTTTTACAAAAAACAAAAACTAAAACTAAAACACCGCAAACCAACAATACACAACAAATCGCAAACCAAACGACAAAAAAAACAAACAAAAAAAACAAAAACAAACCAACCTGGTGATATACCTTTCTACTTTCGATTTTATTTCCACTTGACAAAAGGGTTGTAGAGAGGCTGGAAGGAACCCCCGCATTTATCAATGGTGATAAGTTGTAGAACATCTTTTTCATTTTGATGTTATTATGCTCCAATTTTTTATGTTTTAGTATTTTTTTCTGTCAACCACCCTGCAAGCGATCGACGACCTCTTTGTTTTGTATTCTAGAATTCCTTTTTGGCGATTTGTTTCAAAAACTTCATTCTACCACATACTATGTTCAATGAGCTAGTGAAGCAGGAGCTTATTTGGAAATTACTATTTCTACATCATTTTGCAAGAAACATGGGAGACGATGAACAAATTGTTTAAATTAAATGCAGAGGAGATTGAGTCTGTGCAGTCTGCTTTGCTATGGCAGCTTCCAAATGATTATAATTACCCAAAAAGAAACATTCGCATTGGAATCGCGTTAGGAGGTAAATACAAGTATTTCTTTGTAAAGTTGAGGTAAAGCCGATTGACGGAGCTGACCTTTTTGTAACAAGGAATTGTTGGCGACCAAGGATTTTGTTACGATGTTTACGGCGACACTGTAAATGTTGGTGAGTAAATAAATCTGAAACTCGAAGTTGGTTGGAGTCTAGACTAACAACTTTCACAGCTAGTAGGCTACAAAGCCTTGGCCTGGGCCATGTCCTCTCAACACGAGAAGTATACAAAGTTTTAAATTCATCGAGTAAGAGCCTAAAATGCGCTTCAATGTCAATCTTACACAATTTCATCACAGAATCACTGTGGATTCCTCGTGGTCTCCATCCTGTAAAAGGCGGTGAGCTCGAAATTTTTGAACTCGATCACCCTATAATTCCTCGAAGTCGACCGCAACAAACCCCGGTAGATGGCGGGCTACCCGCAATACCGTCCATGCGCCGTCGGTTATCAAGTACAGGTGTCTCTCGATGTCAAATGACTAACGGCCTTGCCGATATTGTTCGTCGTCAAAATCGTCAGACACTAATTCTTAGCGGGAATCCAGTTAATTCTTAGCGCGAATCCAGTCACTACGCTAGCGCTATCATCAGCACTGAGGATTTTAGGACAATTGCGTCGAAAGATGTTGCTTTGAAATCGCCAACAGCCATGGGAAGTGCTGTCTTAGGAAGTCCTACTTCGACGCATTCGGTCAATTCGATTCCAGCTAACGCGGTCCCGGCAGTTACGATATCATCTGTAGCATACGTTACGTCATCGGCAACGGCAACGGGAACGCTGCAGAAAACTGCTGAAGAAAAGGGCGGAATAACCGAAACATCAATTGGCCACGCAATGGCACCAAACACTACAAGCTTTTCAATGTCAATGCCATCCAGCATGTCAGCACCAAATTTCTGCACACTCCCTCTATACCATCAGAACCAACTCCTAAACAAAACCCAGCCCAGGGGTCCATTTTCGTCATATCATCACTAAACCTCCCAACGTCCTCATACCTCTCAAACCACCGTCAAACCCACGCCCCGCCTCAAACCGCAGCACGCCCTCCCTTAATACCTCCATCAACATCGACCCCTTTCAACCTATAATCCAAAAGGTCGAACCCTTTTGTCCCAAGGTCGCGCCCAAGAGCTCTACGACTGCATGCCAACTTTCTCATCCCATACCGTCTGAACATTCCAGACTCACTTATTCTTCAAACGCGAACCTTTGTTGTTCATGATATCTCCTTCGAAGCTGAAGACTGAGCGTGGCCTGCAGCTTGCAGACTACCTTCACATGCCAAACAATTGGATGTCCAAATTGTCTGAAACACGTAAAAAAAGAATAAAATTTGATTTATTATGGAGCCAATCAAAAGAAATCGCCGAGGTATGTGCGCTGATCAAAGAGGATCATTTGTGCACCTCTTTTTTTTTTCTTTCATCCACCAACCTCTTTCTCCCCAAACCCCACATCCAACTTTCAATATGACCAAGGTGAGCGTCCTTATAGTTACGATGACGACCGCCGAATGAGTGATGCGCCTATGGAGGAAGGGCGGCGCTTGTGGAGGATGGGTAGATGCAGAGCCGTACATGCACGGATGCCTTCTGGTCTTTTTTTTGTGTTTTGGCTCATGTTCTCCATCGTCTTTTCTGCTTTGATCGATATGTCGGCTGACTGTTTCTTTATAAACCCTTTCTTTCGAATCTATTCAGGTTTTCGTCGGCAATCTTTCGGTGAGGATCATTTCTTATTTCTGACGTACTTTTTATCAACAATTATAAGTGCTGATCTAACTTTATTTCTTTTTCCTTATAGTGGGGAACCACTGACGACTCTCTCCGTCAACACTTCGGCAACTACGGCCAGATCACTGACGCTATCGTCCTCAGGGACCGCGAGACTGGTTAGCCTTTTACCTTCTATGTTTATCTACTCAAAAGTGTTTCTGGAAGGGGATTTTTTGGTATTCCCCCCTGTCTTTTTATTCCTATCTGGCTATCACGCTGTGGACCCCAGTCTCGTATTCTGCTTGAACTGGTCCTTCGCTAAAGACTGACTGCATGCGTCTTCGTCATTCCTTTCGCACTTTTGCGCTATTGTGGAAATGTAGTGGATGATGCGATGGCCATTGCCTTCCCTTTCCCTCCTAAATATTCTGTCTTTGTGATATATCACTATGGGTAGGTGGCTGTTATGGTGTTGCTTGCGCCTGCTACTGCTACCAGAGAATCGTTTTTCCTTGTTACCCATATTTCTTCTCACCGCTCTTGTTTCTTTATGCTCTATCGTTTGCACCTTTCCTGGATCATGTTGGAGATGTCTTTTTTATCTGCTTAATTTTCAAACCCTCCTTCGCCATTGACTTTATTTATCTTTTAGGCCGCTCCCGTGGATTCGGCTTCGTCACCTTCGAGAACCCGAGGAGGCCCAGGCTGCCATCGACGCTCTTAACGACCAGACCCTTGACGGCCGCAACGTCCGCGTTAACCTCGCCAACGGTTAGTTTAATTTAGTTGCACACTTTTGGGATACATGTCTTAACATTACTTTAATGCTTAACAGAGCGTCCCTCCGGCGGTGCTGGTGGCTTCGGCGGTAACCGTGGTGGCAACAGCTACGGCGGTGGCCGTGGTGGCTACAGCAACAACGGTGGCTACCAGCAGGGTGGCTACCAGGGTGGCTACTCCAACAACCAGGGTGGCTACTAAACGCTTTTCCCCTTCATCCTCGGCCCTGCGTTCACCTTCCCATCCACCCCTTTCAAAGTTCATTCCTGGTCGAAGTCCTCTTGCATATGTTGATGATTTGTTGTTGATCTGTTCCCACCACCAGCCTCAAGCCGTATAGACTCGCGCCTTTTTTCACCCTTTCTTATATTGCTTTATCCATGTCGTCCCTTAACCGTGCTCCCGTTGCTCGCCTCGTCTCCCTTTTGCCCGTGCTGAAGAACTGCTGTAGATTTGTGTAGTTGCGATGATGAGTGTCCGATTTGGCTCTCTTTATTATTCTTCTATTCTATTTTTTTTGAGAAATATTGGGAATAAATTCTCCCAGGGCCTTCTCTTTCGAACTGTAAAATTGTTTGTTATTTTACTGCTCAATTTTTGTACCATATGGCTTTGGCAACAGTGGTAAAAACGTTTAACGTATAGTCGGAGTCAAATGGACTTGATGGTCTGCCATCCACTACAGTAATGGCATTTAATTCTGTCGAACATGTTGTTCGCCGTGATGACATGACGGACCAACACACGGCGAGACAATAGAAGGAAGGCAAGGGTGATGACTTTGGTGATGACTTCGGGTGATGAAAGTTGAAGAGAAGGCAGATGCGAACGAAACAGTGAAGGGAGAAGCAAGGCTTTCAGGACGCAGAAAGACCAGAAAGAGGAAGAAGGCGAAGAAGGCTGGAAAGAGAAAGGCAAGAGCCAATGACCAAGACTTCGAGGCAAAGCGCACACATATTCGACAACAGAGAAAACCCCGATGCGGCATCAAAGGGGAGTCTACACGTTTTTATAATCAGCAGCTGCTTAGAGAACAACCCCCTTAGCTGTTGTACCCGAACATTGTGATGAAGGCTCAACTACTGCGATTGATGGGGCGGGCCAATAAAAGATTATGCAGAGTTTGTGAGGTTTTTGCAAGAGAAGGAACGGCTGAGGGTGGTTGAACGAGATGACAGATTGACATAAAAGAAAATGAGGTGTCTCCAAGAGAAGCAGACAGAGTGTGCCCAGAAATCACGGATGTATTCCACAGTTATGATAGCGGTTGCGTGAAGACTATAAACATTTGACATTTTGACTAAATTATTACCATCTGTATCATCAACAATTAACCAAATAATAAGACAGCTCTACTTTTTATTGGAGCTCATCATCACATTCTCACCCCCACTTCCACGATAAACACCGTTACTGTCCCCTGATTGCTTTTTTGTAAAAACGATTCAAGAGAAACAGAAAAACAACCCGGCAACAACAATTATGGAAAACAGTGGCGCAACTTCCACATTAAAGATAGAGGTTACGTCATGAGAAGGTAAACAAATAAGGAAAACAACAAAGTCATTATGGATTGAATAACCTCCATCACACCGACGCTGATGCACTCTGCCCACCCTTCGTCTCAACAGCAGCAGCGACTCCCACCTTCCCAGCTGCCTTCACAATCTCTTCCTTCCTCGCCCTTCTCTCACCCTGCTCTCTCTCAAACCGTTCTCTCCACACCGCCGCCCGTTCCTCCGTGATCCTCGTCCTCACAATCGAGTCAAACTTAGGCTTCAACCTAACACTCTGACTCGCCACCACAAGCGGTTGATTCAAGTTACTCCGTCGGGTTTTGGCCTTTTCATGGTTGAATACCATTCGTAGGCGAGGGCGTGAAGGTCTGGAGGGTGTGGGGATGGGATTTCTACCGTGTCGGGTTGAGGGAGAGGCGAACGGACGAGGATGACAGAGCAGACGGTATACGAGACTTCAAGGTAGGAAGGGGTGAACATCCACGGAGACATGAAGGGCACTTCGCGAAACGGGAGGGATTTAGGGTGTTTGGGGTCGTATTTCTCAGGAATGAATTTGGTCTTGTCTGAGGGCTTTGAGGCCTCAACGGGAGTAGGGGTAGATTCTATCGGAGCTTCAACAGAGGTTGCAGGAGCTTCGGTGGAGGTGGAGGTTTCGGAAGTTGTTGAAGAAGTTTCGGGCTTTACTTCGACTACGGGGCTGGCGTCCTTAGATGACGCTTCGGGTGATGCTTCTGTGGAAACCTCCTTCTCAGGGAGTTTCGATGATTCCTGAAGCATGGGAATCACCTTGGGGTTGACAGTTACCATGTCTCCAATACCGAGACGACGAGCAGGGTACTTGCACTATTGATAACGGGGGATGTGAGCATGATAATAGGAAGATATTACAAAAAGAATAAAAAAGTGAGTTAAGGATATGAAGACCACCAAAAAACATATGCTGGAAAGCTAATCACCTTTTCTCCATTCACCCTCACATGCCCTTGCGTCACAAACGACCTCGCTTGCCAAATAGAGCTTGCAAAATGCGCTCTAAACAATATGACATCCAAACGTCTCTCCAATTCGCCAAAGGCCAAAGCCTGCACAGGAGGTGTCCTCTCCGCCTCCTTTGCACTCATTTGCTGCAACGGTAACTGATTCCTCCAGTGCCTCGCGAGGAGTTGAGTTTCAGTAATGTTGGGGACATGGTAAGCTCGAAGTTCACGTTTGGCGACCCATTTCTGTTGAAAAAACGGATTTGCGGGAGAGGTCTTCGGCGCGGCTGCGCCGATGGAGGTTGTAGAGGTTCATGGCGTTCCAGGACATCCGGATCAGACCGCGAGTGGGACTGAAGGGGTCCTTGACCTGATGGGAGTTACATGGTTAGATTTCCTTGTCCACTTGTCGCATGCATTATGTACAAATACAATCCTCGCATGCAAAGTTATCGGTGCATGCAGGCAAATGCATATGCGAACGTATGAGGGCGACGGTCTTTCATAGCATACCTTCCATCGGATCGGCACCCGTTCGGGCATGTTCAACTGAATTCTTTCTATTCAATTTTTCAGTTCTCGTTTTTCCTTTTTTTTTGTTTCTTGAGGTTTGTCCACATCAACATTTCATGAAGGAACGATACGTCCTGTTGGTTTACGCGCGAGATATCCTTGTAGGCTGTTTACTGAGTTTACGTGGATAGTGCAATGTCAGAAGATAATTCGTCGAACAATGTTAAATTCACGTATTGTAAGTAGGAAAACTTCATCTATGAAAAGTTAGATTTGGGCATAGAGGTTTGATTTGTTTTCAGCACTGCTGTGTTTATTTGGACGTGCAGTCATCTTTTGCACTTATAATTCCCTTATGATACCCACTGTATTTAGCGCACGGGTCTACAGCGCCGCGCCTGCTGAGACGACGTAGAACTCCAGTGATCCCACAAAGACCAAGGGCACATTGGCAGCTAGCTCATCATCATACAAGCTTCTGCTACTGTTACTGTGATGAATGGACCTGCACTGTGCTCCTATGTTTCATCGTTCACTCATACTAATTTCATTGGTGTGTTGACAGTGTTGCACACATATTTGCAGAAACGACATCATCAGTCTTTCACAACCCTCCAGATAGAGGAGGCCTCATCCTCTCTGATTCCATCATTCCCTCAATGAGATTTCCTTTCTTAGAGTCCTAGCGATGCTGGAAATTGAACGTGGGGTGATGGGGAAAGCGAAAGTACGCAATGTTGCATAGGCACTCAAGACGGCTCGAGGCCTTGCGGCCAACTTCTAAACACAAAATTTTTGAAGAAATCGGAATTCACCAATAGATGACCTGAGACAAAAAAGAGAAAGAACTTCTCCGTGCCCTCTCTCTCAATAATATCATCAACCCACCACATTTCTTTTTACACCAACACCACCGACACCTTCTACAACACCCCTTTAGCTACTGCATCGTCGAAGCATATAGATCATGGCTGGTGAGTATGAGACGGAGAGGAACTGTGGGAGAGTTTTGCAAAGAGGGCGATCATTGCTGTTGCTGTTGCTATGGACCATCAATCTATTCTTGGGGGACTCGAAGGCGGAAGTAATTTGACGGAGCGATCATGGTGACCACGAGCTTGAAGTGAATGCATCCTTGCGGTTGATGATTTCGGATGCTGTGCTTTTCGGGCAGGAGCAAGAGCGCATGCGTCTCGAGGGCAAAAGTGAACGATCGAAGGATTAAAGGATTTTGTTGGAACTACACTCTGGGAGACAAACAACGATGTTATAAAATATTGGGTGACGCTTTTGTATTATGAGGGAGTAGTTTGTGGGATTGTGATGAATGCGTCATATAGTGCAAGGATGGAAGAAGGCGGATGATCATGGACTTTAGTTTAATGGTTTTGCAATTTGGATGATACTGACCACATTCTTTCACTTCAAACTACACCACATTTATTCATTACCCGCTTTCAAGACTTCACCGTAAGTTCCTATAACCATGATCCGTTTCCATCGTTAACTTTGAACGCTCACAACTGCATTTTTTTTACCCATTTAGCAAATACCAATTGTGAAGAGAAAGCTGGCGTCGATCGTCGGTTTCCACAACCTCCCCAACCAAGTTCACCGAAAGTCAATCAAAAAGGGTTTCCAGTTCACCATCATGGGTTGTCGGCGAATCCGGTCTCGGCAAATCCACCCTCGTCAACACCCTTTTCAACACCTCCCTCTACCCCAACAAGGAGACGAAAGAGCCTAGCAACGACACCCCCCAAGACTGTTGAAATCCAAACCATTTCCGCTGACGTGGAGGAGAACGGCGTCAAGCTTAAGCTCAGCGTTATTGATACACCCGGATTTGGTGACTTCGTCAACAACGAGGATTCCTGGAGACCTATTCTGAGAACATTGAGGCGAGGTATGATGCATACCTTGAGCAGGAGAACAGGGTGAACCGTAAGAAGATCACGGATACGAGGGTCCATGCTTGTTTGTACTTTGTGGCGCCGACGGGACACTCATTGAAGCCGCTTGATGTGGAGTTTATGAAGAGGTTGCATCACAGAGTGAACCTCATCCCTGTTATTGCAAAGTCTGATACCCTCACTGAGGATGAGATTAAGGCGTTTAAGATCAAGGGTTTGTATTTTTGTTTATATGAGCTCGATTTCGAACTTGAAATAGTGTGGAACTATGGAGAATGTTAACTTCTGGATGAATCTGACAGATCTTGGAAGACATCAACGCCAACAAGATTCAAATCTACCAGCCCCCCTACCTACGAGGTCGACGATCCCGAGACCATTCAAGAGAACAAGGACATTATTGTACGCATCCAACCCCATTCACAACATCTTCCTCTTTTCTCCCTTAACCCTTTTTTCAACAGAGCCGCATTCCCTTTGCCCGTTGTCGGTTCCGACAAGGAAGTCGATGTGGGTGGTAAAAAGGTTCGTGGTCGTAAATACCCTTGGGTGTGATTGAGGTCGACAACGAAGACCACTGCGATTTCGTCAAGCTCAGGCAAATGCTTATCCGCACGCACATGGAGGAACTCAAGGAGTAACACCAACGAAGTGCTCTACGGAGAACCACAGGGCTGCCAAGATTGCAGCTGGCGGTGGTGACCTCTTTGGTGGAAAGTGAGTCTCGCAATTCGCTTTTCCCTTTATCTCTCGAAGTAAATGGATCAATCTAACATTGTTTCACCAACCGCTTTTAAGCGCCAGCGCCAAGTTTGAGGAGGAACGTGCCGCCCACGAAGCCCAAGATGGCCAAGATGGAGGCGGAAATGAAGGCTGTGTTCCAGCAGAAGGTTGCCGAGAAGGAATCCAAGCTCAAGCAATCCGAAGATGATGTGAGTGATAACATTCCTCTTTACCCACTTCTTTTTTCTAATCCATTTTTAATTTCTTCTTCTTCAGCTCTACGCTCGTCACCGCGAGATGAAGGAACAACTCGAGAAGCAGCGCATTGAACTCGAAGAGAAGAAGAGGAGGCTTCTTGGACAATCCGGAGTTGACAAGAACAAGCCCAAGCCCAAGGGCACTTTCTTCAACAAGTAAAAAAAAGATATCCGCCTTTCCACCGTCACGGCTCTTTTTTTTTTTTCCTTGCACGCCACATGTTGGTTTATCTGTTCTAAACCCCCTCTTCTCCCACACCGTTCATTTTGTTTGATCGTTCACTCTTTTTTTCTCACACCCGAAGCACCACCTGGCGTATCCCTATATGAGTCCCTTCTTATGGCGTCCCCGTTTTTTTGCCTCTTTTGTTCGTATTTTTTTTTTTTTTTTTTGCCGTTTCCTTACCTTTTTAAAGGGACGTTCCCCTGTCCCCTCCCTCCGTTACTTCTCTGTATGGCTGGCCCTTTTCTTTTGTTTTTGTTTTGTTATCTTGTCTTTTCACGGAGCGTCCCAATAAATTAGATGGCCTTTTATTTTATGGCGATTTTTTCCCCGGCTTTTAACTTAATACAATCGCAATAGATAGCAGGATGGAGGTTATACATTGGCAGTCCTATTTTTCTTTATCTAATGCTTCAATGGAATGATTCCGATGCCATGTTATTTTCACTCGCCCCCTTGATTTTCTGATGGTCGGCTACCAAAAAGCGGAATTAACAAAAAAAAAAAAAAAGGCGCAACAAGATTCATACCCGGATTTGGCGCAATCTCATAAAGCGTGATAATCGGATCCCGCTTCACCTCTGTCCATTCCCCCTTCAACCCCACATAACTTATCCGCGACACATCTCCGCCATAGTTTGTAGGGAAGAAGAGGGTGAGGTTTCGGACGTTACTGAATTTTGCAATTCTAAAAAAAGACCCCCACCGGGAGTTAATCATGGGAGGGGGAATAGGGGTTTGAGTTTACTTTGTAGGGTATTCGGGTATTTCGTGACGACCGGGATGTTGGACGAGATCCCAGTCTTGTTCGGGAGTGATGGAATCGATGCTGTCAAAATCAACGTCGTCGCGGTTGATAAAACTGTTTTTAAGGCGGTTAAAGATTGAATGGGGGGGGGGCTTTTTTTACGCCTAGCATTTTGAGGGGTTAGAGTCGCCGGGACCGCCTTTGATGGCGATGGATTTAAGTTTGATGGACCCCTGTGAAGCTGAGGAAAGTTTAATTTCGGGATATTGGTGGGGGCACTTACGGGATGCGGATGATAAGTTGTTCGTCAGCGTCGGATTCGGACATACTACATGGCAACGGGGATGGGAAAGATATGGTTTAGGGTTTCCACGGTTTTAAAGATAAAAGCTTACGGGTTCCGGGTCATTTCTTTTTAATCCCAAGGTTTAAACACTGTTTTTGCGGTTCCACTCACGGCTTCATTAAATCCGATCACATTCTCAATGTCAATGTGACGGTAGAGTGTGTATTCGTTGCCTCTATGTTTTTCAATGAGTTTTTTAAAATGGAAGAAGCCGGGGAGCGGGGTTAGAAATAGAGGATGGGGCGGCCCTTTTATGGCAGGGGGTGTTTACCTGTCGGGTCCATCATGGTCGTGGTCGTGGTCGTGGTCATGGTCATGGTTGTGGCCGTGGTGGTGAGAGTGGGCTCTCGTCGGCGCAGGACATATTTCTGAGAAATGAATGCGAATGCAAGTCATCCGACAAACTTAACGTCAGGTGGATAAGTACGTGAAAAGCTTCATGGGGAGTCCTTTAGTGTGCAGGGTAGAGACTTGATTTTTTAAAACAGAATCGTGAACACGCAAGTCAGGGAGAGAGAGTTTTATTATGTGGATTCCAACTTGGATTGGCATGTATGAGGTCAACATTATGGAAAAATAGAGGAATGTAAGATATGCACCATTCACGGGGAATTGTAAACGGTTAACCCTCATCATACAATAAAACCCTATACACCCCCTCAATTCGTGAAAACATCGAGAACATATCGTTATAGATTGTGAAAAATGTGCCATTAGGAAGGATGCAGAAGAAATAAAAATCAAAAGAAAAAGCGTTGCAGATGAAGACACGGAGGGCGTTCAAGCAACACGTGAACGCCCTCCTAAATCGGAAGACAGGCCCGTGTCCTTCTTCCTCTACCACCTAGATCCAAACAACCAAAATCCTTGCTTTACGCTTCAGCATGCAAAGTCGCCGCCGAATCCGATCTCTTGATAGAAAACACCTCCTCAGCGTTTTCTACCACATCAGCATCAGGGGCATCACCCGATTCAGTCCGATTAGCGAGCTGTACAGACTCAATCAGGGCGGCAAGTTGGTCCCTGTTTACAAGAGAAATCAACGTAATGTTGATGATGGCAACAAGGCCACAGAGGAAAAAAGTAACTCCCGGCATCACTGTCACAGTGCGTTGGTCTGAACAAGAAATCAATGGGTTAGAGCAAAATGAGATATTTGATTGATTTGCTTACAAAGGAATGCGAGGAATAAGGATCCTGAAGTCGCCGCGACATTGTCAATGAAGCTGACCGAAGCCATAAGTCGACCTTGAGACTTCTCGGGCATGGATTTCGAGAGAATTGATTTGGGAAGGGGAGAAAGGATCGATGCGAATCCCTCGAACAACAAAACTAACGGAAACAAGGTTAAGATCATTAAAGATCATTACGAAAAAATCCAGAAAAAAACCCCGGTAATAAATAAACAGTGAAACTCACCAACGTATAACTGCCATCCAGCCGTAAGAAGAGCAATCATAGAGTATCCAACACCATACACCACCAACGCAAAAGTGATGAGCCGAAGTTCAAACACGGTTCTGTCTTTCACTGATCTCTTTGACCCGACCGGTTTTGCGTATGACTCGAAAACACGAAGAATCGCTGGCAAAATAACAGCAAGGTTCAACATGCGATTAAGAGCCACGAAAAGCAACAACGTGCCTTGCTGAGCCTCCCCCATCCAAACTTGAGTGACAAGTAAAAGAGGATGTAAGACATGGTTCCACCAGCAATGAACGCAGAGAGAGCTTGAAACATGGCAAAAATCAGGAGTGGGCCACGGCTGAGCATCAGGATGGATGTCCAGAGATCCATAACAAGTTGATAAATGGATATCTCTTGAGTTGCTTTCGGGGAATCGAGTAATGTCTGTTGGTCGGCATTCTCGGGAAGGGTGGAGGATGTTGTTCCGTACGAGGAGTTGGATTCGGGAACGGCAGCTACTGGGGATGTTGCCAAGTTAGGCTTGCGAAGGGATTCAGGTACAAAGAGTAAGATCCAAAAGATGCAGATAACGAGCAAAGTCACGGAGACAATAGTGGGAACAAGGTAGCTTCCAAAGAAATTGCTGAGCAAACCGCTGATAAAGGGCGACGATAGTAAACTGAGAATCATAATGCTATCAGTGACGGCAAAGACGCTTGCTCGATTTGATACATCTGAGGTATCCGCCAAATACGAATACGTTGCCACCATAATACTTGAATGGCGTTGAGGTTAGAAAGATTGTTATGAGGATTAAGAATAGGCGGAATAATGAGCAGATGAAATAAATAAACTTACCCAGGTGCACCAAATCCACCGAGAATAAAGGCAGATATATAGGCTACAAATATGGGAGCACCAAGGGCGATCGAGATGATGGTTAACACATTCAACAAGGAGCCGATTGCATTAAGGATGATGAATGGCTTTCTGCCGATCCTGTCCATCAGGACACCAGTTAAAAGGAGCGATACGACTGACGGGAAGGATGTTGCCAGGGTGATGGTATTGGTCCAGCCTACAGCCATTGCATTGGCCTCGGCGGAAGCCCTGCATGCTGCCATGTCCTTGTCAGGATTGATACCGACTTCACGGCAGGCACGCATCAAATAGATGTTTAGGACAGGAATGATTAATAGACCTGCACCAAAGAGACCCATTGTGACAGGTGGGAGGATCATCTTCCATGAAGGCTTGCTGTTCCATGCTGGTGGTTGTTGGGGAGGGAATGAGGGAGATTCATCGTAAGGTGGAGGCTCTACTGAAGACGCCTGTTCAGGAAATGATGCCGATGCCAATAGAGGTGTATGTTCTTCATGCGATGCAGATGCGGATGCAGGAAATATTGTTGATGCTGATGCTGATGCGGATGCTGATGCTGATGTTGATGAAGACATGCTTTCCGTTGTGGGGACTTGTTTGAGTTTCTGTAGAGGCGGCCGGGCGGGGTTAAAAATGAAATCGAGAGTTTAGAATTTGTGTGACAAGCCATGCAAGTTTCATGGGGAAGTTTACAGGAAGGGAAAATTCAAGAGAGGCTCCATCACGTCTTTTCTGGCAGTCAGACCATACGGAATGGAATGGTGTTAAAACAGTTTGTTAATAAAAAACGTGGATTTCTAATCAAAACTTTGACAGTCTATTGTAGCTGAATTAAAATATGCTTCTTTCGCAGCCCATGACGGGAGCTTTCCTGCCCGCGATGTAGGGAAAGGCACTCGTATAAAACTTTATCCACGCGCCTCTCACCCCGTGCTATCCATAAGTTGAGGTGTCACTACCTATAATATTGGAGGAGGAAGAGTTTTGGTGCCATTACCGGACCATCCAACCTGGTCAAACCTCCCTTCCTGGTGTAGACGACATAGAGGTTGACCAGTTGGGATTGGTAAAAACAGATACGTGAGTATTCCGTAAATGAATCGAATTGTCCAAAGAACGCAAGTGTCGCGGGTGTGGTTCGTCGTTTTGAGCTGCCTATGAGTCTTTACTGTCTTTTGATCGAATTTCACTAATCCATTATGTAAAATGGAGCAATTAGAATTATAAATAATAATGTGTAGAAAAAGAATGAGAAACGAATAGAAAGTTGCTGTTATATTCCAAAATAATATAGTCACTGGATGCAGAGAGACTACTTCCTGATAAGCAGACGCCCACTGCAGGACAAAGCGAAGGCCTGCGCAATGGGGGACGACAGCACAATGTGGGGAAGGACTGGAAGAAAGCAGCAAGGATTGAAGAGGGAGGGTCTGATGAAATAATGCGAGGTATGCAAAGACAGAGAGATCCCCCGCAGAACAAGCTCCTCCTGGTACAGGGCATTAAATGTTGCCAAAAAAAACTATGACCTGGGGAGTGAGCCAGTTGTTTGACGATTCTCCAACAGTAAATGCTGAGACAGAAATAATGTTATATCTGCAAAGCTAAAGCCTTACATATGATCCAAGTTAGCGTGCATTAAATCCAAGTTATCAATATTACGAATTTCTTTTTGCAATTCTGTTGATATAAAATGAAGAACACGCGCATTGGCCACCGCGTCGCAAGTTGCAAGTTTTCGATAACTAAACTGTATTTATGTACTATACACATGTTCCTATGATGGAAACATATTCGGAAGTTAATTTGTAAGGTGATGAAGAATGGGGGAGGGAACAGAAGGGGGAGGGGATGGAGTGGATATGGATCCCGACTACGTGATATCGTCTGGATCAATAGAGGTGTTGGTTCAGTCATCCTTATGGTCTTATTGGCTGTGTGTGTAGACGTGGACCTCAATTTCAATGACTGCTAAGTTCCGAGTGAGTTTCTGGCATGGTTGCTCCCCAAAACCTCAACACGTTTTAGCAACCAGCTTGCTCTATGATTCTAAACTCTGCATCATTCAAGCTCACCGTAACATTGTTAGTCTCCCGCGTCACGGCGCCCTCCTCCATTCTCTTCCCACTCCCCGCGCCACGGCCGCGGACTTTTGGCTTGCTCTCCCGCTGCCAGTCTTGGTCAGACTATGACTCCTGCTGAATTTCGTGTCATTGCTCGTTTGCTTGCTTATCCTTCTTCTCCCTGTGGCTGTCTTTTCCTCCCCTCAACTCTGCCCCCTCCTGCCAGGCTCATTTGGACTTCTTTGGCGACCACATCCTCCATTGCCACGGCTCCCTTAGGCTTACTACGCGCCATCACATGGTGAGAGATGGCTTGGTTGCGCTTGCGCGTACTGCTGGCATCCCTTGCACTCCTAAACCTGAGTAATCTCTCCTCTCCTTAACCAGAGTCGCTCTCCGCCCTGCTAATGTTTTGTTCCCCATGGCGTTGGTCTGACGGGCGCCATGCTCGTATTGATATCTCTGGCACCACCCCCCTTCAAGGCCTCCTAGGTGCGCTCTATTTCCCCTGCTGCCGTCCTTGCTCGTGAGCACCAGAAATGCCTGAAAAGTTCCGCGTGTGGTTATGTTTTCATTCCCTTTGTTTTTTAATTCCTTTGGTCATTTGGGACCTGCGGCGGTTTCTTTGTTGCGACGCCTCCAAAGTGTTTATCAACAACAACACGAGCTTCTTTGTGAGGAGGCTCGTGTTGCCTAGCGTCAGCTGTTGGCGCGTTATTCTTTTACCTTTGCTTCATTCTTTTTCTTTCTTGTAACGCAAGCACTCTTTATTTTTCAAAACGCTATTTATTAGATAAGAAAGAGGCAACATGCGCATGTTTGTTAGAACAATGTGAACCTTTAAAAAACATTATAAAAATAACATCATTGCTCACAACCAGCGCTGCCCAACTTCCAAGCTGCTGTTCTTCACATTTTTCGGTGAGTATCTTATAGGAAGACGTAGTACAAATAGAATTTGAGCCATATTCATGGTGAAGGGTTGAGTAGCCAATGAGGAGGGGTTGAGGGTCAAGGGTCAAGGGTCCAGTCGTCGGTTCGATTTCGTCCAATCAAAAGGGTCGAAGGGTCAGAGGGTTAACGGTCCAAAGGGTTGTTCGGTTGCGGTAATAGATGTTCCAATTCTTCGGTGTCGTGGATATATGAAACACGCCCACGGTAGCGGAAATGACCAGGGGGGTGCTACAATTTTCTCATATTGCACTCCAAAAATAATGTCCGCCCCGACTTCATTTCACCATCCCATCCAACACCGTCGCCCTCCCTCGCAGCAGTCCCTACCATTCCGCCACTCCATTACAAGCCTCAAGTGCATCCTATGATGCCTTCGAGCAAAGCACCGACCACCATCCACGCGGACGAAGCCGAAATGATTTCAATGGTTACCGAAACCGACACCGTCGGCATTGACGACGGAGTTCTCCAACTTCCTTCCAGCGTTGATAAGTTAATGAATCTTCCTGAAGAAGATGACGAGGACATGGACGAAGACCTGATGAAGGATGTCATGGAGGAGGAATTGATAAGGAGTAAGGTAAATTAGTTTTCTCTGGTGAATGGCTAATCCATAAGACTGCCGCATACGACAAAACCAAAACGGATAAGGAAAGATGCAGCAGGGCTCGCGCATCAATTCACCAAACTGAGTTCCTGAAGGCTGCAAAGAGCGTCTTATCCGAAATGGGGAAGGCAAAGGAGATGTTGCCGTTCCATCTGGACCGCTAGACTTCCAAGCCGTAAAAGTTTTTCCAGGATGTGCATGAAAAGACTCTTTATTGTACATCCTCAGGAGCAATATGAGGTGACTTTTTTAACTAATTTCAATACTAATGAACATAGGATTTAAAAGACTTTAAGTTTTCATGCCCGTTCTGCAAAAAAGTGTTGACGAAGAAAGGTTACCGGAACAGCATCCGAATGGTGTACGACCTCGACGATGTCGCTTACGTTATCATCGCACAGCTGGAGTGTGCCTCAAAGCCTCTATGTTCTGGATACGACGCAAAGTCGCCCGCCAAGTTTGGAATCTGCGACACAAGACTTTTAACGCAGCTTCCGCTATATGTGCAAGAAGGTAATTCTGATTTGATTTTTATTCTTCTTTAACTTAAAAAGATCTTGCCGTGTTGATGTCCACTCAAAGTGGCATCACAAGGCAGCTTCGTGATTTTATTGTGAGCAACCATTTTAAAGTAGGAACTAATGGTCTTTTTAAAATAATAAGAAGTAAGTTTCTCCGCCATGCAAGCATAAAGCAGTTTCTAACATTCTTCCAGACCTTTACTTCGATCGTTTTATTCGTTGTATGATGTCTTATACTCGGCATTGGGAAACACGTACCGCCAAATCATCGGAAGTTTGTCCATCTTCGACGACAACGCCGCGCGAAGGGGAGCCGCCAGCATCATCCATATCACGGCAAACCACATTGTCGATGAAAAATCCAGCAAAGACAGAAAGGAGGGGCGAAATATGGAAGAAACTGTTTTCTTTTCGTGAAACAGAACCGTTCAACTTTGTCCAAGGATCAACATCTATTCTTCAAATCTGTTTTGACGAAGAAGGGTAAGGTACTTTGCATTTTATTATCCACTTACCGCTTTAATTTAAAGTTATCATGGCCAATGGCCATCTCTCTCATACCTACGAAGTTTGATTCCAGCGTTGACCAAAATTTCGAAGATGCCGGAAGTAGGGAGCAGGGTTATGGCACTTCTAAAAGGTAAAGCATTTTGTCTCGCAAAATAATAATGTAATGATAGGCTCCACAATTGCATTTGACGTCAGTCACAAAGCTAATAATTTAAATCAAGTTCGGCAACGCAAAGACTATAAAGGTGTTGGTGAGAAGAAGAATGTGAAGGTGGCTATCGGCACTTTATTGTGCATGAACGAATATAAAGAGGTCCTATCATATGTAAGTTAATTCATGTATTTTACTTATAGTTACTTAAACTGGCTTGAAGGCTTCGTTGATGACGTTAAAAAACGACGAGCTGAAGTATCACCTGAGCAAGTTAAAGAATAATCGGGATTGCCATGGATTAGGTGATCCCAAAATCGTGTTTCCGTTAGTTTTTTTTTTCCTTTGGGTTCAGCGTCGCGTTGAAAGTAATATTTTTATTTCTTTTATTTTTAGGACAACTGCAAATCCTTTCGAAGGCCAATAAAAGAAGTTTTCCCAGAAGCTATTGCGTTTCAAGACCTGGCTCATATCGAAAATCGGATTTTTGAAACGTTTAAACGATCAAGCTCTTTCCACGGTCAAGCCATGCAGAAATTGAAGGCTTGTTTTTACACGAAGAAAAACATCGACGAGGGCGGGAAGAAATTTGTGGTTACAGCCATGCAAGTGCCAATTTTCATCAAGTCTGAATTGGAAGCATTTCAAAATCAGTAAGTGCCGCTCTTGCTTCGTTATTTTAAAAAAACGTAGCTATTCAAAGTACGATCTTTTTACCGAAAGAACTGCAGCCGCATTCGAAAATGTTTACAAGCACCTTACAGATCACGACTGTCTTTCTTGGCCCACAGGATTCAAGACATATATTGTCACAGGTTAAAATCTACGTCCTTCATAAAGCTGAAAATGTTTGTTTATTTGTAGATAACAAAAAGAAGATCATGGAGATACAAGGAACGTCAAAATGCGAGCGCATCCACCTAGACATGATTGAATACTTTTTTAAGGTTGGCTAACCCATATTGATTTTACTTAACTTACATTAATTCATACGTTTTTAGTGCCCCGTGTCGCCGTCCACATTCGAAAACCGATTTTTACATTTTTTACGGAAAAAAATATTATCGCCGGTGCCGTAAATAGGGGGATGCTTTTCTGAAATTTGCCGGGTCTGGGTTACGCTCCGCCTTTTGATATCGAATATATTTCGATTTTGCAAACAAAAGACTGCATCTGAAGGCTCCGCTTCCTCAATGGCCAACACCACCGCAAGGAATCTCGAATTTCGATTGCTATGATGTTCCTCCGGAATTTCGGGAAAGGTTGAAGGATTTGTTGTGAATCGAGAGACTTTATCGAATGCTCTACATGTAACTCACATACATCATGCGGGTAATTGGAAATTTCCTTTTTTGTTTTAAGACTTACCGACTGCTTGTTTCTAATTTATCTTTTTCTAAAAGGTCTCAAGGAAGAGGAAGACCCGCTCACGTACGAGGATTCTTCTGTACCCGCGGCTTCCGTCCCCATCGCTTCTGTCGCCACGACTTTGGTTCCCATGGCTTTCGCCCCTTTGACCTCGGTATCTGTGGAACTCACGTCTCCACATCCCACCGCCGCATTTGTTGTTACAACCCCGCTCACATCAGCTCCATTGGCTCCTACACTTGAACAAGCCAATCTTCTACTCTCAATTCCGAAACATTGCCGTCAGAAGCATCTTCTTTAACAGAAGCGACACCGCCGTCCCCACGTTCCGTCCACCAACTCCAAGAAAATGATTTGCTCGATTTACAATTGTGTCGCGACGATGAATCCGAATTACTTTCACCTCCCCCGCATTTTGCCTTATTCGACATCGAGTCCGAATTTCGTGTCCCGCCATCTAGCACTGAGGATAATTTGGATTGGACAGGAAGATTACTTAAACGACCAGGGCCTGATGATGAGGGTGGACAGCGGGATAGTGTTTATGTTCCGCGAAAACGGCAGATGCCAATGCTCTCGACAGCATCCGTTGAAAGTCGGTATTTTTGGAAGAAAAGAACATTCCTGTTTCTGAAGCTGACTTCATTTAATGAGTAAGTTTTGCTTTTCTCCTATTTATTAAAACATTTGCCTGATCACGCTTTCGAAATTTAGGAATGAGTATAAGTTAATGGCAAATATTCTGGGCCAAATGAAGATTCCGATTATTGGTACAAATCCCGAGTTGATGGACGACGAAAGGTAAAGTGGTTTAAAACGATTTTTAACTCACATTTGTAGTAAAAAACTTTCATGTCTTTGTGGAATGTTGGATTCATGAATGATCGTAAAAACATTAGAAAGCTTGCGTCGATGGAGATAGCTGCTCAATTTTTGAAGCAATATGGAAATCTACAGAGAAAGTGAGTTTTTTTTTAATTTTTTTTTTTTAAAAAAACCAACGATAATTTACAATTCCCGTGATGTTTGCCTTGCACCGCAGACGGCGGAGCGATCGACTTTTCGAGCGAAGCTTCAAGCAACAAGCATTGAAACCGACATATTGGGTCATTCAAGAATTCGTAACATACAAGGTATCAACTCTGGTTAAACTACATTTAACATGCATAATTATATTAATATTACAGTCTCTCAAAAACCACAAGATACCAAACGGCCTCTATTACCCCGTCAGCCTGGCCGAGATTCTGCTGGCTCTACCAACTTCTTCCGTAATCAAGAATTTCACGTCACTCACCTTCCGAACTTCAATCTACCTTTGCCCAATTCCACAAGCCTCCACTGTCTCATTATCACATGCATCAGCAAGCACACCAACGGGATGATTTTTATGCGCCGCACACGTTACCTATGCCCCAACATCAGCATCAGCAAAAACCTTGGGAACATACCTTTTATCCGCCTCCGCGTCATCCGTCACTGCCTCCACTCCAGTACCAGCCTCAATTACCAGACGAGATGCATGCAACGCAGTCGCGGCTTCCACCCCAGCACTTCCACCAGCGTAGATCGAACGAGATGCTGTTTGCGCCACGTCAGCAGTTACCTCCGTCTCAACATCACCCACAGCAAACACCTTGGGATGTCATGAATTATCAACCAACATCCTATCTACAGGAGCAAATCGATGGTCGCCGCAGCCAACGGATTGAAATTGGACAGCCACGGCAAATCGATTCGCGCCGAAGATCCGATGGCGGACTATGTAAACGTTGCGGGGTGCAGCAAAAAGGGCATCCTAAGTTTAATTGCTCGGACGGAATTCTCCGGCAAGACGTATCCGTTGTTTTCCCCATCGTGCCACGCGGAACTGGATAGAATCATTTACTTTCCGAAAGTTTGGCATGAGAAAAGCTCGAAGGGCTCGACGTCAACTATCGTGGAGCTTCTCGACAATGTGTTCAAGAAGGTGCACAACATTGACGTTCTCGATCTACTTCGTAAGCTGAAAAAGACGGCGGTGTTGCAGACCAGGCTAGGCTCATGGAAGTTATTTGCATATTTCGGAAAAAAAATGGATATTCGACAGATGTGGATAGTGAAGACGAAGGGTTTGGATGAGAGGAGATATGATGGAAGTAGGGACAAGCAGGGGCTTCACGGCATCAAGACGTCCGTCATTATTATCAAGACGTCGACGCTTTACAAGATTACTCTTATAATTATGAAGAATAATAAATTACTTCTTTCATCTGATTGGATATTTATTTGTTCTTTATGTTCTTTAGCTTCATTGTTCTTTTGTTCATCCAAAATTCCAGTCAAGGGAGCCCTTGACCGCTTTTTTAATTACATAAAGACCTTTTGTACTTAATGTTCATTATAAATCTATTTTTAGAGTACCATTGCCTTTTTTACATTATTAAATACATTATTCTTCATCCGATATGGAGCATTCTGTTAACGACGCTCTTTCCAGCTTCTTTACGCTGTGCGGCGACACCACGAACGCGGTTAACAGAAACTTAACGTTTCTCGCATACGTCAGGAAATCCGTTGACGATAAAGCCGACAATAGATCCCTCGATGATCAGATTGCTATGATCAAGAAATGGGGAAGTGAGAAAGGGTGAATATTAATATTAATTATTGATGGTACCGTCACGATTCTGATCTATTTACTTAGCTTCAACATTCTTCCACGCCACTTCTCTGATTTAGCTTCTGGTGCGTCAACAACACGGAAAGGGCTTCAACAAGCGTTGGACCTCGTGTTGTCAGACAACAGCATTGCAGGAATTGCTGTTTACCGACTTGACAGGCTTTCTCGCAACACATGCCATGCTTTGGGTATCATTCGGGATCTTGTCGGTAAGGCTTTTATTGTTGTATAGATAAACCTAATAACTTTTCATTTTAGAAAAAGACAAAACTTCGTGAGCGTCTCGGAAGAAGGATTGGTGTTTGGACCCATCGCAAATGAGTCAGAAGAGGTTTCTGCAACAACACACCTTCTGGTTAAGTGTTTATTTGCAGAAATTGAGAGACTCAGCGCAATGAAGGTTATTATATTTCTTATTTAAATTATTGAATTGTGTTTTAGAGAACAAAGGACCACTCAACCGCACGGAGGCAACAGGAAATCGGGCAGTCGAGGTACTCTCCTTTCGGATTTCTATTTGCCGGAACCTTTGGGAACTCGGAACGTTACGCATTTGAGTCAACAGTTTTAAAGGATCGCACCGAAGAGAACGGATTGCAAGAGCCGTTGCGTTTAGTTCCGCATAACGGTGAGGCGGAATGCGCTCTTCACGGAGCGGCTTTTATGATATCCTGTTACGCGAAAAAAAAATTTGGCCTGCCCCTCGTCACGTCTTAAGTTTCTTGAAGGTAAAAGGGATATATAAAAACTACAGAAAGACAGGTAAGGTAGAACTTCTGACCTATCTATTTTTATTTGATAGATTATACTAACAAAAATCTTGCAGGGGGAGATGCAAGTGGATTCGTGAGGTTGATAAAGAAATTTTTCGTTATCAACTATCTACCGTATCCAAGACATCCGTTGCAGTTGAGATCGCTAAAAGGTTAACAGGTAAGAGTTTTAGGAAATATCAAAAATAAATCTAATAAGAATCTATGTTTAGATGATCTTGATGAGTCGCCTCTTATGAGCGACGACCGCGAGATGGATTAATAACTTTTTTTACGTTTTTTTCTTTCTGCTCTATTTCATTTTGTACTGAAGTAACAACAATGATTCTATGGCAAATACATTTGAAAATAGAGAGCCTTTTTATTTAAACCGTCTATATTTATTATATGTATATCTTCATCTTTTTTTTTCTTTTTTTTTCCTAAGTCAATGCCTTCACGTCTCCACCGTGCTGGATCAATTTCCGCCGATCCGAACTACTCGTCTACGCAGGATTACCGCTGGATTGCAAAAATTGAGGATTTTTAGGAATTTCTGGCGGAAAATGTCGTTTTTCCGCCATTTTTCCATAGAGCGGGGTTGTGGCGACGTCTACACCAATCGGGCTGATGTCGACGTCTACATGTAAAATTTCACCCATTTTTCTTTTCCCTGAAAAATAATAAAAAAATTTAAAAAAATCATAACCAGATATGGGACGTGGTTCCATCCCTCCCAAGTCCCAACCCTATACATCATCACCTCTCAAAACGGACCAGCCCTTATTTATTTTCAAAAAACGTAATACATATTTAAAATTTATAAGAGCTCACTCTCGTCAACAGTCAAAACCTCACAGGGACAAGAGGTATTTTTGCTTAGTGTGCGCTGGGCTGTCTTTTGATTGATATGGGGCGTGGAAATGGGGGAGGGAGGGAGGCACGTTTTCACGAATGGTGAGATTGGCATCCCATATTGGTGTGTGTGTGTGTTAATTTGGTGGGCAAGGTAGTAAGTAGTCAGGTAAGGTTGGTCAGTGTCAAGCAAGTCAAGCAATCGACCCGTCATTATCATCATTCATTATCTTTGTGTTTCGGATTAAAGTATGAGGGGAATGAGGGGAATAATGGGAGATGGGCCGACCGAGATGATCCACTATCCACCACCAAGCATGACTAACTTATAAGATTGTCATTATCATTAAAACAATAAGTTATACATTCCTTGGTATGTAGGTAAATATTCATTTAATAATTAATATTTATTTATTATGTTTTGGAATTAAACAACCCCATGCAAGAGAAACTAAAGCTATGTTTTATACCCAATAAATATTTAATAGGAAGGATATAAAGGATATAGAGGGATGTAATCATTCCTATTGGTTGTATCTGTAATCATTCCTATTGGCTATATTTGCACCAATCAGTAACAAGCATTTGAGAAGAAATATAAAAGAGAAGAAAGGAGAAAGAAAGAAGAAGGGTTTTATTTAATTTGTTTCAAAAAAGATGAAATAAATTAATAATAATTATGTAAAAGATGGTGAAACATTCCTTGTATAACACACGGCTTGGCCCTGATCGAAAACAGAATAAGGCTTTGTGTCACTACCACTTTCTTCATTTATTCCATTTAATAAATCATCCAAATTGTACCTACCTAAAATGAGGTAATAATAATATATATATTATTTTATAGGGATATTTATAGGCGCATTTCTGGGTGCGCTATTAACTTATAAATGTGTTTCTAATTCCGGTCACCTTGTTCTTCAATCACGATAAAAGAAGGCGTATCATTACTTTAACAGAATGAGAGAAGGATGAAGGAATAATGGGTTCATGTGTTGTTTGAATCGAGGATACCATTGTAAGTGGGAGGGAGGGGCTATTCTTTATTGTGTTTGTACGTGATTGGAGGTTGATAAAGTATATTTCCATAATGATGATGTACAGGAGGCACGGCTGGACGTTTGCAATATGGGTAATGTGCGGCTATATTATTATTTATTTATTACTGGATTCATCCCTCTCTCACTCAACAACTCGATCGAGTATTTACTTATTTATTAGTTGGCGCTACCTACCTACCTAGTAGCATCGCCTCAAACATTCATAGTCAACAAAAAATAAACGGCGTTCTGGATGGTTAATAATTACTAAATATATAATTACTCTATTAGAAAATGAGTGTGAGTGAGGTGGATGTCTTTAAAATGAAGTCAAGGAAAGAATGGACAAGAGCGCCTTTGACCGCAAGTATTATTAATATAATTTAATTTGTCTTTAGAAGGAATTATTTAATTAAAAAGAAAAAGGGAGAAACAACACGTCCTTGTCACTGATTGGTTGATTTTAGAATTTATATTTTAAGACTCCGATGATGATGAATTGATGATATATTTATTTATTCCATCCATCAATCAAAAGGGACCATGCTCCATTCAGCAACATCATTGGCATTTGATTGGTTAGTATTTTGTATAACATGAGCATTATATATTATTATTGTTGCAGAATGGAAAGGGAATGAATGAGAGAGAGGGAGATAGAAAGAATGAGAAGAAAAAGAAAAAGAAAAAGAAAAAGAAAAAAGAAAAAAGATAAAATACATATCCCTCTCACTATATATATAAATATGTAATGCTTCACCTCTTTTCTTTTAGTCCTTTTTTATCATTCAACAACGTACTTGGTGTATTTTATCTTTATCGTTAGTTTACAAAAAAAGTATATGACCTGCTGTACCTGCTCTGTTCCTTACCGTCATGACTACAATCATCCCACAACTCTCTTCCCCACATCAGCAATACCATCACCACCACAATCATCATCAGCAGCAGCAGAGACAGCCTCACAACCTTCAATACAAGCTGCATCTTGCTACAATGCAACAGCAACAACAACAACAACAGCAACAACAACAACAACAGCTGTTTAGATCACGAAACAGCACTAGTCTGCTTCAGGACTACTACTACTGCTCTTCTTTGTCAACACCTACTTCGAACATGGTTGGCAGTAACAGCATCATTAAAAGTGCTTTCCTTCCTATTCAACAACAGCAACAGCAGCAGCAGCAAATGGAGCATCTTCAATCTCCACGATACCCACCACATCCTATGCAACAGCCACAATATCACCACCACCAGCAGCAGCAGCAGGAGCAGCAGCAGCAGCAACCTCCTCGCTACTCTACCACATCCAACATCACCACCTCATCCTACATGTCCTTTCCTTCTCAGACCCAGACTCACCCTATTCAACAACATCAACAGCAACTACAACAGCAGCCTTCTCGTCCACTCTCCACCCATCTTCCGCCCCAGCAACCTCCATTCCTCGCTCCCACATCCCTCACCTCGACGTCCCCTCACCCATCCGCACAAACACAACCCTCCCAGTCCAAGACCTCCTCCCCATCTCCCGCTACGTCGCCCACCACGTCCTCTCCCTCTGGTCCACCACTACCACAACGCCTCCTCCACAAGACGACTACTTTTTCTTCTTTGTCGACTTCGCCGCTCGCGTCATGCGCGCAACCTCTATTGAACCCTCCACCGCCGTTGTTTCCCTCCACTACATGGAGCGTCTCCGTCATCGCACCCTCACCACTTCCACCGCTCAATTCTGGCAATCCCCACCCCTCGTCACCCCACCGCCCACCATCACACTGAACACCGCGTCTGGGTCGCCTCTCTCATGCTCGCAGACGCCTACCTCAACGACAATGCCTTTCTCTGCAAATCTTGGTCAGAGGTGACTGGTTTCTCCACCTTGGAATGTGCAGCAATGAGACGCGCTTTCCTCTCTTGCATTGACCACGACCTTTCATTACATGAACAAGACCACGCTTCCCTCTTGGACGCCTTTGACCTGTTCTCTTTATCATGGGACGCTGCATCCGTCCTCTCCAATCACCGCACCTCCCTTCCACCCCCCTACACTTGCACGACAAACCCCGCGTACCTCTTTCCAACTCGACGCACTTTTCCAACTGTCGTTCTTTCTCCACCCCATCCCCACCTTACACGTCACGTCAACCCTCTCCGCGTCATCATCCTTACGCGAAACAACAACAACCACCACAACAACAAGGGGGTTTAGAACGGTTACTCGCTGCTGCGGAAATGTTGCAACGGCCTGTTGTCCATGCTTGGACGAAAGAGGAGACGTGGTGGATGGAACAGCAGATGTTGGGACGGAATGTGGTGGTGCCGTCGTCTATGTGAAATCTTTTTTTTTTTTATGTTTTCGCTCAACTCAACCCACACCTTTCTTTGCATGCATTTTTTGCAAAAAACAAAAATATCCATATCAAAATGTCATATAAATAAACACACCATAAATGTATATTTGAATTCACTTTGAGTATTTTACGTGTAAAAAGAACTCTAAATTTTTTTAGGTTGATATTGCATGAGGGTAATGTGGATGGCTTCCCTTCATTCCTTTCTTCCTTTTCCTCCTCTCTCTCCTCCTCCTCCTCCTCTTCTTCTTCCTCCTCCTCCTCCTCCCTCCTCCTCCACACCCTCCCTCCAAACAAAACCAAAAGAAATCGAATCCTTGTCCCACCCACGCTTGTTCAGCAAAGTTTGTCATCCCAAAATACAATATAAAAAAGGCGGAGGCTGAAAATACCATTTGCACAAAAAAAACACACACAAGGCGGTCGGTCGGTTTCAGGAAAAAAAGGATGCCCTCGCCTTTATTTTGCTTTTGGGTGGGGGAAGTGTCAAAGCAATCGCTGCTGAGGTGTTGATGAATGAAGGAGGGAGGTGTTCAAAGCGCCCCCCTCTTTGGATTTCCCAGCATCAACCTTCAAACATTTGATAAATGAAGTTGGTGGTGGAGGCCAAGCTGCTCCTTCAACGTTTCAGCCGTTATGACGTTTTTTTATTTTATTAAGAAATAATATGAGAAGTCGTTAAAAGTCTAGATTTTAAATAAGAGGCGGCACTTTTTGGGGGGGAAGATGGAAAAGAGGGTGTGGAGATGCGGTTTAGTGGTCGGAGATGTAATGTTCGCGACAGTAGGCTACACCGAGAAGTGGGGGTCCCTGTGAATAAGAGAGAAAAAAAAAGCAAACGCTTTGTTAACCACACGTTCAAACACATCCATCCAAGGTCTACCCATCAAAGCAGTGTGGTAAAAAGAAAATAAACCCAGCAAAGTATTTACACAGCATCAACCAAAAAGGGGAGGGGGGGGACTCACCAAAAACAACCCAAACCAAAAAATCATATTCCCCAACGTCTTTTGTTTCGAAATCATTGGAATCCTCGACAAAAAGATCAACGGCAACTGCAACATCTGCATGGCAAACATATACATCCGGATTCGTTTCGCCGTCACCACAAACACGAGTTCATGGAAACAACTTGACAGGAAAAACGTGAGCAGCGTCGCGTTGGTCCGTGAGAATCGAAGATTGGCAATGGTGTCGCCGTACACGTGACGGAGGAGGAATTCGTGAACGGGTTTGTTCCATTTACGAGCAAATTCGTCAAATGTGGACGAGTTCCACCTAGGAGAAAGAGGTTATCCTTTTGTGACTTAAAGTGGGAGATGAAGATGGTGGGGGTTTGGGAAGAGGGCGTGGTATCCAGTTGAGAAGGTGCGTTATCGTGTTTTTTTCCGATATTGGAAAACCAACCGATTTCCGGGCAGTGGAGAGCAATCCCACCATCATAAATAAGCAAGGCAGCACTTTTAGGCGTGCAAGGCATCATTGACGAGAATACGGGGTCAGGTGCGCCATTAACGTCACCAACACAAAAAAGGGTGACACCTTTTTCCCGCGATAAACGGAAAAATTTATCGCTTATTTTGGGGAGGGGGGAAAGATATGGGCTTGAAAAAGGGCAGGGTTGTTGTGTTTTTTCACGTACCAGTCATCGTAAAACTCTCGATCCGCAAAGCAAGTGAGTTCGGCAAAAGCGTTGCAGATGCACTGGGGCCAAAAAAAAAGGTTTTAGATGAGAACCCCACAGGGAGTTGAAGATAAGGGAAGATGTGGGGGGGACTTACCTCAAAGATGATGAAAAAGATGAGGAGGTAGCAAACCATGAATGGGATGATGAGGTTCATCACACTGGTCACGAAATCGATTTGTTGGGAGATGGCGAGGGTGGGTAAAATGTAGTGCTCGACGGTCACGTAGAGTAGGAAGAAGGTGCCGGCGGTCGCTAGAGCTTTTTCTAAAAAGTAGGAGAGGCGGAACCTGCCAAAAAAACACGTAAGGTTAAAAGCCGCGACGCTTTTTTAAATAAAAAAACACGGAAAAAACAAAAAAGGGGGGGGGGGAAAGGTAATTCCTTACTTTGACGTCCTCGGATACTCCAACTCATAAACAAGCGTCGGCACAAGCATGTAATCCACGAAATTCGCCACCGTCAAATTATTCGGAAACGACACACTCTTTTTCGTCAACTCTGCTTCCCCCCTCCATCTCCTCCACGAGCGCATGAATCCGTTCCTCATTCTTCTTGTGCGTTTCATGGTCCACGTTCTCATCTCGCATTTTCTTGAGAGCCCCGAGCTCTACCGTGGATTTGCGGAGAAGCGAGCGCTTGTAGTGGAGTTTCAAGGTTGGAGGCCGTGTAGGAGTTTGTTTCATGAGCATGGAGATGCCGTGGAGACAGAAGAAACCGCCTTGGACCTGCGAGAGAGGTGGGAGGGGTGAGAATGGTGTTGGAAAAAGGTAGCATGGCCAAAGGCAATAGGTGGTGGGGGAGTTGCGGGGGAGATAGTCAAAAATAGAAAAAAAAGAAAGAAAAAAAAGAGCGAGTATAGCAACTAAATACAGGAAGCATTCTAATAAACCATTTGGAAAAGGAGTGAATAACAAATACATGAACTTGATAACGTAAATATATCAAACGCGACCAAACTACCCAACGGCATGAAGAAAAAGTCCCGAAAATACGCAACAAACGCGTCAAAATAAACAAAAGAAACAACAAAATAGTCCGCTGTAGAAAAGACAATACTCACCCAAGGCCAATCTCTATAAAACACCCACCCAATAACACTCCAAACCACACTGCCTGCCACACATGCTGCACATAATAAGCCTGCTTTATCGGCACCAACCCCCAAAGCACCAACCACTGCAACGGCACCGTCAAAAAGCAACTCGCAACCAACACCGCATCCGACATAGCCAACACAGCGCCATCATGCGAAATATAATAAAGAAACCTTAATCTAAACGGTGTCCCCTCCATCCTAAAATTATGATAAAACGTCGTCACCATATACCAAGCCATCGCCATCCAAAACAACACAAGAAACCCCCGAATCGGTGATTGTTCACGTTGAAGAGCTTCATAATCTAACGGACTGCTGCGGGGCTTGAATTGACCACGACGTGGACCTCGACGACGGGAGGATGTGGAGGCGCTGGAACTACCGGAATCGTACCCTGCGGCTGTTTGGGTGACGCTGGGAATGTGGTGGTGGGGTTGATGGAGACGTGGGAGTTTTGTGGGGGAGGTGGCTTCGGATTCTGAGGCGGAGGTCTCGAAATCGGAGCGGTCGGCCGACGCGAAGGTCTGCTTTTTGGGGTCCTGGTCGAAAAAGGGTGTGAGATGATAGGGGTTGATGAAAAGTGATGAGACTTTTTTTATAGGGTGATGGGGAGCGTTTTTTTGATGGGACTGCGGATTGAGTGGGAGGGCTTAGGTTGACGTTTGGATAAAAATGTACAGCGGGACCAAGGTCTGTCACTAGACCATCACATTTGACACCCCGCATCCATCTTTTACATAAAAACGTCATCATCCCACAACCACCATCCCTTCAATCCTACCCACTCATTCCAAAACCTCCGATCTTGGATCCCACTATCCATGTTTCTGTATCAACACCCAACATGATCATCATCCCATTCCACGCATGACATCCTCCCGTGCATAACAAAATCAATCCGCAACCTATCGTCAAGATCACAACAATGTATCCATCGTAACAAGTAGATCAAAACCATCAACAGCCCTCACCCTCAACACCTTATCAATCCCGTAAAGCCACTCCCACACCCCTCTTCAAACGACGCAACGGGGAACCCCAACGTCCATCTTCATCCGTAAAATATTTCGATAAACCCTTCACACCCTACACTCACCATTTCAGGTATCTTCCTATAAACACCCTTTCTTCTATCGTTAACGTTTATCACCTCTCTGACAGCACTGATGTAATGCAGATATCACAAAAAGAAGACCAATGCTGGTGCTGGCAGGGGGCCCTCTTAATTTCACTCACCCTGAAAATGGCCCTGATTGGACAAACTCCCAAGAATGATGTCACGCGCGCCACAGGCACCCATCGCCGAAAAACCTCGGTGTTCACAGAAAAAAAAACAAGATGAGACACAATGGATAAAAAACTGGGTTCTTTATATATATGCAGGAAGGGCGCTAGGCGAGAAGTTACATTTTAAAAAAGTCAGAATGTAAAAAAAGATGAATGTCAGCGACGAACAATATGACGACCACGGCCTGTGATTTCACGTTCTAAAGATGCAGGAAGAACGTCTGGGATGGGATGGCCTTTCAAACGATCGTCAATAAGGAACATGCCGACGCTAAAAAGTAAACATCCATTAGAACCTAATATACACCAGCGATGAAAAACAAAAAGTATCCTACCCAAATTCCCCTTTATTCAACGCCATACGGTCTTCTTTATCCGTGAGAGACCTTTTTGAAAATTAGAAAAATTGGACACGATAAAGAAGAGCCTTACCATATTTTGGCTAACGAGTCTTTGTCTAGACCAGACCTCATCCAAAGTTTTCTTACGTCATCGGCCGAGATCAAGCCATCACGGTTGGTATCCGCAGCATCAAATATCTCGTCATATTGTTTCAACGCGTCCGCAGGAATCACGTAACGATCCCCCCCAGCTACAAAGTGAAAATAAAAAATAGAGAGTGTATATTCCTTAGCCTTCGCGATACAAAAACACACTGAAAAACAACGATTTGAAAAAAGTAATATTTTTTTAACAGATGTAAATGACATCCCTCACATACCATGCGACGTCGGTCTAGGCGGCACATCCGTCCCCTCATTCCCCAAAAAACGGATTCTTCCTCGGCCTCCCAGGCGTAGGTGGTGACGGTGGCAAATTCGGTAAAACCTCCGCCGGTTTCACCATATACGCAGGCGCCGCATCATTCTTTGCCGCATCCCCCTTTTTCGCCCAATACGATCCATCCCCAACTGACGGTGGAGGAGTTGACGGGACGGACCTCTTGACGTTGACGATGATCGGCCTTCAGCAGGTTTAAGGGTCGCCCAGGAGGGTCGTGAGGTTTCTGGGGCGGGTGATGTGCCGCGCTCGAATTGGGCGCGGATTTCAGAGGGTTTGAGGGGGCGTGAAGGGAGGTGAGGGGATGATGGGGGGGAGTTTGTAGAAGCGACAGAGGACGGACGTGGAAGGGGTGGGGAGGAGATGGTAGAAGGTTTTTGGGGGATGGAGGGTTTAAGGTCCGTGGGCTTGGATGGACGTGGTGGAGCGGACTTTGTGGTGGATGAAGATGAAAAGGATCTTGGCATGGATTTCGTTGGAGGGTTTGGGGAGTATTGGAGGTTGTGGAGTCTCTGGACGGCATTGGCGGGGGTTCATTTGTTTGATTGGAAACGAGGAGAGGAGGGCGTTTTGGTATGGCTGGAAAGGGGTTGGGGGATGAAGAGGGAGAGGAAGATTGGTCAAGGGATGGACGCGCAGGGAGGACAGGAGGATGATCTGAACCCATTGACACGACACGACGAGACTCGATAGATGAAAACGAATCATTACTGTTAATGCTTGACGATTTCTTGATTCCTGATGGTTGTAAAACGGGTGAAGGGACGTTATCCATGCTCGAGATGGAATTGGAAGATGAGATACGTTTCGCTGGGTTAGCGGCAGACGCAGAACTCTCGCGAAGATGACCAGTGGCTTTCTCTCTTGCTGTCTTGGCGAGGTTATTGGACTTCGCGAGGAGAGCTTGCCGAGTTGCCGCAGCCATGTCCTTTGCATTTACTTTTTGGACTGGACGGTAGCTTTGGTGATCGTAGCCGGTCATTGGACGGGGGTAGGCGGCACCATCGCTCACGGACCGGTTGTTTGACGGGGAAGAGGAGGAAGGTGCTCTATAGGCAAGGATGGGGCAGTTGTCTTGGGGGGAGGAAGGTATTCCTGCATTGAGAAAAATGGAGGGCAAGGTTTAGTTCTCAGGCTTTCGTATTAAAGCTAAAGCGGGAAGAGATTTAAAGTACGCCGCAATATGTCTCCCTGGGAGATTAGCGGCACAGACGCTTGGAGACTCTTTGAACGTGACCATAAGAAAGAACGGCAATAAACGAACCTCTGTGAGAATCTTGACATAGTTCTCGGGGAACAAACCGATATTATCCGTTCCCTCCACTCGTCCTTTCAACCATCCATCACCCTCGCTTATCGCTTCAGAGACTTTAAAGATAAAAAATGGTTAACGACACCGTGTCGAGGAAATGTCGATGGCATGATGCATGAAATCTAGTAAGACGACCCCATGCATCAACGAATCAAGAAATCCACCCACCATCAACAAGGATATCCCCTTTCTTGAATGTAAGCTCCTGAACATCATCCCCAACGCAATCGTAAATTGCGACTGCCGTTTTCATCCTTTCGTTCGCTCCCTCTTTTCCGTTCTTTATTTAATAATTACTCCGTGATTGCAGAAGCCTTAAACTTCTAACAAGATGAAGCACAATGCAAGTCCAGAAGCAAAGAAGTAGCGACGGCTCGTCTCGATCCAACTTGAGAAGCAAAGTGTCTTTGAACGAGGATGGGATGGAGTGGGATTTCGAAGGCTTGCAGCAAGGGAAGGTAATTTTCAAACCCCTCGTGTGGGTGGTTGGGTGATGGAGGTGGTCTGATTTGTTTTTGTAGGGCAAGCAAATTTTATTTTATTTTCTTGCTGGTTTCTTTTTTTTTCATTCTTTCTTCCTTCTTTCTTTTCTTAGCTCATTTTTCGTCGTTGAGCGAGACGAAGGAGGGATCAGACGGGGTTGGATGTTAAACATGGTAGAACATGGTAGACGCGTAGCTGTATTATTGTCACCGAACCTTAAGGTCAAGGTCACATACATGTCAAACAAGCCTACTTACAAGAGTTTTTGCCTCTATTCCCCAAAAGGATAAGTAGGGCCACAAGTGTATATATATATAAAGGGGTGTAAAGTATTAATAAAAGGGATATAGATATACGCTAGGCTTATTCAAACTTTTTTCTTATGCACTTCACCACTGCTGTCTTAACCAGTCCAATGGTCTACGCCAGCCAAAAAAGGGCGACTGTCAAAGGCTTGTCACGAAACGAACATAAGAAAAAAAAAGGGGTTAATTCCATAACATTTTCCGAATATTCTTCCACAACACCTTGACTCAATTTATCAACAAAATACACCAACAACCCACTCAATGAATGTGGGGTAAAACAACAAGAATAACGACACACTCAATTAAACCCCAAAAACCACATCCTCCTCCTCCTCAACCACCCAACAAGCACGGCAACCCCGACAGCTCTCACCGCAACCCCAACAGCTACCACAAACAAACTAGCGGTATGATGTTCCAAAGACACGCCTTTCAACAATCTCATGAGTAAAGTGAGAATCGATCGCGGGGAGCGTTGGATTGATGAGGATTTTGGGGGCGGGATAAACGGTTTGCGGTTGGGTGGGAGAAGACCGTGGTCAATAAAGAATTGAATAGGGGAGATGGTGAGAAGGGAGTACGTGAGGTGCATGTCAAGGTGGGTGAAACGGGGAGGGCGGATCTAATGAAGGGAGAAAATGAGATGATAAATAGATAGTAGCATCACGAAAATGGATGAAGTCGCGGTGATGAGATACGTAAAAGAGAAAAAATGGATTAAAGCGATCAGTACAAAGACCACAGTTTAGTACTTGAGTCAAATAGAGAGAAAGCAATACCAAATCAATTTGGTGGTAAAGAAATTCCAGGTTAAAATAGGACCACATACCTGCCACAACCGCCTCGGCGCAACCCCAACCTCCCCTCCATGCATCAAATCCACAAGGTCCGACGTCATCCACAATGTTAACCCCCACAACACCAACCTCGAGCTCTCTGCTATAGAAAACTCCTCCCTCTTCTTCCGTCTTCGTCTCCCCACCATCACAACCTTAATTTCCTCCGCAGCTTCCTCCCATTCCTCCCCATCTTCAACCTCTACCTCTACATTCATCGGCATGACAACGCCGTAAAAGGCTACACGACCAATGATGACGTTGGCAATAGGTTGGAGGGCGCGACGGAGGGAGATGGAAGTGGTGCTGCGACGTGTGCGAGTTGGTGCGTTCAGAAAGGCAACAGGGTAGATGATGGGACTCCAGCGGAGGGGAGGGCGTTGAGGAAGCGTTGAAGTTGCGTGGATCGGAGGGAGGAAGGCAGAGATGGATGTCCAGTGAACTGATGCGACTTCGTTGGTGCGAGAGTAGGCTCCGGCGTGGTCGGTATGATTTGGAGAAAGACTTTTTGATGAAAACGTCAAAGCCGCGTTCGTTTTTTGTTGAATATGGAATAAGAGTAAGTTGGGCATCCCATTAAAAAGTCTAAAATCCTTCCACGAACAACGACTAAGAAAATTACTCACCGTAACAACATAACGTCAATGCCCATTTTCCCGTCGGATTCCGTACTTTCCGATCATCCAGCGACCCCAAGCAAATAAAACTAGTCCGCAAAAGACATCAGCATTCCATCCTATATCCAGAAAATCAATAACCTTACCCTTTCGTCAAATCAATTCCAACTTCCTCCATAGTCTCTCTCACAGCAGCCTCTAGATCCGTTTCACCTTTATCAACACGTCCACCCGGGAATGCCATCTTTAAAAGATCGTGTATATAGGAAGATGTAAGAAAAGGTTGCATATGAAGCAGTTTTCAGGTATGGAGAGAGAGAAGTATGAAAAAAAGGACATATAGGATACTTACGTGACCACTCCATATGTCGCCGGGATTTAAAGCACGGCGAATGTGAAATACCTCAACATCTGTACATGACTTTACCCATTCCTCTGAAGAAAGGTCCATTAGGGTAAAATATAAGGAACGTCAAATCCCATCAAAGTACCCATAATTTTATCCCAATAAAACAGCAGCGAAAATGTAAAACAAACAACAACGAACTGCTACATCATTACTCCTACACCACTATCACAGCAATGTAATATAGAAAACCATGATCTCACCTTCCATAATATCCTTTACAGTGATCCCTTCTGTACCCTCCTTCCAAACAATATCCCATCCATCATCATCTTTAACCCTCCGTCCCCTCTTCACCCTCAAAATCGCAGCAACACTCGCCCGTTTCATGCATGTCGGCGTTGATAACACTCGAGCACCCGGGTGGTCCTGGTAAAAAATGATGTGTAAAGTAGAGGAAAGGTGTACTTTATTAGTGGTGTGATGGGGAAGTTATCGAGACGGGAACTGAAATCTGAAAAGGAGGATGAAGAGAGTGTGTGCACGGCGACGGAAACCCTATGCAGAAGGTGTGCGAATAGAGAAGGGATAGAGGCATGCATGCGCAGAATAGTTTGGGTAGATGTGGCTTACCTCCAAGTTCTGGCAGAGGTTGCGGAGAAAGGGGAGCATGTGATAAGTTTTTCAAAGTGCGCTGGAAATTTACAATCCTCAATTCATTTATTAATAATAAAATGGTTTATATCTTATCTCTTCCAGTGAAATACGATCTCAAAAAACCTGTGAATACAGATAGAAACGAAAACTTAAAAAGTAGATATACGTTCATGCAAGTATTCTTTTCAAATATACACCTTCACTTTCTGCAATTTATTTATTGTTTACGATGAGACAACGAATGATAAGCAAAATATACGCGGGCACACACCACAACTGCTCAGCAACCTCCACGCAGACGGAGCACAAGGTGAAGGGTAGACTCTTTCTGAATGTTGTAATCAGAAAGAGTGCGGCCATCCTCAAGCTGCTTGCCGGCGAAAATGAGACGCTGTTGGTCCGGGGGAATACCTTCCTTGTCCTGGATCTTTGCCTTTACGTTCTCAATGGTGTCGGATGACTCGACCTCAAGGGTGATGGTTTTGCCGGTCAACGTCTTCACAAAGATCTGCATACCACCACGGAGACGGAGGACAAGGTGAAGGGTGGACTCCTTCTGAATGTTGTAGTCGGAGAGGGTACGGCCGTCTTCGAGCTGCTTGCCGGCGAAGATAAGACGCTGTTGGTCCGGGGAATACCTTCCTTGTCCTGGATCTTTGCCTTTACGTTCTCAATGGTGTCGGATGACTCGACCTCAAGGGTGATGGTTTTGCCGGTCAACGTCTTCACAAAGATCTGCATACCACCACGGAGACGGAGGACAAGGTGAAGGGTGGACTCCTTCTGAATGTTGTAGTCGGAGAGAGTGCGACCGTCCTCAAGCTGCTTGCCGGCGAAGATGAGACGCTGTTGGTCAGGGGAATACCCTCCTTGTCCTGGATCTTGGCCTTCACATTCTCGATAGTGTCGGACGACTCAACCTCAAGAGTGATGGTCTTGCCAGTAAGGGTCTTGACGAAGATCTGCATACCACCACGGAGACGGAGGACAAGGTGAAGGGTGGACTCCTTCTGAATGTTGTAGTCGGAGAGGGTACGGCCGTCTTCGAGCTGCTTGCCGGCGAAGATAAGACGTTGTTGGTCCGGGGAATGCCTTCCTTGTCCTGGATCTTTGCCTTGACGTTCTCAATGGTGTCGGATGACTCGACCTCAAGTGTGATGGTCTTGCCGGTCAACGTCTTCACGAAGATCTGCATACCACCACGGAGACGGAGGACAAGGTGAAGGGTGGACTCCTTCTGGATGTTGTAGTCGGAGAGGGTGCGGCCGTCCTCAAGCTGCTTGCCAGCGAAGATAAGACGTTGTTGGTCCGGGGGAATGCCTTCCTTGTCCTGGATCTTTGCCTTGACGTTCTCAATGGTGTCGGATGACTCGACCTCAAGTGTGATGGTCTTGCCGGTCAACGTCTTCACGAAGATCTGCATACCACCACGGAGACGGAGGACAAGGTGAAGGGTGGACTCCTTCTGGATGTTGTAGTCGGAGAGGGTGCGACCGTCCTCAAGCTGCTTGCCGGCGAAGATGAGACGCTGTTGGTCCGGGGGATACCCTCTTTGTCCTGGATCTTGGCCTTCACATTCTCGATAGTGTCGGACGACTCAACCTCAAGAGTGATGGTCTTGCCAGTGAGGTCTTAACGAAGATCTGCATACCACCACGGAGACGGAGGACGAGGTGAAGAGTGGACTCCTTCTGAATGTTGTAGTCTAAGAGCAAGTAGTTGGTTGAGGTCAGCACAATGCCACGCGTAAATCAAGAAAATTTTCAAGGGTATCTCAGTATCGTGGGAGCTCCGCTCCTCCACCCAAACCAAGAGACTCCAGCATAACAAAGCCAGCGACGAGACGACATATGCAGTAAAATGAGACAAAAGAAATTACATACCAGAAAGAGTGCGGCCGTCCTCGAGCTGCTTGCCCGCGAAGATCAAGCGCTGTTGGTCAGGAGGGATACCCTCCTTGTCCTGAATCTTGGCCTTGACGTTCTCGATGGTGTCGGATGACTCCACCTCAAGGGTGATGGTCTTTCCCGTGAGGGTCTTGACAAGATCTGCATTGCTAGTGTGGATGTGGTGTGTGTGTGTGTGTGAGTGTGTGTGTGTGGGATGAGATGTGGTTATGAGTGAAGGTGGTGCGTGATGCGACGAGGCTAAACAACAGGAACAATAGCGAAAATCAGGAGGGGGAGGCTCGGGTTTTTATACTTTTCTTCAGTGAATATTTCGAATCCCCTGTGGCCAATTACCGCTTTGCAAGATAAATTTTTCACCAACAAAATCGATGCGATGGGGTATCTCCGACCACCCACTAATATTATCTTATGCGGCGTTATTTCAATTAGAAATGAGGGAGGATGTGAAGATGAGAGGGATCGGAGTCGCATTCAGCCATCTCACAATGACATGCCACGTCGTTACGTTGATTCTTCTAGACCTTTTTTTAACTGATGTTATCATCCGAGTTCACTGGAAGAGGAGGAGATTCAACCATGAATACTCCCCATCCTCCTTTCTCTCCTCCATGAATGACACCCCTTCGGATACCCTCTTTTGTGGCAAAGCACAATTAGAGTATTTTTTGAAAATGATCTGGACAATTCCTACAACATTCTTCCACTACTAGTTTCATACCCTCCCATCAAAGATGTTGGCGTAATAGGTGATCCCTTCAGTGGAGAAGTTGTAGGAATGATCAGAGGACCAGGCTATGACGGCGCTCTTCACTAGTAGCATTTCCCTCATTGCCTATGCATTAAAGAGAAAGACGGAGGGGAGAGAGAGAGAGAGAAGATATCGAAGATATCGCTGGCATTTGCAGTCGAAAGTACAAAACTCATCGAATGTGCGCCGCCCATGTTTCATATCATCAGTGGCGATCGCTATCACAATCTTTCGTTTGTTTTTACAATACAGCGTTGAGCCGTGTCGTCGTCATTGCCATCATGCGGTCAACAACCAACATACTTTTGGCTGGTTCAAGTACTAAGTAAACGTTTCTGAGTCCACAAACAAATAGTGCAGAAGGGTTGTTTAGTATTATAATCTGATAAGAAAGAAGGGGTCAGCAATGAGCTTTGGTGGAAGGGATCATGGAAATAGCAGACTATTGGAAGGCATTGTGAAAATAGCGGATGACGAGTTTCGTTTAGTTTAGTTTTCATTTTTATCCTTGTTCATGTCTTTATGCGACACCTTCTTTTGTTGCCATTTTTGCTTCTTTTTATATTTGCTTTTTTCTATTACATTGCTATTTACTGTTTATCTTTACAACACAACCTTTGTTATTGGTTTTATCAAAACTTTATCCTTTCCCTCTGCGCCTGCAGTATATGCGAACTCGTTTCCGTCGTCGAGTTCGATTACGTGACGGTTTATTATAAGAGCAATATGGTACGTCAGAGATTAAATTCACGTCACGGACCCCATTAAACATTGAAGTTACTAAAGGCTGATGCTGTAAACACGTGCACTTCAACACCATCCGTCCGATGCATAAAGAGACAGTTTTTAAAAAAGGCTCGTGCAAATCTTTTGCATAGCAAAGCCGTCAAGAACGTCCAACATGGACACATAAACTGCCAATGCGATGGCCAAAACCCTGCACAGCTTAATGAGTGACCTATTTAAATCCCATCAAACCCTGTCACCAAACCGTTTTTCATTATTTGCCCTGTGCTGGAGTGACAACTCGAGCAAAGTCCTTCTCAACTCTCACCGCAACTGAGCCACGAGCCGATCTCTCACCTCAAATAGCTATCAACCCATCATTCAAATCAGTTTAAAGCCACACAGACACACAAATGGGTGAACGTAGAAACAGAGACAAAGGCGCATATCAAAGTTCAACTGTCAAAACCTCCAAAGCACTTTCCTACATCCTTCGTCATGGCGCTGAAAAGGAAGGTCTAGCTATGCGTGCAGATGGTTACGTTAAACTCACAGAACTTGTAAGAGTCTATTTCCTGAAAAGCTCTTGTTCTAATTCTGTTCAAGCTTGCACATTCTAAATTCAAAGGTCTTGGGTTTGACGATATTCAACAAGTCGTCGATACCAATGATAAGCAAAGATTTAAGCTCATCGAAGAAGACGGGGAATGGATCATTAAGGCGAACCAAGGACATTCATTGGAGGTTTGATATATTTTGAATTTGAGTATTCTGACTCGCTTTTCTTTTTCAAGGTGGAGGTGGAACTCGATGAAATTAAGGATGCCTCTGAAATTCCAGTTGTCGTGCATGGGACTTCTCGTCAAAGTGGAAGATTATCGGTTCGTTGTGTAGTCGGTTCAAACACATTTGGGAGGGTTTTAGGGGTCTGACGCTTTTCTTTCATTTTCGTTAGCCAAGACCGGGTTGAAGACTATGGGGAGGACACATATTCACTTTGCGACAGGGCTACCTGGTGAATCAGGAGTTATAAGGTTTACTTCGTTCTTCTTTTTTCTATTTATGCAGTAGTTTTTTGTTTTTGTTTTGTTTTCAGCGGTCTGTCGTTTTTTGTTTCTTCTTTCTAAGAGTCCTATCTCTGCATCTTTTTCTTTTTCATCCACGATCTCTTTATATTTTTATTTTTTGCGATTCTCTCTTGCTAGCAACGAATATTTCCTGTTTTAACTGAATACCTTTATTATCTTACCTCAGTGGCATGAGAAAAGCCTGTGACGTGCTCATCTACATCGACACCGAAGCCGCTATTAAAGGTTTGCATCTCTCTTCTTTATTATCCTATATTCATCCATTTATATAGACGGTATCCAATTCTTTCGCTCCCCCAATAACGTCATCCTCTGCCCAACCACCATTGAACCTAAGTACTTTAAAAGCGTTCATGACAAGTATGGACAACCGATAGATTTATGAAGCGATATTTGTTTGATATGTTGTTTTTTTTGTTTATTTTTTGGTTTTGATATGAGGGTTTGGTGATATAAAGGTGACATTGGCGTGGATTGGGAAAGGAGGGCTGTAATTTAGATTAATTATTAAAATGATTAGGTGTTGTGACCCTAAATGCGTATGATCAAGCAACCCTCTTCTGACATATTTTTAAAATAAAGGCATTCTCGATATCTTTCATCATAAATAAGTACGCCGTATTTTCTGCGTAGATAAGATCCCAAATAGAAAGATCCAGAAGCAGTCTTTGTTCCAAACAAGGTACGCAAATGGTTAAATTATAGGACATATTTGTCTGCTCAATAAAACTGTTGATTCCAAAATTCTATATTTTTCTTCATCATCAAAAGATAATGGTAAAAGGAAAAACAATGTTGATTGTGAGCGGTAAACAAAAAGAAAAGACCAAAAAACACACACAGGAAAAGAAAAATAAGAAGAATCCTCGTAACGAACAAAAAGAGGCGAATTAAAAGAAAACAAAAACAAAGAGATAACGAGTGTCCAAAAGAAAACGATCTATAAAAGCGATACAACAGATATGCAAGAGAAAAGGTCGAGAAAAGAAACGTTGCTAAGCAATGTACGGATTTCAATACACGTCCGCGGAAAAGGGGGGGGCCAAAATGAACTTGTAATCAGAAAAGGAAAGGGAAAGCAGACATGTGAAGAGCGGAATTTCACATTCCCTCCATCCCCTCTTCCACACCAACAAGATTCCCATCGTCCGGGAATTCCGTTGTCGACATCCCACCATCGCCTCCCGCCAACCCCGCAGCATCAAACACCATCCTGACCACAACCGCTGCGAGTCTCGCATTATTGATCTTTCGGGCTTTCGGCACCGTCGAGAACGATCCCATCTCTGGCATGCCCTTAAATCCGAGTTCACCTAAAAAGGCGACGGCGTTGGCGTTCTGCGCGAGAGGGTTCGGAAGACCTGTCGCGGAGGACGCCATCACGCCTGTAGGAGTTGTCGTGCCTGTGGAATCGCCATACATGCTGTCGCGTGGGGCTGACGCTTGCGAGCCGGATCGACGGGAAGAGATGGAGGGGGAGCCTGTGGTGGGAACAGGGTAAGGGGTTGTTGGTGGGTAGGTTGGAAAGTCGGGAGAGGTTGAGAAGGGTTGTTCGGTAGGGTAAAGTTCCCGACGGTGGTGATAGAGACGCCGGCGGAGGAGGTGCCGGAGCTGACGGAGGAGCGGCGGGTGAGGAGACTTGAGGGGACTTGCTGGCTTCGAGTCATGCTCATGACTGAGCGGAAGATAGATTGGATGGCCTCGAGGGTTTCTGAGGTTTGGGATTGGGAGAGGACGGTTTGCATACGGGGAACGAGGGAGTCATAGCTGTTTGTTAAAAGAAAAAGTGATTTAGATTTAGATATTCATCGGAGATGGAAACGAATGAGTAGGTTTAACTTACACAAGGGAAAATACTTCAGGAGCAGCATTTGCGCATTCAGCAAGGAATCCGTAAATAAACCTCATCTCGGAGTCGCTCTCCACATTCTCCAAAAGCACCACTGTCATTCCAATCATCAGCATGGCTCTGTACTCATCCGAGAGCGGTGGGAACAGCGACAGCACGGGCTTGTACTTTTGAACTCCACCGACACGTTGCGCTGTGGACGGGAACAACCCCACCATCCTGTTGCTGTACGACGTCATAAACGCCTCAGCGGATGCCGTTGCCTCAGCAATCGCATGACCGGGGACACCGCCTAACTTAAACAGTTCAAACGGGTTCTCGGAGCTGGGAGGAGAGGGACCAAGAATCCAATACTATGATCAGTTATTTTGCCGATCCACTCGTCAGGGAGTCCGGAACCATCGTCTCTGGGAACGCGACCTGAAACCTCCAATAGAGTGGTGAGGAGAGCAAGAGTCGGTGCGCGAGTGAGATGGTGACGAAGACCCTTGAGGAGATTGGCACCGAACGCGAACGAAAAGTCAGCGCCAAACCAGACGTTGAATGAACGGTCAAGCTCGTTGGTGGCATCTTGGAGGGGAGTGCGTGCTCGCATTAATGTCTCTGCAAGCCCCGACTCTTCGAACGCTCTAGCAGAGTCAAGGACTTGGAGACAAGTCGCGACGAGACCTGCTGCAGCCGCAAATACGGCGGGGTTGGCGATTTGGACAAGGGAGAACCAGGCAAGGGAAAGGAGGGAGTCACGTGATTTATCGGTTGACGCGCCAAAACCCTTAGCCATGTTGGCGAGACATTGGACAATGCTTACAATCATGTTGCAGTCACCGTCGTCAAACAGGTTGAGGTGGGCGTAAAGTGCGAACAAGGTTTGGAAGAGGGTCCCGTCATCGGATCCTTCCTGGCTCAGAACGCCAAGTGCGACAAAAGTCCGAGGTTGGATTGCAAGGTCGTAGTGGAAAGTCACTTCGACGATCAAAGAGACCCACCGAGACTTCCAATCGATAGCAAGAGCTGAAAAGTGCAAAAGTTAGCAAGAGGAACACAGGAAGCCGGAAAATATGAAACAGCATTAATAATAACCTGGGTCACCAGCTCCGGTAGACATGACCTGAACTAAAAGGTTCACAATCGACTCCAAACTCGCAGGTGAGATCTCATGCAAAATCTCTCCACTCAACGCCTCACTCGAGAACTTAAACGCTGAATTCGAAGTGCTTGGCGACCAAGCCCTGCAGGCTTCAACATAGCAAACCCAACATGCTCATGCACCATCCCAGACCCACTAAGTCCAAACAACACGCATACTTTCGGGTCAGAAAGCTCCATCAAAATCTGCTTAAGATTCTGTACAGCCACAGGATCTGCACCAGTCAACGTGCACAAACTATGCACAACGTTAACAGCAATACCGTGGACAGACGTTCGGATCAACGGGCGGCCAAGACCCACAAGAAGGATGAGCAGGTGGCATAGTTCAGGGAGGAAACGGTCGAACATCAAGCTTGTCATGGAAACTGAGCATTAGTAGGAACCGTACGAGAACAGTGATTTCGATCCATTTGGTTTGCGCGTCAAGGACGTGACGCTCTCAAAGCCTCCTGGCGTGCTGCCAGGGGTAGGGTTGGAGCCGACTTCACCCGATGATTGCCCTTAAGGGCACGGTGGATGATCTTACCAGCGACAAACGACAGGTCTACAGATGCTAGAGTGACCAATGTGTTGGCAAGGATCTCAGTTTCTTGAGAGCCAAGTCCTGATTCTACGGAAACGCGGAAGAACGCCTCCAGAATAAATGGAAGCATTCCCTCCACTTTGGCAAGTTCAGTCCAGATCTTTGACTGAATCACAGCAAAATCTCAAACCTCGTTGATGGTGAGCTCAATAAACTGCTTCAACAACCAGGCGAGCTTCTGTGGCGGGTTCGAGCTTGACGGAACATCCCGGAACCGGTGTATCATGCTCTGACGCTGATCTGCTATACGGAGCTGGGGAGGGAGCGCGAATAGAGCCCTTGACCAGCGTTTCTGGTGAAGGCGGCGAGGTTGGGAAGCCAAGGGCACATATATTCGAGGCAGAAGAGCTTGAGCTCCTTGCTGGATTTCATGAAACCCATATTGGCCTCAATGAGAAACTCAACGGTAAGTTCTCTTCCGTTTCGGCAAGGTGCTTGCTTACAGCCAGGACAAAGCTTTGGTTGTTGGCAGGAATGCATAGACCTAAAAAAGAATAAAGGGTGAGGGTTAAGGGGTTTGAACAACAGAAATAAAATAATAAAGTAAAAAAATAAAACAAATTACCCTTTGCACTCAACAAACTGATTTCCAACATCAAACCTGAAGCTCTTCCCCAATTGAATCCCAGCAAATTGTACGAGACAAGTCTTAAATTGGGATCACCACTCCCAAGGTTCAACATTGCCATATTCAGCAGAGTCCCAGGAACATCTCCAGCTCTCAGAATCCTCTGATCTTGAATCACATTTCCAGGCCTGGACTTTTTATACTTTGATTTCGCGATTCTTATCGACATGATCACGGCATCACGTTTAGGGCTTTGTGAACGTTAACGTGTTTTAACGACGTTCCCATAGGCTTTCCACCGCCCGTGGATTTCTCGGAATACTTGATAATGAATTCTCCTTCATCACCAACACCCAAAACATCCTCAACTTCAGAGAACCTGTAGGCGTCGGTGACGACGGCAGGGGACGCCAGCCACTTCCAGCTTATCTACACTCGTGATATGGATGCAGTCGTAGGATACCTTTAAGATGGACGGGTACCTGCTGTCTCGTCTCGAGAATCTTGTTGATAGGAGAAAAGGCCGCTGTGATGTCTCTCTCCAACGGCCAACGTTGAATCCGGCAACCCTAATTCCGCAGGTGGGATATGGGCAGCAAGTTCCGCGGTATTTGAAGCAAACACAAGTCGCATTTTCCCCACAACATCGATGGAAGGCGTCACAGCTGTAACGTAACGCTGAACGAAGTGTTGCAGTTTATACACGTAAACAGCGTTAAGGTTTCGACGGTATGGATGGGGGATCAATTCCTCAAGCCATCTGAACCATGTATGGTCCCATTCATTATTGGCGGAAAAGTGGGACGCGTCCAACACCACGTCGAACGCAATATTCCCGAGAGACTGAATGACGGTAAGAATATGGAAGAGGAGGAGCTCCATGTCAATAGAGTGGGGTTGAACACGACGAGTGATGTAGTAAATCACGGGAAGACGTTCCTTTGACATTCCCTTAACGTAAAAGATACTCCGTTCACGTAAGACCTCAAGAGCCTTTTCTGTTCCTGGTCGTTTTTGGATCCGCGCCATAAAGTCTTCGGCGTTGAGTCCCGTCGACATTACCACCTTGATACCGGTCCTTCCGTCCACTCTCTTTGGAAATCAGCGCCAGCCGAAGTCTTGCAAGATCCGGTGCCGGACCGAGTTGAGCGAGGAGGGTGGAGATTTCGTGGAATGCTTTCTTGAGTTTGCCAGATGCGGTGGAGATGGTTGCGAAACTTTCGATCTTGTCGAGGTTGAGAGAGAGGAGTCGATGAAGACGCATGTAGTCGTATTCGGACACGGCGTTGTTGAGACGTCCGAATCAAGTGCGACGGAGTTTATGGCAGCTTCAATAGAAACTGTCAACTTTTCTCCAGGGGCCGGAGCCTGCATAGGTGTCTACATATCGTTTAGTCTGCGCCGCATAAAACAGGCAAACCAAAAGAACATTTCCAGAAAAAAACTCACCGAAACGTTCCTCAAGAATGCATGCACCCTCGCAATATTCTTCCTCAACAACTCATTCAATTCAGCCATGAACGACTCCTTTGCTCCAAACAACACATTATTCGCCAAATTTTGAATAACCTTTGTTGCAAGCACAAGACCCCTCCTGATATCCTTACTCTGAATCGGCGGCACAATATCCATATTCTCTGGCGCAACAATCACCGGACAAATAAATCTTAAAAACAGCACCGCCCCAACAGACGTGACTCTAGCTTCAGGGAATCGTCGACCAACAATGTTCGAGATATTAGCACAGACTTCACGGATGGGAGCTGGGACGCGTTCGTGGTTGGAAGTGATGGCGTCAAGGGAGACGTTTGACAAGCATCTTGAGGTTTTATGATTGGTGGCAGAGTCATCGCCGGTCCGTCATTTTGACGGGATCAATCTCAAATGTTAAGGGAGGGCTGAAGGAAAGAAGTTCTTCGAGAACTGGGCGAAGGGTTTGGATGATAAATTCGTGACCTTTGGCTTTCGCGAATACCGTCAAAAGTCTCGTTGCGACAGAGTTGCGTCGGAAGATGTTGGAGGCGTAATCTAAATCGGGTCAGATCATGTTTTTTCGTTTTGTGTGTGGGGGGGCTCACCAGTCTTCTCTACTTCATTTTTCAATCAACGCAGTCAAGAGTCTATGCGTCTGACCCCTCGTATCGAAGATCGACATCAACGTACTCGCAACCTCCTCGAAATCCGCCACATCACTCAACGCCAAAGCAATCGACAGATCCTCCTGTACGACAAGCTCCAACAACCTCTCATAGCGGTTTCGTGTTGCAAGTCCCTCTTCACCCAGATTTGCGAATTGCTCCACTGCACCACCTTCAAGTAGATTTGTAAGGACTTGCCATAAAGGCGGCTCTGGTCTTCAAATCTTCATGATATCCCATCGAAAGCGAATATTTGAGCCCAATGTCAATGTTGGCTGAGAGGAGATTTGAGAGCGCAAACAATTGTGTACTCCTTCAACGTGTTTAAATGAAGAAGCGTCTCTTTTGATCGTCCGCTCGTTTGCGGATCAAGCATATTTCTGCTTTCCACATCCTAGAAACCGATATCAGCTCCAAGTACCCTTGTTACGTCAACTTACCTCAATCGCTTTACACTTTTGTAAAACCTTCAAGAAGAAATCCAAGTACTTGCAGAACAGCTTTCCCCTTGGCCTCATTCGCCGCATCATACACATCTGTATCCTCAGGTGCCCCAAACGCCGAGGCAATCGCTGCAATCGCGTCGCTAGCGGGTTGGAGGGGTAACTCACTAAGAACGGCAACCATTGCTTTCATGCTGCCAAGGTCGAGGTCCCGGAGAATCTTGCCATTCTTCAATTGTGCCATAGTATCGGTAGAGTCCATTTGGATTTGCATTTGGAGGTGTTGAGCGCGCTGAAAAATACAAAATTTAGAAATACAAACAAAAAGTCAGACATGACCAAATCAAGGTTTACGCGAGAAAAAGAAAACAAAGCACGGGTCTCATAATGCAGCAAACAGCTATCTCGCAAGAGCCACACAAAACGATCTAAACAAATTAACCCTTAAACTCACCGAGTTCCAATCAATCAAGCACTCCATCAAAGTATTCCTAACCCTAATATCCTGTCTCAAAGCAATCAAATCCCGTTTCGCCACCATCACCTCCACAAACTGACACATCTTCACCGTGATCCTCCAAGTCGTTCCCTGAGGCACCCCATATCCATATGCAAGACGATTCAAAAAACTGAATCATGGAGATCACCAACGTTCCGAAATCGACAGAGGCCGAGATTCCCACAAAGTCATGTTGAGAGGATCCTTCAGCGCGTTCAAGGATCATCTTGAGGACGGTGATGGCGGATTCGACGAAGAGAACGTTGCGTTCTACGCCAACGGGTTCAGAGGAATGGAGGAAGCGTGCAACAATATTCTCGAAATGGGTGAGGAGAATTTCTGGGGAAAAAGGGTTAATAAGTTTGTTCCGGTGAAAGGAGTTTGAGGTTCTCACCAAACAGCTTTTCGTTGAGTTCGTTGCCGAGGAATTCTTTAACGGCTTCGCGCACCACCACGTTATCACAGACGAGGAGATTGATAAGTTCTGTGATGAAGCGCTCAACGATCGCGACGGCGTTGACGTAAGCGCCTTTGAGCTGTGCGGGAATCGGACTGCCGAGATCGGGTGTGGAGAAATCATCTTCCCTACCACCAAACTGAGGGTTCTGCAATTCAAAGAACTATAAGCCGACTAATAAAGTAACTTCGCAAACAAATCGGAAAAAAACAGAAAACAAAAGATCCAAAGTGGGAAAATCAGGAAAAGGTACTCACCGCTCCACCAAACATCGAAGAAGCCTGCAAGCAAACCCCGCCAAGCGCACACAAAAAGCCAGTATAATTCTGCCAATCTCCTTTATCCTCGAAAAAGTCTGTACTCACGCCTCTCGCCCCTCCAACAGTCTGCGAAAGCACCCTCCATCTCTTATAGATCTCCTCCCAAGCCCCCATATTGCCCGCCGTAGGTCTCTCCGACTTCCTCAACACTTTCCGTATCCGCTTCTGAAGCGCCTTTTGACCCGTCACAATCGCGCCTGTGCCCAACAAGGACTTGAGTTCACGATACACGGATAGCGATTCGACGATGGAGGATTGGTAGCCGTAGGTTATGTCGGAATTGGTGGAGGGCGGAGGACGGAGGGGGATTGTAGGGGGAGTGGGAGAGACGGGGGGAGGCGAGGATGGCGGTTACGGAGGTGGGGCCTTCGATGGAGTCGCCGTCGAGGTTTGCATAGAGGTCGAGGTCGAAGAAGGAGGCTTCACCCGTGAGTTCGACTTCCTCAACAAGAAGGCCGAGGCATGAAATGACCATAGTCGTGATCTGTGTAAAAGAAAAACGTGGGTTTTGACAGTCAGCGAATAAAAAAGAGAACTATAATCTGCAGTGTTGGAAAACGAAGCTCCTCAAAAAATAACCCTCAAGACAAAACAAAATTACTGACCTCTGTATCCGAAGAACACAACAATACCAAAAGCGCCACCTCCAACGCAACCGTCGCCGCAATCTTCTCGGGCACACTCACCCCACTCCCCGCCACCTCCTCCTTCCCCTCAAATACTCATTCCGTCCCTCCAACAAACTCCTCGCGAGCCCCAACGTCGTCTTAACCTGCGCAACCGTCACCCCCCCAACACTCCCATCAATCCTCGCCTCGATCAACTGCCTCGACAACCCCCAACACCTGCGACGTTGTCTTCCAAAACACAAACATGGCGCTTTCAAGTGTTGACCCGGCTGTTGACGCCAATCGGGCGTCGTTCCGTCCCAGTGCGAAATGAAATCGGGGGAGAGGATCACGCGGAGACAGTCGGCTGCGAGGAGACGAATGTCGAGGATGGGATCTTGGAGACATGCAGTGATGGAGAGGAACGTCATGCGGAGTTCTTCGAGACCGATGATGGTTGTGTCTCTCTGTAAAACGATGTTAGAAAAAACGTAACAGGGAGGAGGGGAAACGTACGGCTATGACAAGGAGAGGGCATTTTATCCAGATTTTTAAGAACATTGATGACGATTTCGATTTTCTCCGGAAACGTCGTCTTGTTGGGTGTTGTTGTTGCGGCGCTGTTTGCGGTTAAGGTCGAGGCGGACATCTCTGTTCATGTTTTCCTATTGCAACATCAAAGAAAAATCCTTAGTTATAGCCAGATAAACGCTCCGAACTTTCAAGAGAAACAAACGTTTCGCCACCAAATATCACTACAAATAACCACGCGAATATACAATACTTACTGCCAACAACGCCCTTAAGGGTCCCGCCAAACTCGCATCAATAGTCGGATTCCATGGCGCCGGATTCTCCTCCTCCACGATCTCAAAACAACTCCTCACGAAGACAACCTTAAAAACCATTGGCGCCCCTACATCCAAAATCCCCGCCACAATTGTCCTCAACGTATTCCACGGGTTCAGCCTGAAAAACGCCGTCAACGCATCCGTCGTCATCTTCAAATCCATATCAACTTCATCAAACACCGCCCCACCCAACACAGGATGGAACAACCGTTCTTTGAGATCATGTTCCGGAATAACGGATTTGATGGGATCAGGTTTAGGGAGATAGCTGCAGGCGCGGGAGAGGTCGACAAAGCAGAGGGTGGAGACTTCGCCGAGTTTTCCAGTTTTAAGGGATTTGCGAACACCATCGAGCCAGCTTTGTTTTTTCATGGCCACATTGGATGGGACGATGGGTGTGGTTTTCGTGCCTGCACTGACAGAGATGAGGATGTCGGGACAGAGGATCAGCAGCATCATTTGGGTTGGCCAGAAAAGGGATTTTCGGCGGGAAGAGGTCTCGCAGAGGGCGTTGAGGTTGTCAAAGAGACATCCGGTGCGCCTTTAAATGAGAAGAGTTAGATGGAGATATTTTAATTTTAAGAAGGAGGGGATCAAACCTTCCATGCGTTTTTGGCTGTTGAAGAGGGCACCATATTCGAGAGGTGGGTTTCGATCCAGTTCCAAATGGAGCGACGGAGGACAATGGCAAGAAGGAATTGGGCTTGTTTTGAGAATGACCTTAACGCGACATTGACCTCTACGAGAAATAATAATTACATTAGTACACGCTTTACACTAACGACAAGCACGAATGCAAACAAGACACAACAGCAACAAAAAAACAGGGGAAACCAGGAAAGAAAAGAGATGATAATCACCAGCAAGCACCATCCCCATTCTACTCCTGTTCAAATTCGCCCACTCCAAAAACCTCAACTCTGTCAACTCTGTTGCCCCAACTCCAGCCTCCTCCATCTCCTTAGCCCCCTTCTGTCCAATCATCACAAGCTTCTGCTTTACTCGTCCAAACACCACAAACCAATTACTGCTTGACAAGAAAAACAGCACGCGTCCTGCAGCTCTCTGCAGCTCTACCAAGAAATTAGCCGACGACGCTGGTGAGAATAGATTGCGCGCATAGTCGGTTCCGAGGAAATAGGAGGCAATGGTGGAGTTTGGGGTGGACAGACCCAGCGTGTTGAAAGCGGTGAATTCGCTGGCGAAACTGTGGGAAAGGGTTTCGGCATTGATGGAGGCTGCTGAGGTGTGGAAAAATCGGGCGATGGAGGTTAAAATGAATTTCGCGAGGGTCTCGTCTAGAGCTGGAGGGTCGTAGAGAATGGTGAGGGTTTGTTGTTGGTGCTGAGGGGTTGGATGAGGGGTTGGAAGAGATGGGGTTGATGGGGCGCGTTGTTTCAGTGGCGCCATATCGAAGTTGGAGGTTGGTCTGCAAACGCTGGGGAGGCGGTGGGGTGACGTGTTGTAGGATTGTTTGGGGATGATGGTGGAGATGGGGCGTCCATTCCTGGAAGGAAATTTTGGGGACGGATCGCGCGAGGAGCTGAGGGTGTGTGTGTTGGAAATGGTTAGTAGGGTGACGGAGACGAGGGGGACCGTCGGTAGGGTTGAGTGAGCGGTTATACATGTGCCAGTAGTGGGCCATGCAGCAAGCTAGGAGACGGAGGAGGAAGAGTTGGGATTGGACGAGATCAGCAGAGGCGAATTGTTCATCTGAATTGGCCATCTGGTAAAAGTGAGAGTTAGTTCACTAGCATTTTGATGTATGTCTTGCCTGCTGTTTTGCGGAGGAGGTCACCCCGTCTAGCACCTTGATAAGGGATGCTGCGATATCCCAGATTCGCCATTGTGATAAATCTACTAAGGCACGGATGTTTTGGTTGAAGCTAGGCTCTTGTTCCAGGTAGGAGACGGAGAGCCCGATTTAATAGGGAGCTGTGACCGAAGAAGAGAAAAATAGAATAAATAGGATGAGCACTATATACTTTCATCGAAAAACGCCAGATATGAATATGAAAACAAAGTGACGGTTTCGGGCGAGTTCTGTTTTACCTTGTCTGCAATCCGCGAGACGAGAGATTCTAATACTTTCGCATCTGACGCCATTTTTACAATCCCACAGAAACCTCGTTGGTTTCCCTCAACGTCTCAGCAGAGATTAAAACAGCACCTCTTTACAAAGTCTCTCGTCTTACTCAAGATCAAGTCCAGATTGCTTTAACTAAAGAAGGATTTCCGAAGTCCACCCTTAGTTCTGCAATCTTTTTGCTCAATTCTATTTCCAGTGATCAAGCCTAAGAGAATATCCTTGATCCAGCAATCGAAGATGTTCAAATCGTTCAACGATCAACTAGAGAACGGCCGTCTATAGGATAAAACAGAAGAGGTTCTCTCCGGGCCGTGATCGTTTCTGTTGATGTGATCCTGTTCTGTCTCTAACTATCAAACTCCGTTTTCCTTTGTGCGTTGATATTTTAAGAGTTGAAGATAAAGGTGTCTAAGGTTTGTCTGATCAAACAATGAAGGTAAGGAGAGTTGAAGAGATGAAAAGAATAGACGGATAATAAGTAAGAATAGGATAGGATGGATGTGGATAGATGACGGAAGGTTTACGGTAGGTAGGTCGGCAGGGTGTGATGGTGACGGTTGTGGTGATGAGGTGGTGACGGAGAGAGTGAGTGGTCTATGCGGAAGTTCGGTAGTTTAAGGGAATAAGTAAAAGGAATTAAAGAAAAAAGAAAGACGGGAGAGACTGGGGGTGGTGAGTGCCAAAGAAGGGTCGCTTGTCGCCGTCTCTCCTTTTTTCTGAATGTACCTATTATCCCCTCTGTATTAAATTCATAAATATTACATAGGAATGGCCAAAAGACACTGTCACACTTGTATAACTCTATGTTACACGTGATCTGAACTCGCTGACAACTTGTTGAAATGCACAAAGGAGGCCTGGCCGCCTGGCCCAAAAACAACGACACACTCTTCAACCGTGGACGACATGGCTGATGGATGGACGACGAGTTTGAATGTAATTGGTATTATTGTGTGCAAGATGCCCGTGAGGTGAGGAGAAATATTAAAAACAGAACAAAATACATGTCAAAGTAACCGTCCTTCAGAGAGATGGGAAATCCAGATAGGTACTTGAGCTTTACCCAATGATGGTCCGTGTTGAGATGAACGATCAACGATGGAAGCGAACATGCAAAAAACCACATAAACTCTAGCCACATGGGCTTCCGTTGACCAAGCAAAACTTCTCAACAAGACACGTCGGAGACCATTTTGAATAAAGCAGGGAGAATTCAACGAAGATGTAGATACCACATAAATAAGAATAAATTAAAATAATAGAAAGAAACGAACGATATTTTATCGAGGATTTATTATTACTGCTGGAAAAGGCTGGGGGAAAATAAATTATTCTGATGAGCATGCGTAATCTTTGGGATGTTGGGGATCCTGAAAAGCTGGCGGAGGGGATTCAACACGTTTGTACTGACGGTGTGTCGGGGGACAGAACAGAGCATTACGGACGCGCTTTTTTTAAAACGATATCGTTCTTCAACAATAATTTAGAATGCAATCTGTCACGGTCGAAAGGTAAGCACCCAAGATCCTTCAAAAAAAAAAAAATGCAGATCTATACATCTTTAAGCATACCTATATAATAAGACTATCAGATATACGCCAGTGCAAATCCACGCCTTGGGTACGTTGGAATAGTAGAAAATTGACGTACATCACTACATCCTCACCATGACTGCAACTAAAATGTGCTTGTCGGATATCATTTGTCTTGAGAAAATAAGTGACAGATTATTGGATTTTTCATCAAACAAATATAATCTGGATCATTGGATTTGGGACTGTACAAAGGGCGGTGACTGACGGCCACAAGATCGTGGATCCGACGCCGGGCGTCACGGACGAAAAGTGCCGCAACCTTGGAAGATTATCTTTTCCATGACCAATAAAGTCACGGCCGCAATATGAAATTGTGAATGAATTTTACTTTGATATTCAAAATGGACAGACTAATTACTTTACTAAACTGGGTGAGGAGACGGATACGAGTCTATCTAGTTCACACTAAAGGTATATCAGACAGACAACCCAGTCATCAGCAATTGACTGTGGCTAGCGCCAAAAGGAGGCTATTTAGTCTTAATCCGTTATCTATAAACACTTAACCTCTATAAAGTCGGTGTTTTTTTTACAAACGTACTAGACTTTGACGTTAAACTTCCCATATCCGAAAGTAAATCCATAAAATGCTTAGACTTATATGCCGACGCAGCAATCCATAATAAGCCATCTAAATACCACAGAAGATATTTGATCCCATTTATAAAGCAGAAAATTGTGTTAAAAACGGTGTTGTGTTAGCTGTCATGAATCGCACCTAATTCAACGGGGGTGTATGAGTAAAAAGATATATGCCTGAAGAGTTTTTCGCACGCGTCGAGTGGTAGGCGAATGACCGATCTAGCAGCAAATCTCAATATTTCCTTTCTTTTTTTGTTTTTTTTTTGTTTTTTTTTGCTATTAGTCAAAATACACAAGCATAAACCTTTTCCATAAACACGAAAATGGATGCTCATACCCGTGTCTGATTGTAAGCCTTTGTAATCCACACTTTTAATAACTAGGCTATTACTGAATTGAAAAGTTCCCTTTTCAAACTCTTTTAAGATATTCTAAAGTAGACAAATACGCGCGCAAGATATGTTATAATAAACACCTATCCTTATGACACTTGTCCATTGTAATCCACACTATTGATTGTTGGTATAAAAACTATTATTATAGTATTCACAGCAATAATTTTCAAAATCGTTGTGCAAGCTAAAGGGGCTTGCTAATAACGGCCATAAGTGGATGTAACAGGTATTGACTGAAGTGTCAAAGATATAAATAAGCCGAATAAAAAGGGAGCCTTTGCGATCAAGCGAGTCCTAGATCAATCAGCCCATAGTGCAGAGTGAGCATCTACAGTAGATGCTGGTTAGTTATTCTGCGTAAGTTAGTTCTGTTCTGATGTAAACAGAACTTCAACATATCCATCATAACCTGAGAGTTTACTGTATGGAAGAAAAGTCCGATAGATTATGTAATAAGAAGGTTTGAGTTGCGTTTTTGTGCTTTTTGTATTTACAAAGTAAATTTGTTTGGGGGGAAGTCCAGACTCAAGACACTGCTCAGTGGTCACACACACCAGTTTGTATATGTGGCTGGGCAGAGTGGGTTAATTTGGTTGGCTGTTGGTTAAGGTTTGTTTGTTTTTCAAAAGGTTAAAAGTTTCACATTATATATTATTAAATATTATTATTGTTTGATTGATATTTATAATCATGAGTTATTGGTATATACCTCACGAAACAACACAGCCTCAATCAAATGCTTGTGATTAACTTTATCTACCAACCAATATTTACTCTTGAATATTGGTTTATTTTATTCGTTAACTGACCTTGGCAAAAATAATAACAAAAAAGAAAAGAATATTCATCGCTTATCTTGGCTGTTCCTTTCAGTAATCCCCTTTATTTTTATTTCCGTTCACCCATCGTCGTTGCCGTTGTCGTCGTTGCCGTTGCCGTCGTCGTCGTTCATCGTCCTAATAACGCCCTCCTTTTCCTCACCTTCCTTTTCTTCCCTGCGGCACGGTACGATACGGCACACTTCTCACTTCACACACTATTTCCACACTATTGCTTTACACCGACTTCGAGTACGGAAAACGGGAACATATATACTTGAACATAATCAACATAATAGCTACAGAAAACAACACTAGAAAAGAATAATAATGACCGCAGCACCCACAGCAGCAGCAGTTAATCCAATTTCATTAATGCCGTCATCTCCCTCAACTCTCTATCATCGTCTTTCTCAAACCTGCTTTCCTCCTCTCAAATGGCTCAAACTCCTCATCATCATCAACGGAAACCATTCCATCCGCAAAGGAGCAGACCCTCTATCTCCAACTCTTCAATGTCCATCACCACCGCCATGCAACCCTCAACAACCCCAAACCGTCTCCTATCTTCTGCCCGTCACCAACCTTACAAGAAACCCGCCCCATCAACCCCATCCTCCACCTTTCGTCAAATCACAGACAGGATGGTTTGCATGAGTCCTTCCCAATCTCAATCGCCTTGCGCAATGCTCATGGACGAAGATGAGACTGACCAAGACAACGACTCCATCCATCAAAATGTCATAACAGTACAAGACCTCGAGTCTGCAACGGCTGGTCCTCTGAACCAGCCACCCACTGCTCAGTCTACCCAGAAACCAAAACGTATCCCCATCAAACCTGAAGTCGTTGAACAGCTCTCATGTCTCGCCGCCAATGTCACCCTTCGTCTCGTGGGAACTCGCTGGAGGCTCGTCATGCAGCAACAGCAGCAACAGCAACAGCAACAGCAACCCGCCAATCTCACCACCACCGTCTTTCAACGCTCTCTCTCCAATTGCTCAACCACTACCCTCGGCTCACCTGTCCCGAACCAATTCACCTCCCCCTCATGCGCAAGTCCAATTCCCAACCGCGCCTCCCCAGCTCTGTACAGAACCCAAAGCTCAAACAGCCTCCCTGTCACCGCTGTCACTCCCATCCCCTATCTCTCTGTCCCTCACCAACCTCACCTCCATCCTCTCACACCCCCACAATCTCCTCTCCGTTCCGGTTCCCACCAAGAACCATCCGAATCTCACCTCATCCCTCCTCCCTACCTCAACCGCACCACCTCCACCACAGATTCCCTCCACTCCACCAACTCCACCCTTCGTTCAGACTCCCTCCCCATCCCACCATCCCAACAACCCCTCCCAACAACCTACCTCTTCCACTACGCCTCCCGTCTCCGTCATCTCATCACCCTCACCCTCACAAAAACCCACGCCCCCCACAAATCGTCCCATACGCCCTCCTCCTCGTCCAACGTCTCGTCTCCCTCCGAACCCTCCCTTCCCTCCTCTCAACCCCAACCCGTCTCCTCCTCGCAGCCCTCATGATGGCCGACGCAGCCCTCCGCGATGCCACCCTCCCCACCGCAGCCTGGCTCACCATCGCCAACCAAGTCGACGGGATCCCAGGCATTGTCGATCGTAAATCCGTCGCTGATTTGAAAATGGGCGCCCTCGTCTCCCTCGACTACAACATCAACATCCCCGAACGTGAATTTGAAGGATGGTTGGAGAAATTAAAAGGATGGGTGGCGGCTTCTTCTACTTCTGTCACGAAACCACCCGCGTCGCCTTTGAAACAGACGTCGTTGACCATGCCGAATGTGAATGTGCCGGTGATTGTCACGACGGGTCATGGGATGCCTTCCCCTCTTGTCTTTGAGGGAAAGGTTGGGACGCTGTGTGGAGGGCAACCGAAATTTGATATACCGGTTGTGTCTGTGATGGGATGTGATTCATAATCGTATCCATTTTATCTTTTTTTTTTTTCTTTCTTTGTCGTTATTCTCCAACATATATTATCCTTCAAGTTTTAATTGTTTTTTTTTGTTTTTTGTTTGAGAAAAATATCGTTTCCTCATACTTTTTTTTCGTGTTTTTTTGTTTTGTTGAGAGAATATAAAGTCTTACCCCCCCCCCTTTTCGTGTTTTTCTTTTTTTGGGTTTATTTTATGCTCGTATGCAGTTACAAGAATATAATAGTTCTATTTTTTCCTTTAATTACACTCGTTTTCACGTTTAAAACCATTTCAATGACGATGGAGAAGCGTCAAACCCATACGCCGGGTTTCGCGTAAAGCCGTTTCCCTTTACAGAGTTTTCGAAGCAAATATGTTAAGGCCACCTTTTGGACGACGCAGTTTTTCAAGGAGACAAAAACCGCACTGTATGAACAGTCAAGCTTTCCCGATGCAAGGGAAATATTATCAAAAGAAATGAGGTCGCCACGACTGTTTTCTTCCCTGGGCCAAAAAAACAACCGATGAAAAGTGGTAAGTGACTTGTAAAGTTTATGCTTATGGACACAAAGTCACGGTGTGTTTTTAATTTTTTTGGCAATTTCGGTGTTGACTTGACTTGGATGGGGAAAACGTATTTTTGACTTTTTCTTTTGTCTTTGTTGATATGGTTCGGAAACTTTTTTTTTTTTGAGGGGTGTGAATGTCCTTGATTCAAGTGTCAGATAACGATTTGCTCTGCAGTTTATACCATCATTTCAAGTCGGCCTCTTATGCCTTGGACGAAAAATGTCGAATGCTCAGTCTAGAACAGCCATCACCTCATTTTCTATTCTCATGGTGTTTAAGGTGGGTTAAGGCGCTATTTGGCGTGGGAACTGCGAGATTCTCGTTGAATATGGAGAAATGTTATTTGTACATCGCCGACTGTTAAACAAAATGTGGTTTTTTTACGTCAAAAGACCTTTTTAGGAGGGCTTTATAAGATTGTGAATCGTCGCGTTACCACTATGCATACTTTTTTTAGAATTGCATTTAGAAAAACATTATTGTATCAACGGGTAAACGCGCTACGACGGTCCTGTCTTTCACGTCTTAACGAGGGTATGTGGAAGCCGTTTTATAAAGTGGTGACTTGGTTCGTGTTTTCGATGTTGTTAATGTCACTGGTAGATGTCAACACTGGGAACGCGGATTGTTTGTTGTTTTGATGTACGTTGGTTTATATTGGAGGGGTTTTAATGCGTAATATGTTTGGGTAAAGACAATGGTTTTGATGCAACGTGTTTTCACCGAGTTCAATTGGAGCCTGGGCGTTATAGATATATATTTGTTGATCTGGACACGTCTATAACCGAATATGCGAATGGGGTTCTCGACACCTCTGATTTTTTTTTAGAGTGGGGCCTTCACTTAAGGATGTCATAGAGCGTTAATTTAGAATTGATATATAGGGGGTTCGCGTTGACGAGTTTATCTTTTACCTTTTTCTTTTTCCAGTGTGGGCAACAGCACGACCCCTATTCCAATGGTTTGCTTCCATAAGTGAAATGAGGTGTTTTTTTTTGGTATAAACGATGGAGTTGGTTGAATATAGAGGTTAAGATATCTTCAAGTAGGGATCAACTTGGTTGACCGTCAAATAGACGCGTGAATAGCATCCTTTCAACTTTTACTCTTTTACTGTTTTCAGTGTATAGTTGAGTGCAATAACGTGTAAGCAGGGAAAACAAAGGTATATCGTTTTTTGTCTTTGTTTAATAATGGATGATTGCACGCTCAGTCTATGAAAACAATTAAAGTTGCCCATTATTTTGTTTTCGTTCTGTGGATGCCCCTAAAGTGCAGACAAAGACTTTTTTTTACATGCAAGCAAAAAAATGAAATGAAAACTGAGAACCTCTAACGTGTATTTTTTTTGGGAACGCTCAGCCAAAAATTTCAATCCACCCAGACCCACCCTATGCACCCAGGAAATAGTCTATTTTCACTGCAAGTTTCAATAATGTCAAGCGTTCCTTTCACCACGAAAAGGGTGCAGCCAACGTTTTTCCTCATACTGTCTTTTGTACTGAATAGAACGATGGAGCGTGTTTTAAAAATCCTTAACAAAAGTGTCTTTTAACTAAAAAAAAAAACAACAAAAACATACGACCCGACAAAAAAAGGCTCGAAAGACGGTCTCCTCAACTCTTCTATGTATTGTTTACATGAATAACTTTCTCCCTTATTACAAGCTAACCGCATCCCCATATTTAGATACAGTTCCTTTACACCAAACCAAATACGGCGTTGGCCGTCTTTTCCAAAGCAACCTCCATCGGTGTTCTAGCCCAGCCTTTGATCAATATATAAGCCTGACGACCAACTATAATGAAGAGGAGATAGATATGATACTGGGAAAGCTCAGCCGTTTCGTTTGAATCAACCAACGGCTTGTTCCGAATTTGAAATAGGAAAAGTAAAATAAAAATTTCCCTTTTATTTGTACATACTTTTGAAACAAACCTTTTTTTTTTTTTTTGTGGATGGAACGGAATGGAATGGATCAAGTGGATGGAAATATTGAGTGGATGGGATGGAATCATGGATGGATGGGATGGATGGATGGATGGATTGGAGTTTTAATGGTGGATGGCAAACACAAACACAAATAAACAAATAAATAAAACAATAAAGACAAACCACCTTCCTTCCTAACCTTACCTTTTCTTATTACCTTCCCTTGCCATATTATTACCTGACGTTACCTTTCCACCTCACCTTCCTTCTCTCTCTCTCTCTCCGCAGCAAGCAGCATCTTTTTTAGAAACTGAGCCCATTCCCTTCTTGTCTTATTTTAATTAAATAAATAAACAATTAATAAATAAATAAATATACGGGTCCTTGTTATTTATTTTATTATTTTATTTATTTTATTTATTTATTTTACTTGCCTTTTAAAAAATAATAATAATTAATTATTATTTTGTGAATGGCTGCCTCTCTCTCATCAGTCTCTCTCTCTCAGTCTCTTCTCTCTCTCTCATAATAAATATGAACTTGTCTGTATTAAAGCCTTTTGTCTCTCAGCCGTCATTCCTTCATTCATTAATTATCAAATCAATTTATATTTATTTATTTATTTTATTTCTTGATTTAAGGCTTTATTATGATTAAGTAACTGTCGTGACTTGGAAATAAAGACGGGCCTACGCATATATATATATAGAGAGAGAGAACGCCGTGACTTATATAAAGAAATCCCATTTCCCTTCTTCTCCACCACCACCACCACCACCATCAACCACCAAATATCTAATTCACACCATCAACAAATATCATGCCTGCTCATCGACGTACACATTCACTTCTCACTCCTTCCCCTTCACCTACCCGCCAACCCTCCCACCAAAACGTCAACGGTCTGTCAACTACATCATCAACAACATCAACAACAACAAAACACCTTCATCCATACCTCGCACTCCTCCACACACACCCCGACAACACCACAAGAACTCCGACCCCCTCTTCCATCTCGTCGAAGTCGCTCTCCGCATCTTCCTCGTCATTGTTGGAAAACGTAAATCAAAATGGCCTTGTCCCAACAACGTCTCAAAGAAACCTTCCCAAAACCAACACACCGTTTTCCCTCCCACTTCTTCAACTGCATTCCAACCCACATCCACTCAATATTACTCCTGCAAACCCCTTACCCCTCTGTTCCTTCACAAACCTAACTCCACCTCCTTCCCTCGTTAAACCCAAAAAAACACCTTGCAACGGTTTCATGCACGGAATCACAAACAAAGCTTCTCCGTTCTCTCATCACAAACCTTCATCCTCATCTCCCTCTCCCACGGCGGTGCCATCACCCCATCCACAACCCAAGCGCCTCCCCTCACCCCATCTTCCACGCTCTCATGATCGCTGACCGTGCCATGCCTGGGTTCGATAGAAACCTGGGTCAAGGCCTCACACTCACCAGTTTCCTTGTGGGGTGTTTTATGGTCGCTGAAGCCGGTGTGTCGGATTATCAGACGGGCACGGGGACGTGGGTCGAGTGTGGCGTTGATGTGTCGGGACTGGTGCAGGAACGTGGGGAAGGGTGGAAGAGACGGGGGGTGGCAAAGGCGAAGATGGGGGTTTGGGAGATGTGTGGTTTTTGGGCGGGTGGGGGATGAAGGAGGAGGTCTATTTGGGGTGGGTGGAGGAGGTGAGGAGGGGGATGGTTGGGATGTAGAGTGATTGTGGTAATGTGGCCGTCAGGTCATGTCCCGATTGTAATTACTTAATATGTCTATTGCTCGTTCGCTTTTTCTTATCAAATACATAATATATATGGTTTTCTTATCTATGCTTTTTTGATCGCCTGTTCTCGTCTCTTTATCTTAATTGCCATTATATCGAGCTTTCGACAGGCGGGGTTGTATGGTTTATTAGCTTAACCATATGATGAATGATTATAATTACGTCGGCTCAATCGAGGTCTTTCTCCAATGACAGCAACCAAGACAGATCAATTTTTTCCACACGGCTTGCCATTATATCGAGCTTTCGACAGGCGGGGTTGTATGGTTTATTAGCTTAACCATATGATGAATGATTATAATTACGTCGGCTCAATCGAGGTCTTTCTCCAATGACAGCAACCAAGACAGATCAATTTTTTCCACACGGCTCCATGCAGAGGCATTTGACCGCAGAAAAAGGTCGGGAATGGCCGGAGAAGGAAACATGGTATCTCCTTACCATGAAAGAATCACTTGAAATCGCCACGCATACCATTCACTACTCCTATCACTACTTCTACTACTATACCACCATTATCCATATATGTCTTCACTGGAATACATTGTCAAATACATATGACAGAATGATCACAGTCACCATTTCTCCATCACACATTCATCGTCCATAGCATGGTCTACAGACGATAAAAGTCATGTAACTAACCATTCATCGTTTAATGTCACTCTCCCCATCATACATGGTTGTCATCAGACGGGCGATGACGTAGAACTTTACGCTTCATATGAATCATTCCCAAGAGTCGAGAAAATGGTGAGGGTCATTAATCATTGATCTGACCACAAAAACGAAGCAACGGACCTTTTATCATATTACATACCCATCGTATGATTACCATCGAACAGGCGACAGTGATAAGCGTTAAATCGAGTTTTTAAAGACCCGATACGAGGAAAATTAAAAACAAAGTTATCTTAAACTTTAACCATAATTTGATTAAATACCCATCTTGCAACGTACACATGAATATCGATAAAAAATCGTGGAAGTTGAAAATGTATTTATATTACGCAAGCAAAACATATGCTTCCCAGCTCACGTTTTCGTTACATTTAAAACTCCATAAGGTTAAAAAGTCAGAGTTAAAACAAAATCTTGATTTATATACAAAAAAAAATTCCGACCATAAACCATTTCCCAAGTAAAACATAAGCTTCCCAGCTCACGTTTTCGTTACATTTCAAAACTCCATAAAAGGTTAAAAAGCCAAAGTTGAAACAACAACATGACTTGTAAACATAAAAAAAAATTCCGACCATAAACCAACCTTATTTACTGATAGACTTTTGATAACAACATCAACACTTTAAAAAAATTGGGGTCCTTATCTCATTTTGGGTTTAGTTTTTTTTATTATTTGTTTTGAGTTGAGTTTGTCATCCCCATTTGAGTTTGTCATCCACGCTTTATTTTTTTTCCTTTGTTCTTTGTCGCATGAATTGAAAAGATTCCAATTCGTCATCACCTCACGCCCCTGCCTCTTTTGAGAGCGGAGGTTTATGAGGTTCCGACATCCATGCTTAGAGAGGTGAGAATGAGGTTACTTGCAGAAAGCGTAATGCCAATAGCTACGTACTCTCGACCGTGATAAGATGCATTATTGTGTAGAGAAAAAGTGGATATCGATTATGCAGATAGTCAGTTCTTATATGAAGCGGGAAGAACTCCAAGAGCCAAGGGAGGGGTTTGTTTACTTGATAGTGAATGGTACCCGAACTCCCATCTCCCCTTTGACTGACTTGGTTTTTGCTAGAGTTCATCAGCGGATGATCTTTTTTAGGTCCTTTTTGGATGGGATGATCAGCAAGCAGTCTGTGTAATCTTCACAGAAAGCAATCTCTTGGGAATTATATTTTGAATTATTGTTTGTCTGCAGCTGTTTTTTGGGTTGAGGTTGAATTTGGGTTGGGATTTGGAGGGGGGTGTTTGTTCTTTAGAAAATGGACAGAAATAATCGAAACCTTGTTTTTGTGTAACGAATGACGCTTCTGTAACTTTAATTTTTTATTATTATTTTTTTCTTCTTCTTCTTCTTCTTGTTCCTCTTCTTCTTCTTCTGTTCTTATTTATCAAGACTGTGATGTATTTATGTTGAGCACACTTCACACTTCACACCTCAAGCTCTCGTATACCAGTTTCACACTCTGTTCCGTCGGCAACTGCAAACGACCCTTATTTACATCTAGTACTATACTGATAGTCACTGCGCGATAATAATAATAAAGAGTGTACACTGTTCTAGCACACTGCGGGATAGAACCAACAGATGGAGTTTGAGAGATATCAGGAAACAGCATCATCACATCATGCTTTCATGACCACAACAAAAACACCGTCTTTATCAGCATCAACATCATCAACTACAACAGCAAGACCATCATCACCCGCCATCTTCTCTGCTGCTGTTCTATCCAGAGACTCCCTCATGAACTGTCGTCACGTTATCCCTACAAACCCTCCTCCTTCAGCGACCACCACCATAAACCTCCATCCACACCATGATAACCCAACACCTTCACCACGTCCACGGTCATCACCACCACATCCACAACACCTCAACCTCTCCTCCCATCGCTCAAGATCACTTCCAGCTCCTCAACCTCCTCAACCCTCTCCTCAGCGTCAACTTGCATCGCCTCAACATCCTACATCGCCTCCCCCTCCATCTCAACTAAACTCGAAAAAGTCTCCCTAAAACGCTCCCCACAACCTTTATCCCTTCTTCATCAACCCGTCGTTCACTCCCCGATTCCTTCAACATCTCCCCACCAAACCTCCTTCCCACCAAACCATCCAAAACCTCTCGACTCCCGTTCAGCATCATGGTGCGCCACCCACTCCAACCTCCATCCCTCCATCCTGGCAAACACCCCCCCATCTCCATACCCATCCATGCACCTCCCCATCCCACACGCCGTCGACATCACCCTCAAAATCCTCATCGGCATCATCTCCCCACACCTCTCAACCCTCATGCCAACCTCTTCCCTCAACCTCCCCACCCCCACCCCCTCCTCCCCACTCTTAACCCCTCACCTCCGTTCCGTCCGCGCCCTCGCCACCGCCATCTCCCACCATCTCCCCCTCTGCACCTCCTCAGGACCCGCCCACCCCCTCCTCTTTGCCCTCTGTCTCCTCCATCGCCTCGTCCTCAAACCCACCGTCACCCCTATCCATCTCACCACCCCGCACGGCTCTTCCTCGCCGCCGTCATGATGGCCGAAGCCCAATTGAGTGACGCCCAGACCTCTACCATGGTTTGGGGGCGACTCTTGCGGCATTGTGAAGGAGCGGTCGCGACGGATCATGACCCTCTTGATGATGTTGAAAAGGAGGATATGGAGGAACGGCATTGGAGACGCGTTGTGGTTGCCATGAGGATGGAGGCGTTGGGGAGGTTGGGGTTTGTGGTGCATGTTGGGGTGGAAGAGTATTCTGGGTGGTTGGCGGCGTTGAAACAGGTGTTGAGGCCTGGTGCGTAATGCCTTTGATGTCAAATCTCATAGTGATTGTTTTTTTTGGTATAATGAAACCCCCCCTGTCATTTTTTGTGATGGGGTATTAATATCAATTGTAATTGTAGTTTATTCTAGTGTATGAATGATGGTTGAAAGTTGACTGTTGCTTTTCCCATTTTTTTTTTAAGCGAAGGGAGACGCGTTAATATTGACGTCTATTTGGATTATGCGCTAGGATACCATTAGGGGCACGTCCACGACAATTAGATTATACACACAACATTAAATCATGCACCCGACGATGCTGTTTAGACCAAATTTTTATACGGAAAAGTCCTGTTTGAAATATAATTCTATACGGGTAAGCTGAACATAAAGCAATATTCCAATTCCAACATGAGCCATCATAGCGTTGTTTTTTTTTTTCAGCTCCTCACCCCAAGTCACCCCCCTTTTTTCTTTTTTGAGTTGTGAATCAAGCAAAAAGCAATGAGTCATATTGCATATTTACCCAAACTTTGTATCGACTTTTTTAGAGTTTGGCTTTCAAAGACGGATCGACCGATATGAACGAGACGGAATCGGGTGATCCCTCTTCCCTCAAACCTTGTTAATATTTTTGGAGGTGGGACAATGGTGTTTAAAAATAGATTGACGATTTTTACGATTTTGGTTTGCTGGAATAGCGTCCCGAAGACTGACGCGTAGTTTATCATTGACATGAGAGGTACTTATTTTTCAAATTTGAATATAATAACACAACAAACAACAAGTTGAATAAATAAATACATGCGGTATATACAGTTTCAGTTTGGAATGGCATGCGTTGAATCGTTTCAACAAACGAACAAACGAACAAAAGAATTAGATGGGTTAGGGCCATGAGGTATTTATAAGGAAATAAAGATGAAAATTGTTCATACCTTTTCAGTATCGATTCGCTGGGATATGATCTGTTCAGACCACCAGCCCAGCGCGGTGAATGCACACATGAACAAGCAACTAATCTCCAGCTTCCATCTCCTCTGCCTCATTGAGACCTACCACATTCCAAGCTCTTCTCTCTCCAGTATATGCATAATGTGCTCCCAAATGATGAAAGTTATCCCCCCCCTGTATATCACGATCAACAATATATCCAGCATCTGGCTGCTCCCCAGGTTGTCGCAGAATTGGCCTGCAGCACTCTGTCTGTGATGGGATACCAGCACCGCAACCTGGTGTTTTGTCGTAATTGAACTGGATCCCAAAGGTAAAGAGTTTAGTACTTAATTAAAAAAAAATATATTCTATAATTCTTACCATTAACATTGGCACAGCTTACAGAAGTCGGAAGGTTGAAAGGCTCTCCAAAATCATCGAGGCAGTACAATCGGCTTTCCGTTCATGACAGCGTCTCAACCTTTTTTTCCTGGACAACAAAAAAGTCATTAATACTGAATGGGCAGAAAGGGGATGCCTTACCTATGATTGCATCTTGCTCTTATCATAGAATGCACATTTGTGTGATGTGTCTCAAAGTCAAAGTCAGGATTCTCCATGGCGTCAGGGAAACTAAAGTATTGATGGTACGGAGCTGCGTCATTTGTTGTTGTTCCCTTTCTGACATAAACATGGCTGTAGACCCTTGAATTGCCATCTCTCGTGTCAACCTCTGTTAACACAAGGGTTAGAGCAACATTGTGTAAAATTTAGGAATTAAACTACCTTCGTTTCAACAGATCCATGAGGCTTTCTCCAGCTAAAGTTTCCATATCCAACATACATCATCGGCGCCACATCATTCAAATTCACAACCTCTGCCCCAGGAACCACATCAACATCCATCCCTACAGCCTCCTCCTCTTCAACAACACCAGCTTGTGCTGGTCCGCCCTTCTGCAGGCGCAATGCCCTCTTGGGGGCTCTGGAAATTGATCAACATCCATATCATTCACTCCTGGTCCATCTCCATCTTGAGGGCGGCAGGGGGTTCTGAAGCTCTTCCCACTGCACCTGCAAAGGCAGCCATCTATGTCGTCGGAACACCCATCCGGGAACGCCAACATCTGGTGTTTCTGAGAGTGAGGCGAAAGTGGGCCGGAGGTGGGAAGTGTGTTCTTTTTAGGTCATTGATCATGGTGTTATGAGCGGTATCTATTTTTTTGCTATAAAGATGAATGCTGTTCCTCGCAATCATAGTGTGAGGAGGAGCGTTTACTACATGAAAAAAAAAATTAAAAAGAGTGACGAATTAGAACTCACTATCTTCCGATTCGGTGGCGAGCCGGGAAAAAAGACCGGGGAGCACATCATACATCACAAACCTCCCCCTTTCATGACTTGGGTGAAACTATGGTATTTCCGGTAATTATTGCATAAGTTCCCTTCACCAACGTCCTTTAACTCCTCCGAGATACTCGCATGTGATTGTGTTTCAAAGCGTTCTTTTGGTGTGAGACTTTGCTAAATTGATAAAGAGAGTATAGAATACATCATGACGAGCAAGAATCGTACGATATGACAGGTTTAAATATATGGGATGTGCCTTGATCATGGTTTGCGGTGATGTATTTTTATATCTAGAGCAACTTTTTGGTCTTAATTGGACTATAATAGGAAGGCTTTTGTTTTTGTTTTGTGTCGTCGAATAAAGTATCCGTGACCCCCCCCCCCTTTTTTGAGACGGAGTCGAGGGTTTTTAGGTCGTTGTAGAGTTTCAGGAGAGAGTCTTTAAAGATTTTGCCGAACGATGTGATGAGGGATGTCAGTTGCGACATCGATTCGTTATAGGTAAATCAGCACGTCTTTATATATTACGAAAAAACTCCTACATTAGTCAAGTGCTATCCCACGCCTTGTCGTGATTTTCGGCTAGACATTTCGTCTATTAGATATAGCGCGATTCTCCTTTGATTTCGCAATTTTATTATAACCCCGTGCGGTCCGCGTCGGAAAGGCTACAGAGACACACGGAGAGCCTCGTCGAAACATCCGATCACCCAACGAACTTCTTACCCGTCCAAGTCCCGATGTGGGCACTGTTTAGGAATGCCTTTGTTCGTAGCTGCAGATTAATGCCGGGCAAGAACGTCTTTGGGAAGCAGATCTGTTGTTCGTGTGGTCACTGAAACAAGGAGGTGACCAAAGTTATTGGTGGTGTTGAGACAAAAGAAACCCAAGACTTGGACGTTTTTCGAGCTTTCTGCGTACAAGTGGATGATGTATTCGGAGGTTGAGCCATGCTTGCTTGAGGTTTGGGCTCTGGGTTCAGGAGTTTAGGACTTAAAGCAGGGGATAAGGTTACTATTTTGCGAGCACGAGGTAAGCCATTATCATGTTGACCTAGCTTTGCTTTTGCCTTTCTTGATCTCTTTCTCTAAAAAATGATAGTCGCGGAGTGGATGCTTGTTGCCTTGCATGCTTCACCCAATCCCTCACCATCACAAACCGCCTACGACACTCTTGGTGAAGAAGGTCTCAGCTACTCTCTCAACGAGGGTGAAGTCACCACTCTCTTCACCAACGCCGATCTCCTCCCCATGGTCTCTAAAATCATTCCCATCGTCCCTACACTCCGCAACGTGGCGTTCAGTGGAGAAGCTTCCGTCCAGTCGTTGGAGAAACTCCGCAACTCTCACCCGCACGTCAGGTTTCTTTCTCTCGAAGCTCTTCAAAGACTTGGTGTTGAACATCCCGCCGACCCCGTCCCCCCAAAGCCAGAAGATATTTGCTGCATCATGTACACCTCAAGGATCTACTGGTAACCCCAAGGTATATACATCGTCAACATACTAAGTTCTATCCGTTTTAACCCAATTCTTTGTTCCAGGGTGTCATGCTTAGCCACGGGAATGTTGTCGCCGGCCATCGCTGGAGCCAGGACCAACATCATGGACCACATCAACCAAGATGAGCAATATCTCGCCTACCTCCCCCTCGCCCACGTTCTCCGAATTCGTCGTCGAACTCACCCTTTTCCACGAAGGCGTTGCGATCGGTTACGGTACCGTCAAGACTCTCTCTCCACACACATATTTTACCGCCTCACCAACCTCACCAACCGGCATCTCCAACCTTTCCCCCCCCTCACCCTCCTCCATCATCCCACAATCCTCTCCACAAGCGCCATCGAAACCGCGCCCCCAATAACTTCACTCAACTCAACCAACGATGTCAACGAACCCCTGAAATCAGATTTATCAGGTCCTCTCCAGTCTGCTACAACTGAATGTCGGATACCCATGACGTTTTGGGACCGCAAGAATCAGCATGAGTCGAACCTCTTTGCGGATAATTAGAAGAAATTTCTTTTGAAAACTTTGGAAGGATCGCGAGGTATCCTTATCGTCATTGCACGGATCACACGGTGGGGAGCAATCATGAGCGGGTGCGCCTTCGAGTGATATCAAACGTCACTCCACGGATCACTCGTGGCTTCTATATTCGATCCCTAAAAAAAATACCCAAAGGTGAAAGATATGAAGCTAGCGCAATCTTACTCAATGTTCGAATCCAAAGGAAACGTCTGCTTGTATTTAGCCGTTGTCGAATGATGGGCGCTTCACTGTTTTGAAAGTTGGAGCTCTTTCCAAGTTAGAGTTGTGATGATAATCTGGGTTTGATAGACGCTGTGGGTATATTAAATTATGGTTGGATGTAATAAATATCTTTTAGGTTAAGATGTCATTGTAATTTCTTTGTTGCTGAGTAGAAGATCGTTCTCTTCGCAACCTTCTCTAAATTAGGTCGTTTAAGGTGGGTGAGGTTTCTGGGGGGTTTTACAATCAAGGGTAAATTTTGCTGTCATGCGAGAGAGATAGTGGGTACAGCGCTCATTCTAACACTCAACGTTGAAAATGCAGGTAAGAAGCTTCCGCCGTATCCACAACTCCCACAACTCCCGCAGCTCCCTTGGGCATGAACACGGGAGGCAGATGCAGACATAAGCGCCTAATTAATCCACCCGGCAGCCGTTGATGACAAAACGAAGGAAGGAAGGAGTTAAAGTTAAAGCTTCCGAGGAAGGAGCTGCGGTCGCGGAGGCGGGTCTGTTTTAGATGGGTCTCACGACAAGTCCAAAAAATTCTTCCGCAGCCGCGTCTCAAAAAGGTTAGGGTTGTCTTAGCGGTGATACGAGGGTTAGAGGGCTGAGGAAGGGGCTAGTTGGAAGTTGCCCCGTTCGAATCTGATGGCGACGTCATTGAAGGGGTGTTGGTTTTACCGTTGCTTCATCGCCAATCGATTTCTAGGAGATAAAAATGGCTGATAAGGTTGTGCACGGTGTTCTTTGTTCTTTATGACATCAGTCATGCGATCTGCGATCAACTTCGATGGAGAGTCATTTCAAATAGTCGGGCCGATGACGACGGTTGTTTATGACGTGCAAGAAGGGTCCAGAAGGGACTGGAAGAAAGCGTGAGAGAGGGAAGCAAGGCAAGGCCCTACAACTTGAAAAGACATCTGTGGAGTAATCGATTGAATTCCGACTTTCTTGAAAGATACGTCCATCTGCAATAAACCAAGAACTGCCAAGTGATGTAAATAAATAAACAAGAGACGTGTTTTAGGACTATCGTTTTCTCTATTGTGGTGATTATGATATGACATGGAGTTTCGGAATAATTCATTAATGTCAGACATCATTAATTAGTAACTGATAACGTATCATTTATTTACATTATCAACGTAAATAAATAAATCATTCCTCATTTCTTATGCTCATCAAGCAAATCATGGGTATCCATTAAATGATTTAAGAATGCACCTATTAATTAAATCCTATCATGGATTAGATGATTTTTAATTTCGCCTCCACCTGGCACCCAGGTCCTCCAGGCCTCCTCCACCCTCGGCACTCGTAAACTACTCTTTTTTTCGCACTGATTATTTATAATCAGATGCCTGAGCTGGGTGCTCTCTGCCCAGAACAACCCATCGGTCCATCATCATCATTAATTCATTATTAAATATTAATAATGGATTTGGATTGATAAGGCCAAGAAAGCTTGAGAGCAGGCCCGAAGGTGCGGCCGAACTTGAAAGTTGCCTTGGAAAGGAAAGTGCAAAAGATATGGGAATAATGGGATGGATGGGGCTGCGCAGATTTGAGGTGGTGGTGGTTGGTGCCCCTTGATCAATAATACTTTTTTGTTCTTTCTTTTCGCCAAAAAGACTATTATAATAACTTAATAAGTAAAAGGTGAGAAGAGAAGAGAAGAGAGGAGAAGGGGCAAGGAGGGGCAAAGGGACAAAAAAAGGAGAAATTTGCTTTTTGTGATCCAACCGAGTTCTTTTCTTTCGCCCCCACTATTTATCCTATTAAGTAAATACTATTATAGGGTTATGTGCACACCTCTCACCTCGGCCACATCTCAACTTTCCACGCAGCTACCTATAAAGGTGGGAGAGGGCGCGTTCATCCCCTCCTTCTTTCAACCTTTTTCTTTGTCAAGAGTAAATAAAATCACCTGCAGTTAATGATCACTCCATTCACAACGACTTTATCATCAGCTATCCCAATGACACGTTCCTCTTCACCTCCATCAACATCCTCCTCACCATCATCTTCATTCTCGTCGTCAGATCGCATTCGCACCGTAATTGGGAAAAGCTCAGTGTCAAAACGGTCTTCATCCACCTTTCAGCAGCAACAACAACAACAAGTGCTTCTCCCATCACACCCTCTGTTATCACCAACACCGCCTCAGCCTCTATCAGAAAGGCTGCCGAAACCTTTAAATCCCGTACTTCAATGCAGCAACCGCTCCCTTACCTCTCCACATCATCGGATACTACAGCCATGCAGTCCATGATGTCGATGCAGCCTCCTTACCCCATCCCCGCCGCTCTCCATCCTTCTTTGAGACCAAACTCTTCCAACCGCTCCATGTCTGCCCCCATCGTCGCACCACCGCCATACTCTGCCATGGACCCTGCCGCTCGCAGAGCCTTCATCCCGCCGGCCTTCTCCGTGCCTCAGATCTCCACTTCATCCGAGATTGAATCAAAGGCTGGACCCGCACCCGTTTTACCACCTCACCAAGGATCCTTCTCTGCATCCCCTGCACCCGTTTCCCCAGTACTCGAGGACCACCGCAAACAACGTTTCATTGACCAGCTCGCAGATGTCACTGTCAAAGTCCTTACCCGTCTCCTCGCCGTCCGCTTTGCAAAGGAAGCCGCTGCTCAGAATCTTGCGCGCGAAGGAAACGTCATGCAGGACGTTCAGCAACACCCTACAGAACTGTCTCATCCTCCCCTCGCTGCCCCTCCCACCATGCACCCGAGGCTATTCAAAACAGTGTCTGACCCTCTTCGTAAAGCCTCCGTCGCCTCCGGCGCGAGCCATGACAGTCATCTCGAAACGCCTCCCTACTCTCCCTCCCAAGTTTCCTCCCCGATGACACACTCCACACCTCCCCTAAACACCTCCATCTTTCCGTCCCCCGACCAACTCCTTGAAGATGTTCACCACCACGTCCGCTCCTCTCCTCTTACCACCCCCTCCCCGATCACCGCCTCCTACATTCATTGGCATTCCCAAATCCTCCGTCTCCGCGACATGGCCCGCGCGTTCGCATCAAATCCATACCTCTCCCGCGCGCCTCATGGAATTCTGTATGCGCTCTACCTTGCTCGTCGTATCCTCCTTTGTCCAGATGAAACCATCCACTCCATCTCCTCCCCAGTTTCCTCAACCCCATCGCTCCATCCCATCCCTCGCGCTCTCCTCATGGATCCATGTCATCTCTTCCTCTCCTGTCTCCTTCTCGCCGAAACCCACGTATCAGATCGTCAAACCTCAACAAGAGTCTGGGCGAAAGCAGCCGCACCCTGGGTCTCATCCAACACATTGGACGCAAACGTCTCACCCAGTCGCTACTGCGCTCGCATCAAAGCCATGGGTCTTGATGCCCTTCATTTCAACACTCATGTGACCGTTGAAGAATACGCTTCCTGGGTGAAGGCTTTGCGTACAATCATGGATGAAGCCGAGGTGGTTGTCCCTGTCGCTGTACCCCAACGGCGATCTGCAAATGCTTTAGCGTCGCCCGTTTTTGCTTCCAACGAAAACGGAGCTCAGTGGAGTCACCATAGCGCTCCACCATTGTGCCCTCCCGTTGTTGACTCTGTTCGTGGGGATGTGAGGATGCCACCATCTTATGCACCTGCACCTTTTCATGCAGCGCACGACAATCAGGCTCGCATCGCGATGCATTTGCATGCTGCAAGAGGTTGGGTGATGGGTGGAAGGCATATGTGAAGATGTTTTTTACCGAGTTTTTCTTTTTTATATCTGTATATTCACCCAAATGCCTTCTCCTTCCATTCATTTTTCTGATATTTAAAAAACTTCTAGTACTGCCGTTTCCCCCGCTTATCCTTCATCTCTATCTATCTGCATGATTTAATCCTTTTCTTTTTGATACCGTCGCTCTTACTGTCATGATTATCTATTATCCTGGTTTCTGTCATTTGTGTTTAAACCGCTCTCCCTGATATGTTGGTCTATTTATTGGCATTATTTATATCTGGGTTTAAAATGCCTATCATGTTTTTTATAATAACTCATCTAAAATATTGGAATACAAATAGAGGACCTCTTACATAAATCTTTACAACTTTTTTGATCACATTAAAAATTCTTTATTTTAAGCATTTATCGTCAGTCGGTATCCTTCTTTTGCATTCAATATCTTTTTTTATGTACATATGTAAGAATATTTCTATCAAATGTACATATGTAAGAATATTTCTATCAAAATTGGAGAACTCTGGACGAAATTCAAGTCTTAAACTGCTCTTCGAATGGATGCGCTGCGACTGATCGGATTGTTTCTTGTTCCATACTGAAATTTTTCTTTGCGAAACCAATTTCGAAAGGAAGACTCCACTCACCCACCCACCCAAACCCCCACACCTTGCGTACTAAAACTCTTTAAAGATGGTTAGTAATTATGGTGTAGGATTCAAGATGGGTTTGATCAATGTTGATGCAGAGTTTGTTTGGGAGATGGGAGAGATGGAAGGAAGGGTAGCCGAGGGATGGAAGATAAATGGCGGAGAGACTGAGAGGGTACTTTCATGGATGGTGGTTTTTTGGATAAGAATTGGGAAACTTGGAGAAGGGTCTAGAGGAGGGACTTAAAGCTGCGACTTTGATCATCCATAATGACAGAATGGGATATGGGATGTAGCTGCATGGTCAATTCGCCTTTCTTTTAAACTTCGGCATGATCATGACTGTTTACATGTATCAATTGATGGATCGCGTTCTACTATGATAAGCGTGATGAGGATGTAAGGGGATCAGTGCATGGTTGGGGTTCATCCACATCTTGTTTAGGAGGATCATGATGTTTGAACTTCAACTGTGGAGGTATCGAGGTCACCCGCTATCTCCCAAAAAATTTTGGGTGTTCCTTCTTTCACAACTATGCCGTTGCTTGTTTCAAGTCTTAACATTTTTTACATTCTTTTTATGTAGGATGAAGAGTACGATGTTATTGTTCTCGGAACGGGACTTACCGAGTGCATTCTCTCTGGACTTTTGTCTGTTGAGGGAAAGAAGGTGCTTCATATGGATCGTAATGATTATTATGGTGGTGCATCTGCGTCTTTGAACTTGACTCAGGTAAAGAAATCGCCCCCTTTTTTTAATTGTGGAATATCCTTTTCGTTCGGGCATCGTGGTTTTCCCACCCGTTTTTCAAAAGAAAAGATATATGTTCCTTTAATAACATCAAACTTCCCCAGCTCTACCGCAAATTCCGTCCTGGCATGGAACCCCCAACCCAATTCGGCCGCGACCGTGACTACAACGTCGACTTGATCCCCAAATTCGCCATGGCCTCTGGTGAATTCGTCAACATTCTCTACCACACCGATGTCACGCGGTACCTCGAGTTCCGTCAAGTTGCCGGATCTTTTGTGTTTAGGGATGGGAAGATCTCAAAGGTGCCATCTAACCAGCAGGAGGCATTGACGAGCCCGCTTATGGGGATCTTTGAGAAGAGGAGGGCAAAGGGGTTCTTTGAGTTTATTCAGAACTATGATTTTAATAACGCGGCGACCCAGCAGGGTGGGTTTTTGGAATTGTTTTTGATTCCCCTTACTTTTCGTCATGGCTCGATCTTTCAGTCTAGCCCCCCTTTTTCTCTTTCCACGGGTTGCTTTGTAGTCGGCGTTATTGTGTCTCGTTTCTTGTTTTTGTTTTTTTGTCTTGATCTAACATGTAGTTTCTAGGCCTGGACCTTAACACTGTTCCCATGTCCGCCGTTTACAAGAAGTTTGGTCTTGAGCCCGGAACCCAAGATTTCATTGGTCACTCTCTCGCCCTCCAGCTCGATGACACCTACATTGAGAAGCCCGCCAGGGAGACCTACGAGCGTATCTGCTTGTACATGAACTCTATGGCGAGGTATGGAAAGAGTCCGTACATTTACCCCATGTATGGATTGGGAGAGTTGCCCCAGGGATTTGCTCGGTGAGTAATTTGTTATTTTCTTGTTTGTTGTTTATTCTGAGATATCAACTACGACCGTTGATATTTCGTTGCTTTGTTTATTGACGTTATCTCTGTTATACGTTGTTTGATGTGCGTCGGATGCTTATTCTGAAAATACACTTTTTTTAAGTCTTTCTGCCATCTACGGTGGAACCTACATGCTTAACAAGCCCATCGAGGAGGTTGTCTACGAGAATGGAAAGTTTGTCGGCGTCAAGTCTGAGGGCGAGGTAACATATACTTTCTTTTCTATTATCATTATTGATATTTTTCTCTAGACCGCCAAGGCCAAGTTTGTTATTGGAGACCCCTCTTACTTCACCGACAAGGTGAAGAAGGTTGGCCGTGTCGTCCGTACCATCTGTCTCCTCAATCACCCAATTCCCAACACTGGAAACGCCGATTCGCTCCAGATCATTCTTCCCCAGAACCAAGTCAAGAGGCAGCACGGTAAGCCCCCCCCCGCTCTTTCCAAAAAGAAAAAGGAGAAGAAAAAAGAAAAGAAAAATACCAAATTCCTATCCCCCACTTTTTCTTTCCCGTCATCTCTAAACCATATCTCTTTAGACATTTATATTGCCGCCATCTCTGGTGCCCACTCTGTCTGCCACAAAGACTACTTTGTCGCCATCGTCTCCACCATTGTCGAGACCGACACCCCTGAAAAGGAGTGTGACGCTGGTATCGCTCTTCTTGGACCCGTTGCCGAGCGGTTCGTCACCGTCGAGGATCTCTTTGAACCCATCTCGGATGGACAGGCCGACCAGACTTTTATCTCGACAAGCTACGACGCGACGAGTCACTTTGAGACTGTGTGTCATGATGTCAAGAATATTTATAAGAGGGTGACTGGAAATGACTTGAAGTTGGACGGGAAGGTGAAGAAGCAGAATGAGGAGGAGCAGTGAGCTTTTCCTCTATTGTTCTTTTGGGGGCGAGGAGGTGTATGTGATGAGTTGGGTTTTTTTCTTCTTCTCGTTTCCCGAACTGCGTCTTTTTTTTTGTTGTTGTTTTGGATATCTTCTTCATATGCCCTTTTCCCCGTTTTCTAGTTCTTGAACTTTTCTTCGTGTTTTTGGGTTATGAAACAATTGAAGAAGGCATGGCTCCTCATGATTTTCTTAAAAAAAGCAAACAAGTATGGTGGACTATTTTTTTATCTTTGGTTTTGGGACGTGCTATTGATGTGTAAAGAGGAGTTGGTATATTTGATTATTATAGGTTTGGTGTTGTTTAAAGAAGGCAGCGAGGAAAAAGGCTGAATTTGAGTGGTATGATAGCATTCCGTGACGGCATGGTGAAATATAGCCGGGATTATAAAGAGATATCGGACAAAAGCAAAAATGAGAGAGAAAAACAAAACATAGAAACAAATCACATCCAAGAGTGATATACAAGAACCCGTAATCAGCTAGGCGACATCCCCCCACTCAAAAGTCCGTCCACCTCCCTCTTCAACCGATCCACTTCCATAACAACCTCCCCAAGCGACTCTTTCAACATAGCCACATCCTCCAACTTTCTCCGTCTCGTCGCATCCTCAATGAACGCTCTCAACTGTTCCTCCTGCGTCTCCATCGCCGCCAACGCTGTCTTTGCAGCATCAAGACGCCGGGCTTCATCAGCCGATAACGGTTTCCCAGACTCATGGTGAAGCATCTCACGTGTCGTCCGGGCATCATGTGGAGGGTGAACATGTTGTTTTTGGAGGTATTGGATGGTGGAGATGTGGATGTTGTCTTGGAGTTTACGGAGGGAGGGGGTGGAGGTTGGGAGGGATTTGATGCGTTTGCTGAGAGGTGGTGGGTTAGTCTTGAAGACAAGAGTCGACGAGTCGACGACTTACGCTAATTTTTCTATTTCGGAGAAATGGTCGAGAAGGGTTTTGCGGTATCGAGATGCCATGACGTATTCTCGATCTTCGGCTTTGATCTCCTCCGAGTTTCTGCAAAAAAAAAAGCGTCAATACGATATCGTCTCCCAAACCAGAAGGATTAGACTCACTTTAGCGCGAGAATCATGTTGTTGAATTTCGGAACCAAATCGTCCACCGCAACCTTGTTTTTACAAATGGACTGTGTAGTGTTAGTAAAAAGAACTTGTAAGGAACGGAAGGAGGCTATATGCACCTGATATAATTTGACAACTACGGGCGGTGCTCCCTCTCCGGCGGCAGCTTCTTGACGTCTTAATAAAAGGAGCAGTACGTGAGAACCTCCAAAAAAGATACCAAAAAACAGCTGCAAATATACCTTCTAACCAATGACTTGCAATTCTTACAAGTCTTAATATCACCAGGCGATGGAGCTGTGATATCCGCTTCCGACGCTGTCCCGTTCCTCACAACTAATGAATTAATAAGCATCACCGTCTTGATTCAAACGCAAAAGACAGACTCACCTCTCGGTTCAGGCGATACTGCTGATGTTGAACTAGGGATTGGTGGAGGTAGTGGGATATTACTTGAACAGGTATCAGTGCCGCACACTACTCTTCCACAAAGACGACAGTGATGACGTCGGTTTGTAAGAGAATTGAAAGAGTTGCTGTAGAGAACAGAGGGGTTAGTCAACAACAAAGGAGGGGAGGTGGGCTTACTTGCAAAATGGACATTTGGGGACAAGGCTGTCTTCCTCCCAAGCAACAACAGATTGGTCTATCTCTGTTTTGCGTTAAAGTAAGAATTAATAAAACATCGTATAAGCATGACATTGTTGGAATCACGAATTGGGAAAAGTCGAAGAACAGAAAAGGATGTGGAACTAACGTCGTTTTCCAACAGTCGCTAAGGAGGATATTGTGGAAATAGAAGACCTTTTGTTGGAATTTGCGCTCTCTTCAGCGTACAGGACTGAAAGCTTAAATCTTATTAGCTCACAAAAATATGTTTGTGATCACCAATACCTTTTCAAGTCTTTTCATGATACGATTTGCCTCCAAGTTGACCTGATCCACAAGACCCTTACGATGCTTCAAATAGGATGAAGTTTTGTGTCGAGAAACGCCTAAAAATAAATATCCCAATTAAGAACCAAAAAAAAAACACGCCGAAAGCCCAAACATACCCGCGAAATCTCGATATCCCTCTCTCCCGCAGTAACAGCCTTCACACACCCTACACCATATTCCCTGAACTGGATCATGCCGTGCATCATCAGGTTTTTAACCTCATCTGAAACGATGTATGTGCATCGCAAAAGAGTTTCCCGCACTTTCTGCAATTCTGCTCCCGTACCCTCCTAAATTCCCCACCTTTATACCAAGAGGCTCCCACATCCCGGCATCGCACAAAATCGTTTCCACTAGATTCCCCTTCACCAATGTTTACGCGTGAAGCTCTTCGCCAAAGAGGTGGTGGAGGAACAGCATCTCCGTTTATCCCCACAACAGGATTCGCAAGCATGTTTAAAAAATTCCATATCAACCTTCAGGTGTAGCATATCCGTTTGTTGGACTCGTTGCCGCTGGCTGTTCCATTCAGCTCAAACCCTCCTCGACTGATTGTCCTGTAATCCTTTATCTAGACGATCAAAAGAGAGAGTTGCTTTTTGGGCGTGGTTGCATGGCTTTTGCGGCTGTACGTTGCGTTTTGCGGAACCAGGTCATGATACGCTCGCCAATGTCTTCTTCTTCGCGGTGGTTGTCGTCGAGGTGTTGGTTGAGTTGTAGAGGGTAACGCATCTTCGGCTGTTGTGATGGTACGGAAAATGTACAAGTAAAACCCGGTCGATGATATGGAAATGACGAGTCAGTAAGGCCTTTGTCAATATGTTGGTGCAGAGCATCCATTCTTCAAAGGTCAAGCTTCAGCGGTGATGGTATCTGTCATTGACGCTTGCATTTCCCTTCATTCTCGCTCACCCCCTCAATCCGTCAAACCCGAACCATCCCACTTACCACATATAGGACATATATAAGTTGTCGATCCTGAAGATGATGATGCGTTAAAGCAATGTTGTCCACGACTGTGAATGATGGAGGAGACGCGGGTGATGTGCTGGTGAATCATTTGACGAGACGTTGCTTGCTGTGGATGCTGGTGATCTATTGCCGTTTCCATTGGGAACAGCTCCAAATTGGGGAGGAGGAGGAGGTGTGCCTGATAAGGAGACCCGCCGCGTGGGGAAGGGGTTATGACCGCCTGCTGTTGGTGTTGTGGAGCGTTGAAGGCTCATGGTTTGTGCGAAATGGAACGCCTTCTCTTTTTTGACTTGAAAATGTTTTTTTTGGAGCAGCCTGTGTCGATTGACGGTGTTGAATACGAAGTATCCTTTTCGAGGTCGATTCGATGAATGAAAACAGTGCAAGTGGAGAATTACTATTAGGACATCTACATTTTCATCGTATTAGTGATGATTTGAAATAAGTTAATTACCAACTTTTAATAAAAGCAACGATTTGCGTATGCTTTATCAACCACAAAAACTTTGAAGGGTCTTCTGAGGTTGACTGAATCGTTACTTCTTGCATCAGGTCTCAATATTGGACAAGCATCTGTTATCTCCACAAAATATCATTCGCAAGATAACGCAATCCACTCCTCACACCCTCCGCTTCACCGTCTTGGTCTTTGCATGATGAAGAGGAGGCAACCGACTTTCCAGACGCCTCGCTTCTTTCCGAAGTGGACCTCTGGTAACCTGCTTGGAATACAGCTCTTGTCATTCTCTCAACGGAGCCTTCATCCGTATATATAGCGCTCATTGTTGGTCGACATGGGCTCATGAATCTCGGCCGCGTTGACTACTGGTAAAATGTTGTGATCTCAATATATATTTCTGTTTCCTTTGTCGCTTTTAAAGGAAAGAGCCTTTTCGCTGCTTTGCTACTTCCTTAGTTTATTTTAATACCGTAAACCCCTTTGTGTTGTGCCGAAATCAAACGCCATCATACACACCATCATATACATTTTTTAAAAAAAAACAAAAACCAAAGCCAAAATATACCCGTAAACAACAGCAACTCTTTATATTCCAATAACCATTACAAAAAAATTATAATAACGTCAAGATTATGTAGCCCTCCCACCGGCATACTCCTCCATCCTCACCCAACTCCTAAACCCTAAACACTCTAACGCCTCCCGTTTCACTCTCGCCACCTCCCCACCCCCAACCCCTCCTCCAAGCATCCTCGCCCAAGTCACAGCCGGTACCGCACGATCCGCCAACTGTGCACCCGCCAGCACCAACCCGCCAACAACAACCTCGACGGTGTCCGCAGACTCTCTGGGAGTGCTGGACACGCCAGAATCCGCGAGACAAGGATGAGGGCGTACCGAAGGATATGGGGACATGCGGGGACGCCGAAGCGGGTGTTGGAGGCGAGAGAGACATGAGACGGACACGGGGGGCGTGGAGGGCTAGAGAGTGGAGGGAGGGGAGGGGGATTTGAGGGGGGTTGTTGGGGGGGATGTGGGGTGGTCGTCGTCGGTGAGGGTTGTGAAGGCTTCCATCATGTGGGTTGTGGAAGGGTGGGGATTTGAGGGGAAGATGGGATCGCGTGTGTGGGAAGACGGTTGGAGAATTGGTTGTGTTGATGGGATTGAGCGGCGTCCAAGATGTATGCGGCGCCTTGGGTTGCGGTTTGGTCGCATGTGATGTCGGCGCACCATCTTTTTAATATGAGTTGAAAAAGAACTTGAGTGGATTCTGCGGCAAGGTCCATGGCTTTACGGAGGGATGCGATGGGGATTTTGCGGGTTTGGGAGAAGGTGATTTCTGGAGGGAGGGAGTCGAGACGGGTTACTCGGGGAGGGGAGATGTTGGGAGGGGGAGAGACAGGAAATGAGGGAGGGGATAATGGATGCGGGGGGTCTTTGAGGAGATGGGTGATGGAGGATTGACGTGCGGAGGGATGGTCGGATTTATTTTGGGGGAGGCGGTTGTGTTGGTTAGTGGTCGTTTTAAGGTGGATGCTTTGACGGTGCGGAGGGGATCACGGGATGAGCGGGTTGAGCGGGTGGATGTGCGGGTGGGAGGCGGGAGCGCGTCTGGAGCGGATGTGAAGGAGGGAGTTGCGGTGGTGTTCCAGAGAATGGGGTGGAGGTTTGATGGAGGTATGGCGGTTTCCTTGTCTGGGGTGGATGCCATGGTGTAGGTGCTGTAAAGATAGCAGTAGAGAGGACCGTATTGTGGTGGTAGAAAAAGGTGTGGTGATGGGTTGCTGTTGTAGTTGATCTTCAAGAAGGAATTGTCCTCTAATGAATGAGACATTATGCGTTAAAGACAGTATGAGAGATAATTCGTTAAGAGAGGCAGATGCAAGAATGGGTAGTAGATACGTGTGAGGGTGATTTGTTTTAATTGTGAGGTGAATTGAGGTGAGGGTAAATAGAGTTCAATGCAGCTGAACGTCAGTGCATGTAAAGTACATGTGAGGGAGAAGGGACGATAGCTTAAAAGAGTTAACAGATGAAGATGCCATCCAGTAAGTTGCGGAGTGTTCCTTTTTTTCAGTCAAATGCCGATGCTCCGCATGACAAACATATATGCGGATTCTCTATTTGTCCGTTCCGAGAAACCAGACAAAAGATATAGTTACACAAGGTCATACAAGAGTATATCCAGAAGTGTGGTAACATACTTTTTGGTGTCTTTGATGTTGGATTTTTGCATAATTAAAGACAAGGGAGAGTAAGAGAGAGATATATGGTCATTATTACTAATATGGTGTGGTGTGGTATTATGGAAGGGAATAAGTAGATAGTAAAAAGAGGACAGCAAAGAAAAAAGAGAGTTGAGCGATTTCAGAGTAGGTTTAAAAGGAATACTTAGAAATTGATTTAGAGAATAATATTAAGCAAGGGGGAGATTGTGCATGGCAAGAGTTGACTAATATTTAAAAAGAAAGTACTCAACTGTTCCATTAAGAGCAATGATATGTGTATTAGAGATTGTTCTAGTTGTTATTTGTTGTATCGTTGTCATTCTTGAAGGGAAAGGAAGACTATCACTTGACATGGTTCATGGTTGAAGGGTGAGTTGATAAGGGTTGAGTGAGGGATGCCGATAAGAAAGAGAAGTTGGTCTTTTGGGTGAATGGATGGATGTATGGATGGATTGGTGGTTGATGATGATGGTGATGGTGATGGTGATGGAGATGGAAGGTTGATGGTATGTGCTGTATAGCGAGTATTTTTGTACGGTTAGGTAGATAGTGTGGATAGTATCCCTTTCGTTTATTTCTTTTTCTTAATTGAATATATAAATATTAGTTGGAATGATTGTTAATTGAAGTTCAAACAACAATTATTGGATTTCAAATAAATAAAGTAAAAAGGTAATAAATAAATATTTATTTCTATTATTTATTAACAACAAAATGATGATGGAAATGTGTTTGTGGATCGAGATCTTGTTGCTACCTAATAAAACCGGCAAAACACAACTTGCCGAAGGATTTCATAATTTTAGTATGTACATAATAAATATATATTTATATGTAATTAATAATGAATGGAGACTGAATTATATAATTATTGCACCCAAATCTTGTGCGACACTCTCTACCCAAACTATTTTTTATGTTTGTACAACCATTTATAGTACTATGGAGTCGTAACAGAGTATTAAGAATGTGTAATTAAATAATAATAAATAACAAATCTTCAACAGTTTACAAGTAAATACATACATATAAATAGTCTTGCTGTACCCCTCGTACCTGACGTACACCTTCCTGTTTATTCGATACAACAAGACAAACAACATAGAATGCAAGTATCAACGATCCATCTTCTCCCCCCCGCATGAAATAATGGGACTCTTCCGAGGACGTCTACTCAAATTGGTTATGGATGGGGTGGATAAGCTTTCATTGAGCAGCGCTTATCAACCACACGCAACTCAAAAAGGAGCGCGTTGTCACAAACGTTCTTCTTTGTTTAACCAATATCACTTTCTAACCCCTTCAGCAGGTCCTCATCTACCATCCTCTCCGACCCCGTCTTCCAGACCTACGGTACATCATATGTTTTACTCCTCCACCCGACCACCATTAACTCATTCATCTTTTTCTCCAAATCCTCTCATACACAAACCAACTCACACACACACATACATAGCCAAGACATCCACCCTCCTTCTCCTTAAATCCGTCGGTCTCGGTCTTTCAGTCGTCTGCTCCCGTCTCTGGTTCAACTCTTATGGCACACCCGAGGATAGGGTCTTCCCTACCATCTTGAACTTTTTCACTGGCGGTCGATGGGCTCCCGTCAAGACCATCAACGATAAGAAGAATGTTGATGTTATTGTGAGCAGCGAGTCGGGATACACCCATCCCGTAGTCAAGGTAATTTTACTATAATTCATATTTAGTGAGGCTTGAGTTATTCTTGTGGAGTATTGCTCGCTGAAAGCGAGTGATAGAGTTTATACTCTTTTATCCCATCGTCTTTTTTTACTATGTACTCGCCTTGGGTGAGCAACATGCAAAGATGATTTCACATTTTTTATTCTGTACTCGCTGAAGGCGATATTCTTCATGATGAACCATGGAGTATCGACATCAATCCATACCATCTTACTAACACAACAATATCATCTGAAGCGCGTCTCTGCCTGCCACGCCAACGACATTGAAAATGTCCCTATCCTTGTACTCCTCGGCGCCCTCTACGTCACCGTCGTCCGTCCCGCCCCCGCCCAAGCCACACGTCTCCTCTGGACCCTCGTTGTCGCAAGATACGCTCACACCCTTTCCTACCTCTTTGGAGTACAGCCTTTCCGTGGAACCTTCTACATCTTGGGGGGAGTCACGGGGTTGGAGATGGCGGTTCGTATTTTGAAGACTTTGGTTTGAGGACTTTTTTTGGAAGAGAAGAAAAGGGTCTCTGTGTGTGGGGGCTGGGTTTTAGAACCTCTTTTAATTCTGTTACGAAGTCGAATTTAATTTCGTCCCTTTTGTTTTTTGGGAATAAAAAGTTGAACGATCTCTTTTATTCGCTTTTTCAGTATTGGATAATCACCTGGATGTGCTTAACGTTTTTCGCAATTAACTCAGCTGGTTAAGCGTGGCGAAGGGGTGATGGGAAGAAAGGATTACTCAAAATATCCTTACAAACTTGATTGTTGAGCTTTGGATTGACTTACGCAAACGATCATGGAGTTTTAAATTCCGTTCAAGAAAACCCATGGAGATTACAACAACATTTCGTGAGCCCATCATTTTGGTTTTTTAGTCACTCCATAATTGCTTACACTTGTCCATCATCAAGTCCGAACCTACCCAACACAAATTTTTTCTCTCTTTCAGTCCGAACACCCCCAACGTCGTCACTCAAATGGAGGCCGTCAACTCCCTACGCAACCTCAACGCCGACGACCAATTCAACGAACGAGTCCGGTTCTTCCAAGACTTTCTTGACAGAGATGTAAACCCATTCTTAATTTCCTTTCAACTTACCCCGTCGGTTTCATAGTTTGGGGAGAATGAGTATAAGGAGAAGATTCGAAAGATGGTGGCGAAAACGGGACGGAGGCTTGTGGTGAATGTGAATGCGGTTAGGGAGTATAGTGCCGAGTATGCGGATGGGTGAGTTGTGTTTTTTTTTGATGTTGTGGTTTTAGGAGGGTTGAAGGGCTTGAGGGGTTTGACGGGTCATGGTCTTTGGATGGAAGGCAGGTTAGGTTGCTTGGGTTCATGAAATGATGGAGATGAGCATGAGCTGCATGTAATGTAGTCGCTCCCTGTTTTGTTTGAGAGAGGAAGGGCTGGAGTGTGGGGTCAGATGGAGGTGTATGGCATTTTTGTGAAATGACGGAGGCATGCATGAGTGACGCGGATGACATATACATGACTTGTGTAATGTGATTGTTCATATGTGCTGACTGAGAGGAAGGACTGAAGTGTGGGGTGAGGATGGAGCATATCGCCGCTTTATGGAGTAATAGAAGCATACACGAAGGACTTGTCCATCGCCCCCTCGATGAATCCATACGTAAAATCCTTAACACCACCCATCAACCTTTTCTAAAGAACTAACCCCCTTCTTTCCTCAAGCATCCTCAAAACGCCCGTAGACTACGTCCCCGCCCTCGATCGTGCCCTTAAGGACGTGGTCACCGCCATTGACACTTTCCCAGCCGCCAAACCGTCCTACACGAACAATGGCCAGATCAGTATGGATGATGTCCCGTTTTGGGTCGGGTTTGAGGGATCGTTTGGAGAGCATTTTGTGAGTCCGCGGAAGATGAGCGCGAAACATTTGGGGAAGATGGTGTGCCTAGAAGGGATTGTGACGAAATGTAAGTGGCAGCGTTGTCATGGGGAAGGGGTTTCTAGATTGAAGGCGTATTGTACGTGATGAAATGAAAAGAAAATTGAGAATAAGGGGGACTTTTTGTCGGGATATATATTGGAGAAATGGTTTTGGGTGTTTTCAAAGAGATGTTTGGGGTTGCTAGATTTCGGTATTATGTTTTTAATGTGTTCTTTTATTTACTTAGGCTCGTTGGTTAGACCTAAGTTGATGAAGAGCGTTCATTACTGTGATAAGACAGAGGTGTTTCATTCAAGAGAGTATAGAGACGGTATGAGTCTTAGTCATGCCGTACCGACCGTTTCAGCATTCCCCAAGACGGTAAGAAAAATATTCTTCTTCCATCGTCTCGTTCTCGAATACTTTAATTCCATTGGGCTTTAACTTAAACTTTCTTTTTTGGCTAATTTTAGGACGATGATGGCAACCCTCTTACCACGGAGTACGGACTCTGCGTGTACCGTGATTTCCAGACGTTGACGCTTCAGGAGATGCCGGAACGATCGCCGGCTGGACAGCTGCCGAGACCGATTGATGTGATACTTGAAGATGATTTGGTGGATTCGGCGAAACCGGGAGATAGGATTCAAGTGGGAGTGTATCGGACCAGAGGTGGGAAGGGGACGGCGGCGACGTCGGCGATGTTTGGGTAGGGTGCCCTCTTTTTGTCCGTTTTTGTCTTTTTAAATACGTGCATCGCACCACGGGTTTGGTTTATTATCAAGTGTTTTGCTATCTCCCTCCCCTCCCGTCTTTTGATGTTCACTTGCCGTACGAATATTGGGTTCTTGCTAACTCTTCTTGCACACACAATCTTTTTACTTTTATATTCCAGCACCGTTATTCTTGCAAACAGCATCCGCCACCTTGGCCGAGAAGCGCAGCAGCTGACCTTATCTGACCTTGACATTCGTAATATTAAGAAGATTGGAAAGAGACGTGATCTGTTTGATCTTTTGGGACATTCGCTTGCGCCGTCTATTTTTGGACATGAGATGATCAAGAGGGCGATTTTGTTGCTGCTTGTTGGGGGTGTGGAGAAGAATTTGGCGAATGGGACGCATTTGAGGGGGTGAGTTTAGTTTTTTTTCGTTATGGTTTTTGGGAGTTTGTGAGAGGGTTTTTTTATTTGAGATGTTTATCAGTTGATGAGCATTGCTTATAGTTCGTTTTTTTGTTTTTTAAGATGTCGTTGTTTTTTTTTTGGCATCGTCTATAGCGTTCAGTGATTTTTTGAACATTATAGTTTATAGATTCTATTTTGTTGGTTTTGGAGTCTATTAGTATTAATTTCTTCTATTATGTAGTGATATCAACATGCTGATGATCGAGACCCGTCGACTGCTAAATCGCAATTGTTGAGGTTTGTGCTTAACACGGCGCCTCTTGCTATTGCGACGACTGGACGTGGATCTTCTGGTGTTGGTCTCACGGCCGCTGTGACAACAGATAAAGAGACAGGTAAATTATAATATTCTTTATTGCTATGGACACTTTGCCCATATGGGTTGTGACTATAAGTTTACCTGACACATTTTTATTCCAGGCGAACGCACACTCGAAGCCGGCGCCATGGTCCTCGCTGACCGTGGAGTTGTCTGCATTGACGAGTTTGACAAGATGTCAGACATTGACCGTGTCGCCATCCATGAAGTGATGGAACAGCAGACTGTGACCATTGCCAAAGCGGGTATTCATACCTCGCTCAATGCGCGATGCTCTGTTATTGCGGCGGCCAATCGGCGTTTGGGAGGTATGATAATGAAAAGAGCCCGCATCAGAATATCCCGTTGCCCGATAGTTTGTTGTCGAGGTTTGATTTGATATTTGTGGTGTTGGATAATATGGGGGATGAACATAATCGGATGATTGCGGGGCATATTATTAGGTTACATCAGTTTACGCCGGTGGGGCTGGAGGAGGGTGAGTGGTTTTTGGATGTTTTTTCTTTTTTTTTTTGTGTATTTTGAATGCTATTTTTTTCGTAATAGCTTGATCATTTTGGTGGTTGGGGAGTTTTATTAGGTTCAGCTGCTAATGTGACTGTCATCATCTAGGCGCTCCTATCAATGACAACACCATCGCTGGTCTCTACAGTACATTAACCGAAGCTCAAGACGACCCTAACCGTGACGACGTTTTTCTTAAATACAACAAGCTCCTCCACATTGGCATTCCGGCGACAGGGAGAGGGCAAAAAGCCAAGGTTGAGATTCTCTCGATGCCGTTTATCAAAAAGTATATTCATTACGTCAAGACGAGGATCAAACCAGTGTTGTCAGAGGAGGCGAGGGTAGCGATTGGAGAGACTTATGGGAGGTTGAGGATGGAGAAGGATGGGGAGGAGGAGAAGTTTAGGACGATGCCTGTGACGCCGAGAACGTTGGAGTGTTTGATTCGTATTAGTAGCGCGCATGCGAAGTTGAGGTTGAGTTCAAAAGTGGAGAAGGTGAGGATTGAAAGGGAAGGGGCGGGGGTTCTTTTTTTTCTCTCGGTTTTTGATGACTTTGCTGTTGACGCTTCTATTTGTTTATTTTGAATTTTTGTAGGAGGATACGGATGCTGCTACGAGTATTCTTGAGTTTGCGCTTTATCAGAAGGTGGAGAAGAAGAAGCGGAATAAGAGGCGGAAGGTGGATGATGGGGAGGAGGAGGAGGAGGGGAGTGAGAGTGAGGGAAGGAGGAGACGGAGAAGGAGGTGGGGACGGCGGCGGCAAAGTCGCCGGGTGGGAGGAAGGGAGGGGTGACGACGAGGATGAGTCAGATGTCGATTTCTGCAAAGAGTACTGCAGGGGACTTCGGGGAGGAGGATTGTGAGTGATTTTTTTTGTTGTTCTTTAGCTTTAGCTTGTTTTTTCTTTGGCTATACTATTACTTTGTTATGAGTGGGTGGGTGTGCGGATTTGGGACTTTTTAACAAATGTTTTTTTTTGTGGTTTTTTAAAAATCAGCTATGATGGTACCGGATTCGCAAGAGTCGAGGGTTGGGGATCTTCTTGACGCATTTAGTGAGAGTTCTCAAGGGAGGGATCTTCTACGAGGGGATTGCAGACGCCGAGGTCTGGAAGGAGGGGTACACGGTCTTCGGGTGCTGCTTCTGCTGTTCCTGTGGAGGAGACTGATGGGATGGCGGTGGGGTATGAGCTTGATGAAGAGAGGTAAGGACGGTTTTTCTGTTTTATCCCTGCGTATACTTACATCACTTTTTTTTAAAAATTGTTTCCGCGGAAAAAAAAGGTACATATTCTTTAAGGAGAAGGTGTTCCGCCTTTGAATGTTCAGCTTCGCACAAGTGATCAGCAGACTGTTGCGATTGCGGATCTTGTGACGGCGATGAATGCGACGTTGCCAATGTCTAGGCATTTTGTGGCTGAGGAGGTGATTGCTGCTGTTAAGAGGCTGACGGTGGAGGAGACGAGTTTTATGTATGAGGAGGAAACTGCGCAGTTGATTCTTGTGTGAAGGTAGTGAGGGTGTTTGGGTTGGGGGTTATTCGGGGGGAGGAGTGTCGCTTGCGGATATTTAATTTTCGGGGGGTTGTGAGCTTTTTCGGATATGATTTGTACTTGTTTTTTTTTTTAATTTACGTTGTTTTTTCTTTGTGTAAGTCTTTTTATTCTTTATGAATTGTTCAAGACTCGAGACCCCTTAAGACTCTTTTCATGTATTGTGAAATTGATTGTATTGAAAGTAAGAATGAAGGGTTTCCTTTTTACAGTTCATTCTGTGGCCTTGGTGTATGTATGACTTTGCTTGTCACGATCAGTTTTGATAATTTTGAATCCTTTGCATGCCATGCCATTCGACATCTCGCTTATTCTTGAAGACGGATCCGAGATTCATCTTGACAACACGACTGGTGATGCCGATGATGCTGAGGGGTATCGGAAATTCGTTATCGGTAGGAAGACCCCTGGTATCACTGATAAAAGGGTTAGGTTTGTTCTCAACCTCCTTCCCCACCCTCTGCTTACCCCGACCCATTAGCCGTGAACACTTGCTCGTAAAATATTCAACGGACAGTGGGAAGGTTTATGTGGAACAACTTGGACAAAATGTGTCGTTTTTGGAACGGATGGAGGTTGAGAGTATGTCGAGGAATTTTCAGTATTCGTTGGGGAATGGGGATGCGGTTTGGTTGGTGAGTTTTGTTTTTTTTTTTGGTTGACGAAATGGTTGTTTGGGGTTGAGAGGGTTTTGCTTTTGTTCTTCTTTGTTAAGGGAGGGGAAGGTTTGATATGGGTGTTTGTGAGATTGTGGGAGTGGTAATTTTTGTAAGTGTAGAGAGGGTAATAGAGGATGAATTGGTGGGATGGTTAAGCGGATGATGGATTTTTTAGGAAGGGGATGGCTGATTTGCGTGTTGAAACGCGTGCGAGTATTTCTAAAATCTCTCAGCTCAACAATTCTACAAAGTTGACGTTGAAACGTAAATTCCGGGCTGTGGATGTCTCTTCAGACACGGATATGGAAGAGAATGGGGGTAAAGAGGTTTGCAAATATGGGGCGACGTGTTATCGGAAGAATAAGGAGCATTTGGAGAGGTTTTCGCACCCGGGGGATAAGGAGGTGAAGGGGGTAAAGAGAGGAGGGGAGGAGAGGAAAGGGGAGGGGAAACGGATGAAGAGTGGGGATATGGGTATGTTGTACTTGTTGATGCATTTTTTTTAATGATGGTGGTGTTTCCCGTTTTTTAGATGTGGATCGGGAGGAGAGGAGGAAGGAGAAAGTGGTTGTGAAGGAGGATGTGGTGATGGTATGTGTAAATTCTTTTTTTGTCTGAGGAGATTTTATATCTTGATTGGGTTTTTAAATGAATGGTTTGTTATTTTCAGAGAGACCCACGTCTAGCCGAGTAACTGTGAGTATATCTGTTGTTTGGTGGACGGCTCAACTTGGACGTGATAGAATGTTTGGAGTGATGGCTGACTTTATCTTTTTTTATCATTTTGAAGTCACCTATCCGTAAGCAAGAAGAGGATGATGTGGGTTATTTACATCGATATTGTCTTTTTTTTTTATCTTCTTCGTCTTCGATGTAATATAAATCTAATGATTTTATAGGATCCTTATTCGCCAAGCAAGCTTTTTGTAAGCTGTATTAACCACATTGAGACGTTCTGATACATGTTACTTTAAAGTCTTCAAGCAGTGAAAAGGCTACGGTACTTGTTTTTCTATTTTCTTCGAATCCTTCTATTTACCGCTTGTCAAGTTTTGACTCGTCCACTTTTGTTTTGTTATCAGGAACCGCCAAAAACATATCAATGTCGCCGCTCTTTGTGAGTTTGATTTTTCTTTGTTTTTATCAGAATTGGATAAATCTGAGTAAGTATCTGTTGTGCAGAGCTTTTGTGAGGACGATACAGCAAACACCAACGATTCGCCTCGTGCCACTTTCACCACCCGAGATGAATCATTTCACATGGATTTCGATGGTCACTAACCTTTTATCTGTAGAGTTCTTTTCTCTGTATTTTGTTATTATGAAATATGTTTGATTATTGATGAGTACTGTTACATATAGACGCGAAATCCAACGTTGATTCACCAACATCCTCTACACCAACCAACTTTCCGCCGAAAATCGCCATTCCCAGCCTTGCGACACGGGAAGGTGCGATCGATGTGGGGAAAGCGGCAAAAGTAGTATCTGAGGTAAATTTCGATTTCATATTTGTCACTCTAACTCTACATTCAAGGCTGTAAAGACTTTTTTGAAGCAATGCGATCATCCTTTGATTGAGTTGTACTTTGTCGATGAAGATGAAAGCGTTCTAGAACATTACGCAAAGGTAAAAGGAGAATATTATCCGTGTTTTTTAATGGGTCATAGGGGTTGAAGGATGAACCGAGGGTTAAGACGTTGAAGGCGAAAGGGGTTGCGAGGTTGAAGACGGAACATGGGGTTGAGTGTCCGATTGTTGTTGCGGAAACGAATTGGAGGTTGAAGCCTGGTGAGCCGTTTACTGAATAATAACTTCTTTCATCTAAAGCTGGTGCTAATGATTTCGGATAAATTTAGAGGCAACATGGGTTTGCAGAGATTTGCATGGAAGGGCTGGTCCCTCTTTGCAGGAAGAGTTGAAGAAGACTGTGAGCAAGCCTATGAAGGTGGGATAACGACGGTATCCCTAATCTGATAAGTTTTATTTGAAGGTAGCATCTGTCTGTACAGTCAAAGTACCGTCTAGCATCGATATGGTGTCAGAGGAGGGTGTTCAGAACGTGAGTCTCAACACTCTTTTTTTCCTTTCGTAGGTTTGAATTTAATATATTTTTGTTAGGTCGTGTACGTGGTTGGGCCGAACATGAACCCGATGAGACCAGATCCCATTACAGATGAAGATAAGGCGTTGAAGGCGCTTGGAGATTGTTACCAAGCCGTGTTCCAGGCCTTTGCGGAGACTGTGGGGTTGAATGCTGGAGAAGGAGGTGGAGACGCCAAGCCGAAGAATGCATGTGGGAGCTTTTATATCTTATTTCATCTCTTTACTGATGGTTTGGTTAAAGTTGATAAACTTATGAACTCGAGGAAAGCAGCGGCTGCTGCGGCTAATGAGTATGCGGCACCTAAACGCTCAAATTATAGTTGGGATAATGGGCTTATGAAATATGTTGATGCACCGGAGAAACATCCGAATATTGTACAGCAGTTTGATGATGACTTTGTTACTATTAACGATGTATATCCGAAGGTAATTTTTTATGTTTTGGTTGCAATAAGATTTTTGCTAATCTCTCTTTGTAATTAGGCTGCAAAACACTTTCTCATCATGCCTCGAGTAAAAATTGAGAGTATCTTTGAGCTAAGGAAGGAGCATTTGGATCTTTTGGCAAAGATGAAGTCGCGTGCTGACGACATAGCTAAAGCGTGGGTTTCTCAGCCTTGACTATTAAGACATAATCGAAGACACTAACTTATAGACAACTCAGGTTTCCCAAACGGAAATTCCTCATCGGCTTCCATTCCGTTCCCTCAATGAAACAACTCCACCTCCACGTCATCTCAGATGACTTTGTTGCACCAGCCTTAAAAACAAAGAGGCATTGGAACTCGTTCACCACAAGATTTTTTTTGCCGTACATGCTTGTTCGGCAAATGATTGAAGAAGATGGGAAGATTACGGTTTGTTATTTTCATTTTTCCTGGGGTATCCCTTTCATTGACACTAGACTATGCAATCCCAACACAATTCACTCACTTGCAAACAAAAACAGATTGATAAAGAAGAATACGAGCAACTCCTCAAAGGCCCTCTCATTTGCCACAAATGCACGAACGATTATAACAACATCAGAGAACTCAAAATGCATCTTGAACGGCATTTGAAGCAGGATGGGTGATGAGGAGCCTTTCAAGGGTTTCTGTCACTTGATAGATAGTTGGACGGGATTCGCTGGAGAATTCGAGGAGGGATTGAATTAATGTGCGGAGAGATTCGGGGTGGCGGTCACCCGTTCTTGGGAATTCCACTTTACCGCATACAGTGGCTGTGGCTGTGCCATCAACTGTTGATAGGAAAATAAAAAAAAAGATAAGAAATATTAGCTATCCATATCGAGAAAAACACGATAGCATTACATGGCGGCTGTCCGTAAGCCATGGCGTAAAGAGTGCAACCCAAAGCCCAGATATCTGTTTTTGACGAAATGAACTGGCCGACTTGCGGCTCGAATAGTTCGGGAGCCCGAAAAGGTGCTGTTACGGTCTCAGCACAAAGATCTTGAAGTGCGAGAGCGTCTTTCCTTGTGGAGAGGTTCACGTTAGCTTCGGTGACGGAACCGAGATCCATTAGCACGGCTTGGCCGTCGTCGTTGATAAGAATATTGGCGGGTTTAAGATCTCTGAAGGCTAATGGCGGGGAGCGGGAGCTTTAATAAAATTAAAACGTTAAATTGTTAAAGCTATATTGTGTAAAGCTTTTGAGGTTAACCAAAAGGCCGAGCTTACTGAAAAGCCTTGAGACCGTAGGCAACGTCACGAGCAATTTGTAGGATTCGAGGCATTTCTAAAGAACCTTTCTCAATCATATCCTGCACCGTACCGTGGCTGTAAAATGGGAAGAGGAGAAATGCCTTTGCGTCTTTGCTGGGCTTGGAGATAATAACAGAGTCGAGGAGTTTCAAAATGTACGGAGAGTCCATGTTCGCGAGTGCCGCTATTTCCCCCCTTATCCGCTCTTCCTGCTCCGGAAGCTGGATCCGTACCTCTTTGAGAGCAAAAGTTGGAGACGTTCCACCGGCGCTACGGGGACGGGACTCCTTGACGAGGTAAACATAGGAAAAACCTTTTGAGGATTGGTACATGTCAGTTTAGTAAGCAAGGCTCTGTAGACACACCTCCTTCGCCAATCTTGCGAACAATTGTGTAAGCTTTTGAACCCAACTTGACTTCTGACGGAGACTTGAGTGATGTGACGAAACCTTCGTAGAAGGACTGGACGACTCTGTGTTAGTGGGAAACAAAGGTCAGACACTAAGTGAGTTGAGCCAGACATGCTCACCCAAAAGGGTTGTTGGGCGACATCATTAAGTATATACTTATTTCTGGGCACCTGGTGCGACACGGCTTCTCTTCGGAACAGGTCAATTGCATGGCGGATGAAGAACTTGCAGCTGCAAGGATGGAGATGACGGCAGACCGCAGAGATGTTGGCGTCGACATTGAAGATTTAAATAATGCGACTCCTTGTATGAAACCATGCGTTCCAATGGTATGTGTTGTCCGTGATGAAGGGGAAAGCTCACAGCCAACACGAACGTATATAGTATGGACCCATCAACGTTCGTAACTTGACAGTTGGAGAAATAAAACGATGGTGTACATGTGGACTTAGCAAGACTCAGCCTTGGTGCGATAGTACGGCAAGAGTATTCTTTTGATGCGCTTTTTCTGCTTGACAACGCAAACAACTCACGCATCTGATCCATTTCCCGTCGCTCCCACCACTATGTGAGCAGATAGCCATATTGGAACTGGATTCAAACCTTTAAAGTGGGTTGTCCCCGGCACCATCAAGGATGGAAGACCGCAAGCCATGTATCAGATTTGCAACTGCAAGTACACAAAAGCACCTCCCTACTGCGATGCCAGCCGTAAGTTAACAGCTATAAATCTCATCCGTGTTTCTTGCTTTTCAGTCGCCCGTACTAATTCTATTCTTCTGCAATGGTCTTCATGCGGTAACAGACACCAGCTTGCCGCTCAAATACTTAAAGGCGCAGAAGGAATGCACCAAGGACCATGACGCTGTAAAAAAGTTGTGCGTAGATTGCGGATTCAAACCACCATCTTCAACAGCACCAGCATCTACCACGTAATCATCTTGATTTGGCCATTTGTTTTTCATTCACACCCCATCCATCGTTCTGTCAATTTCAATCCACGCTGCTATCCATTCCCATGTAGACACAAACCAAATCGCTGGGCTGCCCAAAGAGACGTTTCACCCTTCTTACGTCATTGACTTGACGGCTGTAAAGGATGTCATGTCGCTGCCTCCCTCGATCATTAGCTCCCATTGAAAATTGCAAAATAAATATAAAAAACCTTACAAAGCTCAGCGAGGAGAGCTTCCACTTCGTCTGTTTTCGACACTGGCCCCGGAAGAGTTGTGTAAAAAGCATCATTAGCGAGGTCTTGCTGCTGCCATTGCCGGATTACGCATCTGCATCTTGTCCTGTTGCATTCTTTGTGTTGAGATTTTTCTCAGGAAGGTCTTGACACTAACTGAGGCAGCCAACTGCCTCGCCTCGTGAAAGGATTACGGATCTCAATCGAGTGTACGTCTACGGTGATATCAGGCTTTCGATTATTCCTCTGGATCAGTTCCTAGACTTTTCGGTTAAGACGAGGTCTTTGGAGATTAGACGGACGTTTCTCACATGGTGTCCAACAAACGGCCAAAGGCATCAAAGAACGGCACAAAGCCACAACCCCAAGCCTCATCGCCGTCTCCACCACCGCCTGAATCAAGCCCTGTCCCAACTGAGGATGCGGCGCCACCATCCTACCCACCAAGGGTGACGGCCTTTCTCCAGCAGGTCTCCTGGACACCTGCCAATCCAAACTCCCCGTCATTTCCTGGGCAAGTTCTCAAGCACGCCCTTGCTGGAGATCCTAGAGCTATGGCAATATATGGACTATTTTTACAGACTGGAAGCGGAGGTGTACTGCGTGATGAGAAACTTGCCCTTGCCTGGCTCACCTCAGCAGCATCCGCATTGCTCGTGGACGACTCTGAAAAGTCGAACGGAATAGGAACCGTTCCTATTGGAACGAGCCTCAAAAACCCCAAATCCACCAATATCGCCTCGACACTTTCCCCGTCAAAGAATGTTTCATCGAAAACAGCATCGACGAAGTCAGTAGACAACACCACACCTCAAATTCCTTCTTCACCTCGACCCGATATTCCCGCCCCTACTTCTGCAATTGCGTCTCATGAGATGGCACCCATCGTTCAGGTGCTTGGGGATGCTTACCGTCGGGGTTTAGGGTGCTCACCGGATTTGAATACCGCGTTTCGGTTATTGCAGCGCGCTGCACAGCTTGGGCATTCGGATGGGCTTGTAGGGTTGGCTAATATGTATGAACGTGGAGATGGGGTAGTGCGTGACGAGAACATTGCGTTTGGACTGTTTAAGAAGGCTGCAGACAGGGGAAGTGTTTACGCTATGTTTAAAGTGGGCCAAGGGCTTGAAAGAGGCAAAGGTAGTTTTTTTACGACTTTATTTGGAACTCTCATATATGTTATTGTGATACGTTCTTTATGCTGGAAGGTATTTGAAAATAACTCATATGAACTTAGGCACCACGTCGATTATGTCCAAGCGAAGCACTGGTACCGCCAGGCAGCTGCTCGCGGACACTTTCCCTCTTCCGTCCGTCTCGCCATTCTCTCCATGGACCCCGCATGTGAATCCATTGACATGCTTGCCGCAGCTGCCGAAAGCCTTAAGACTCCACGCTCCTTCCATGATTACGCAGCGGGCCTCTCTACCTCCCACCACGGCGCTGTCCCCAACATTAAGGAAGCACGAAAATGGTACCGTCGCTCTGCAAATGCCGGATACGTCCGCGCCCAGTGGTTGCTAGGTTCCGCTTACGCTGAAGCAGCAAAAGTTAACCCTAAAGAATTCCGAAAGGCGTTTTATTGGTATCATGCAGCTGCTGTTCAGGGGTTTCAGCCGGCGCAGTGGGCTGTAGGAAATATGTATCGGCTAGGACAGGGTGTTGAGAAGGATCTTGTTATCGCGGATAAGTGGCATAGGGCGGCTTCGAGGTCGGGGATGGAGAGATGTAATGTGGATGCATTTGATTCAGCTATTGTTACAGTTCATAGTTTGACAGAGAGTGTGGCGCCTGTCTGGAACACAGCGGAGGGAACGAGGCCACCAGGCGTTTTCGATAATCTTGGTGTGCCCTTTCTTCCTATTGTGACGCCTGTAGTATTGCCTGAGGTCAGTCTTTTTCTTTTGTTTACATACACCAGAAAGTTTTTGTGTACTTCACCATCTCCTTGTGTGCATTCTTGCATTCATTAAGATTGGTTACGATCTTCTTTTGTCATAATTTAACGCGTTGGCGTCAACTTTATTCAGGATAGCTTTAGTGGACCTCTTGCTCCCGGAGTAGTTTTTGCAAACCAAGGAGAAAGCCCCACTCATAACGTCAAGGTTGAGGCTGGATCATCCGCACACAATAAAATCCGACGAGGATGGGGATACCATAGAAGCTGAGCACGAAGGCTACAAGGACATTCAATCTTTACTCAACTCGATCGGCCATCGCACTGATAGTGTTCACGTTAACGAGATGATCTTCTATACCACTATATCTGCTTTAAAAACTTTAAAGTCTGCCAACATAACCTCATCTCCTCCCGCCAACCCTTCCTCACCTGTCAACCCCGCCGACTTCTCAACCAACCCCCTGTCAAGATCCCGTGCATCTGCGCCTGCTAACCTTAACGCCGTCCCAAGCCTGGCATTGACAAACGGCAACAACGCCGACTTTCTTTCCGGCATATCTATACCAACACAAACCCAACCGCCTCCTCCCAACCGCCATTAAATGGTTTAAAATACCAAGCCGCAATCTCCTCGCTTTCCAGCACACCCGCGTTCGGTCTTGGCACCGGAGCATTCGCTAAAGCCGCACCCGCCCCTCTTCACGAAAAATCCGCTCGTTCCCTACCGTCAGCGACATCCTTCGTCACTACCCCGGCCACCCCGCCACTGCCCTTCTTCTGTTAGAAGCCAAGAAAAACCTCCTCGCCTTTGAAGTTTTTGCTGCAAAATATCGTCCGCACGAAGCTGTGGCTGAACTCGGCGCTTGCATTCGATCCATGTGGGGGTTATTTGATCACACTAACCAAGCCTTCCGCATCCTTGCTGCTCTTTGCATTCAATCGGTGTTGGCGGAATTGGCCACGGCGCCACCTAGAGATGAGTATAAAGATTGGCATGTTGATGAAATGCCTGTTCCTGAATATGGGGTGGGGATATGGCATGAAGCGGCGGTGGCAGATGTGTTTATTAATATGTATGCGAGGACACCCGAACTCTCTATTGCTGCGCTGGATAAGATTGTTGCGGATAGGCAGAGGGCTGTGGATATTGCCATGGCGAAAGCGGCGCTTGCAGAGGCGCATTATATGCAGACGGGGAAGAGGGATATACCCCCACAGTTTGAGTTTGTGAGGAAATTGGCTAATGTCAATGGAGGGAATAATGAAAAGAAAAACAAGGGGAAGAAAAAGAGTGGTGGTGGTGTTGGTGGTGGTGGTAATGGTGGTGGTAATGGCACCACTTCTTCTCTAGAGGCCGATTCCGCAACTACGACTTTTAAGCCACCACTTCCCTTATCCCTTCCTGTTGAAATTGAGCCCTCTACTACGTCTTCCCCGCAAGACCAACTCCCCGTTGACGATAACCCCGCCTCCACTCATCCGCGGCTCCTACGCGCCGCCAGCACGCGTCTCGATCCTCTCCCGTATCTTCTTCGAGGGCCTTTAAAGCGCGAATGGGAATGTGGGATAAGGCTGTTGAGGATTATGACCTTGCCGAAAAGGCGGAGGCGAAATGGGTGGAGAGGGTTCCGGAGGTTTGGTATCATCGGGGAGTGTGTTATAGTAATATGCCGGGAGCTTTATGTCGGGAAAGAAGTATTCAGGATTTGGGAAGGTTTTTGGGGATGGTGCAAGTGGATCATCGGGTGTGTATTTATTTTTTTTTTCTCTTTCTTTTCGGTTTCCTCTATTTAACCGTGGTATTGTTTTTCTTTCTTTTTCTTTTTCTTTTTTCTTTCTTTCTTTTGTTTGTTTTTTTCTGCAATATAGCGCGTCCCGGATGCCCACTATACTATCGCTGGCAACCACTTTGCCTTAAAAAACGTCCGTCTCGTGGTCGACCATTTCGCCAAAGCCCTAGAAGCCGAAGCCGTTCGGTTTCCCTTCCTTCCACCAAGTAAAATCTCCCCACTCTCAACTTTTCTTCCATTAACCGCCACCCCCCCCTCTTCTTTTTTTTCCATTACAGTCATCAACAGCGACCTCAAGACGCGTTTGACGCTTGAAGTGAAATACGCGCTTGTGATTGGCGGTACCCATGTTCGATCGACGCCTTGGTCCAAAGTTCCTGGGAAGGTGTTGAGGATGGTGGAAGGGGATGAACCTGCGAATAGCATTGCGAGAGAGTGTTTGGCGTGTCATGCGCTTGGACGGACGAGGACTTGTGGAGGGTGTTTGACAGCGAGGTATTGCAGTACAAACTGTCAGGTTAGGAAAAAAAAACGTTTTTTTTTTTTTTTTTTTTTTTTTTTTTTTTTTTTTTTTTTTTTTTTTTTTTTTTTTTTTTTATAAGAGATGGGTTGTTTTAATTCTAACACTCCCCCCCTTTTTTTTTGCGTAGATTGCGCATTGGATTAGGGGACACGCGCAGATGTGTCAAATTAAAAAGGCGGCGGCTGTGGCTGTGACGGGGATTTGATGTCTACCCCGATTCATCTGTGACTTTTGGTTCTACCCTTTTCAGCATCTCTCCCTTTTCCCTTCTTCTGTCCCCTCGCTTCCTCGTTATCTGATGGGATTCCTGCCTTTCTTTTTCTCTCTTTTTTTGGGGCTTGTGGGTTTTTTTGTTGTTGCGAGGGTGGATGATGGGAGGATGTGTTGTTTTTTTTTTGTTTTTTTTTTGAGGGGGGCGGGGGGGGTCTTAACTGGCGCTGCATTTTGGTGCGTTGTAGGCAAGTTGGGAGGGAGAAGCGTTGTGGACGAGGTGATGGAGGATGATGGGGGGAGGTTGATGTCTTTTCTTCTTTTATTCTTTGTTTTTGTTTCGGTGATGGATTTTTCTTTTATTATATAACAATGTTTCTTTCTTTTACGGTTTGTTTTTTTTTTTTTGTGTACGTGGCATGAATATAGGTTTGCATTGATCCTCAATGTTGGTTGGTGGTATTTATATTTGACCTGTTTTTTTTTTTCGGAAAGTGTGTGGTTGTTCGTATTCGTAATCTATGGCAACAAAAGAACATTAAGTATGTAGTAGCGGGGGAAATGGGTGGAAAGGCGGTTTTTGGTTTTTTAACGTGGCTTTTTTTGTTGGTTTTTGGAAATGGGGTGTAGAGTTAAAAAGAGACTACTTTTTTAGATAAAGAAATGGAATAGAGTTATAGAAATGGAATAGAGGTATAAGAGGTCCACCCTACTTTTTTATATATCTTTTTTCAGTTTACAAGCATTGATCATCCATGTTGTAGAGTGGATGGTACTTTATATTGGACTTTTTTTTTTTTTCGGAAAGTGTGTGGTTGTTCGTATTCGTAATCTATGGCAACAAGAGAACGTTAAGTATGTAGTAGCGGGGGAAATGGGTGGAGAGGCGGTTTTGGTTTTTTTTGCGTGGCATTTTTTTGTTGGTTTTTGGAAATGGGGTGTAGAGTTAAAAGAGACTAGGTTTTTAGATAAAGAAATGGAATAGAGTTATAGAAATGGAATAGAGGTATAAGAGGTCCACCCTACTTTTTTATATATCTTTTTTCAGTTTACAAGCATTGATCATCCATGTTGTAGAGTGGATGGTACTTTATATTGGCCTTTTTTTTTTTTTTTCGGAAAGTGTGTGGTTGTTCGTGTCCGTGATCTATGGCAACAAAAGAACTTTAAGTATGTAGTAGCGGGGGAAATGGGTGGAAAGGCGGTTTTGGTTTTTTGCGTGGCTTTTTTTGTTGGTGTTTTTTGGAAATGGGGTTAGAGTTAAAAGAGACTAGGTTTTTAGATAAAGAAATGGAATAGAGTTATAGAAATGGATAGAGGTATAAGAGGTCCACCCTACTCTTTTATATATCTTTTTTTCAGTTTACCAAGCATTGATCATCCATGTTGTAGAGTGGATGGTACTTTATATTGGCCTTTTTCCTTTTTTTTCGGAAAGTGTGTGGTTGTTCGTGTCCGTGATCTATGGCAACAAAAGAACGGTAAGTATGTAGTAGCGGGGGAAATGGGTGGAAAGGCGGTTTTGGTTTTTTTGCGTGGCTTTTTTGTGGGTTTTTGGAAATGGGGTGTAGAGTTAAAAAGAGACTTCTTTTTTAGATAAAGAAATGGAATAGAGTTATAAGAGGTCCACCCTACTTTTTACATCTTTTTCAGTTTACAAAGAATCAAGTTTACAAAAAAAAGTGTACCCTGCTTTTTTTGTAGAGAGGCTAGGTTTAAGATAAAAGAAATGGAATAGAGTTATAAGAGGTCCACCCTACTTTTTACATCTTTTTCAGTTTACAAAGAATCAAGTTTACAAAAAAAAAAAAAAAGGCAGGGTCCAACAAAAAAAAACGTTTACACTTTTAACAAAAACATACAAGATGAGGAGGGGGGTTTTACAAGAAACAAAACAGGGTCTACAGGGTGGTTCGCATACAAAAAAAAAGGGGGGGGGAGGGGGGTCGTTTACAAGAAAAAAGGTGTTCACAGAAAAAAAGAAGGGTGTTTTTAGAAAAAAAAGAAGGGTGTTTTTTGGGTTTTGTTCTAAAGAGCCCAACAACAGGGAGAGGGGTGGGAGGGGTGTTTTGAAGCTTTTTTTCTAAAGAGCCCAAAAAAAAAGGGGGGGTGTTGTGTTTAAGCTTTTTTCCAAAGAGCCCAAACATCCTCCCTCGCAAACGAAGCAGTCAACAGTGAAGCATAACTCCAAGTCAAATCATCCACTCCATAAGCATCCCCACAATCCCTTCCAAACTCTTCAGGCAACCTCACATCCTCCGCGGCATAAAACCTCACCCGTCTCATATAAGAATCCGCCACCGCCACCACAGCATCCACGACCGCACTGAATTCCTTGGACGGCGCCTTGTACACGTCATGGAGCTTGACGGGGAGGGCGAGACCCATTGGACGGGACCAGAGAAGAAGGGGAAGTTGAGAGGGGTGATGGGGATGATGCCTTGTTGGATGTAGAGGGTGGCGGCGCGGTAGTAGATTTCGGCAAAGGCGGCGGTGGTGAGGTACCAGGGGTTGCCGAGACCGTTGGTGAGTTCGCCGTCGTAGTGGTCGCCGTAGTATCGGCCGATGGCGGTTCCCATGAGGCCGTCGTGGTTGTCGAAGAAGGGGGGGTTGAGGTTTAAGTTGTATTCTGGGGATGGGGTTAGAGATGGGGAGATGAGTGTGTAAGGTTAAATGGAGAGGGTATGGGAGGTAAAGTCCAAGGGAGAGAGGATAAGGGTTACAACGAGAATACCAAGGGAGTGGATATAAATGTTACAACGAGAAGGGCGAGTGCATAAATGTTTCAACGAGAAGAGGAGGCAACGTGTTATAACGACAAGACCAAGGGAGAGTGCATAAATGTTTCAACGAAAAGAGGAGATAACAACTCACCAACATGCATCCCAAGCGCAAAAGTATAAAGCGACGCCAAAACCTTATCATCATTCGGCGCAAACACCTCATCCCCATTATACCCATGCATCACACCCAACGGAATAGCCGCATCCAACTGTCTCCCATTCATCGTCGTCCGAATCGTTCCAAAAGCCTCATCCCAATGTCCCTTCACAATCTCATCCAACTCCTTCCCAGCAGCCTCATACGTTGCCGCAGACGCTGTATCGTTGAGGGATAACGCAAACACTGCACCTTCCTTCATCGATCGTCGGATCGCCATGGTCGTAAAGAAATGGGCCCCACCTTGCTCTTCCCAGAGATCGCAGGTGGTGAAATCTTTGTAGGAGGTGGCCACGTAGTCGAGGTCGGGTTTGATCACCCCGGTTGTGGGGGAGTTGTAGAGGTCGCGGATGCGGGTGGCGTCGCCGCCGTTCTTGAGGTAGGCGTCGGCGAAACGGATAAAGAGGGAGGCTGGGTCGATGAATTCGTTTTAGTTGATGGTCGGGAATGAGGAAGGTATGTATGTTTGAAAAAAGGGAACGGGAAAAAGGTGCGGATAATTTACCACGGAATGCGGGACCGTCGTTCTGAGGACGGCACCAAGGGTCGTTGTATTCAGTACCGTTGACGTAAAACTTGGGCTCTCCAAGGCCAGTCTTGGCAGGTGTCTGCTGGATCTTGCGAGTGAAGGCGGCATGTTCCCAAAGATCCTTCTCGCGAGCCTTGTCTCCGCGCTTGTAAAGCTCGTTCACAACTAAATGAAAAAAACAATAAGAAGGTTATTAGAAAAAGATGGAAATATAAAAGGGTTTGATTTGGGAGGAGGATAAACAAAGAGTAAAGGAAGTGTATGAAAACAAAAGACAGAGGAAGAACGGTTTGATTTGGGGAGGAGGAAGGAAAGATGACAAGTGTAAAGACAGAGGAAGGTTTCGATTTAGGAAGGAGGGTAAACCAAAAGAGTAAACGAAAGGATAAACTTACCATCCATAGTGAGCGACGCATCCCGAATCCAATGATAAAAGTAATTCTGATTCCTCGACTGCTTCAACGGCGCCGCAACCACAACTCCCCGACTCGTCAAAGCCGGACTAATATTCGCCAACATATACTTTGCAGCTCTCGGTTGATTCCTCTGGAAAAAATGACTAATGTCTCTCTGGAATCCCTTGGTGGATTTAAACGGTGCAAGTGGAGTCACGGGGTAGTTTCCTCCTCCATTGGAATCGTAGTACTCGGTGCCAGAGGCTGTGTATTTCACGTAGAATTGGGAAAACACCCGATGCTGGGACCGTGCAGGTGAATTTCCAGACTTCAAAGTTGGATTGGTAGGGACCACTGCCGTAGACGGCTTTGCAGGTGTTGGTGGCGGCCCAGGTGCCGTTCTTGTCTTGCCAGTTGACGTCGACGGTCTTTGTGGAAGGAGAAGGGTAGTGTTAGAGAATACATAATTTGAAAGCAAAGGCAATGAATGATAGAGAATGGGAAGAGCGTGTAAAAATTATTTGAAAAAAAAAAAAAGGAGAAAGTAGGAGGGAGGAACAAGAGAAAAGAGGGTTATTCACCTTTGTGAATCCAAGGTTCTTGAGCTTAATCTCTCCGTAAAAGACGTTTCCACGGTACTGGTAGTTCCCCACCTTGACCGCATCCTTTATGAAATGCTGTCTCCCAAACTTTTGACATCCATTCGGCAAAGGCTCCCCAGTTGGACTCGGGGCATCCGGGTTCTCTGTTGACGTCGGCATAGGCTTTGCCGCCTGAGTGTAAGTCTCACCATTCTCCACGGTCACGGTGAGGGTTCCACTGCGAAGGTAAAATCCGACGGTGCCGGTGGCGGGGACCGTGATGGAGAAGGGGGGTACAGAGACTTTGTCGGTCGATAGGGAGGAGGTTTGTTGGAGTCCGATGGTGTAGGTGCCGGCTGGGATGGAACGGGCAATGTAGGAGAGGGTGCCGGTGCCGGCAAAGTCGGCGAGTTGGCCAGTGAGACAGGCGGGGTTGTCGTTGGTTTTGCAGCCGAGGGCAGTCTGGAAGAAGAGGTTAGATGGGTAGTTTTTATGTGAGGGGTGAATGGCCCATGAATAGTGAGGGGATGGAAAAAGATAATGAATGTTTTTTTACCTGAATTCTCCGACAATGTAAAAGAAGGGAGAGCTGATAGAGTCGGTGATCCACTTGCTGTTCGAGTCCCAGTAAAAGGTGATATCTTGGTCAGAGGGAACGTACAATGGAATGTTGGGGCCAAAGGAGACACCATCCTTTCCATAGTTTTCATTCCAAGATCCATCAATAGCGACCTATACATTCCCGCATGTTAAAGCAAGTCAAAAAAAAAAAAAAAAACACTAAAAAAAAAGAAACCAACAAATCCAACAACAATCAAAAACAAAGAAAAGAAAGAATCGTTCTAGCTTCTTTTAACACACCTTGTACTCATAGTAACCTCAGGGATCTTGACAGTCTTTCTGAAAAAGGTATCCTCTGTAGGAGGTGTCAAGAACGCATCAGCACAAGCGGGTGACCAGTCTCCGCAGGTTCCAATGAAATGTTGAAGGTCTCCCACGAGGGTTGCCGAGTTGGCGGCATTGACGATGGGCATTCCTGCGAGAAGGGCGGCAGCGACGGTCGCCATCTTGACGCGATGAAGCGTACGGATGTCGAGCATGGTGTTAGAGATGATGATCAAGAGGTTTCTTTATTTATTAAAGAGGTGTGAGATGAAAATAAAAAAAGGAAGAGAGGTGGAAGGGAAAGGGGGATGATTCCTTTTGAAGGGTTTCCTTTCATGTGGCTTGCTTGCTTGCTTGCTTGCTCGTAATAATAAATATAATAATATAATAAATAATAAATAATAATGAATAATGATTAATTGCATGGCGCATTGATCGTGTGAGAGAATAAATAAATTAAATAAAATAAATAAAATAATATAAGAAAAGAAAAGAAAAGAAAATGAGGGGGAAGATGAGATGATGAGTGAGTGAGGGTTAGTGAGTGAGAGAATAGATGGGATATGTCTGTGGGAAAGAAAAGAAAGACTCATGAGTAATGAGTGAATGAAAAAGAGAAAAAGAGAGAAAGAGAGAAACAGAGAGATGATGATGATGGGCTTTTAATGAGTGTGAGATGTTAAATATTATATTATTAGAGAGAGAGAGACGCGGTCAAAGTATTATTATTTATTTGTATTTATTGCCTAATTAGTAAAAGTCAGTCAGTCAGTCACATGTTGTTGAGGGTACTATATAAAGTGACAAGTTTGAAGTGTGTGTGGAATATATTTTCATAATTAATTAATAATAGTAAATAGAGAATGACAATATTACTGCATTTGGAAGGTTGTACCACCACAAGCATTTGAGAGTTGAGACACCTCCAATCATCATAATAACTAATAAAGTAATGATTCTTTCACTGCCATCCATCCACACTATTATTATTATTATTATATATTACAATTTTAAATGATTGCTCACGTTTTCTCCTTTTCTTTTCTGGAGAAAGCCCTCGTCTAACCAAACCCATTCGTGTATTACCTCTTTCTTTTATTTTCTTTTATTCTAATACATATTCATTATTATTTACTCTTTTGTCTTTTATTTTATTGTTTCTATTCTTTGGACATTATTTACTATCCCCATGATCCCATCACCTTCGCTCACAGGCGCCTTCACGCGCGGACACCTCGCTCAGTACCCGAACAAGCGCTCCATCTAGAGTTCTTTTATGCGTGTGTTTGCAAGAAAAGAGCTTAGACTTTCTTTGTGCATATAGCATGGAGCAGGTTACGGGAAAGAACGGTAAGGAAGACAGTACTATCTAACTGGAATTCCAGATTAAATGGAAATGCCCCGGCGCGAAAACTGGATTCTCCACATACACCACGGGTGACCTGCTTTAATCCATTTACCAACCATGATTGCTCCACTACCAATTCTCTTGGGAGGCCACCCACAATGGGATCTCGGGGTTTCCCATTGCATATCTGCCCTCAACACCTCCCTTCTTTCTAAGCGAGGTCAGCAAGGATCCAAGTCGTCCTCTTTTTAAGCTGCCATGAGTTGCTGAGTATAAGGTGTTTTGGTCTTGAACTACAGCTGACGATGAAGGATACTTCAACAATCTTTCTTGACCCCGTTCTGTCGCGATTCCGGGGGCTGCAATCACCTCCAACAGTTGTGCGCAGGACCAAACATGCCGCCATGCACGAAAACACCTGGACTTTGGCTCTTGACGCGTCAATCTGTCCTCTCACTCCTGGCAAATGATTTTTCTCGCGTACTGGAGGGTGTCATGCCTCAAAGTCTGAACTCTACAAACCCATTTCTTGTAACTTTCCACTGCCAAGAGTTTACACTATGAAGTTTCTGAGAGGTGAAAGGTAAGAGTAAAAGCAATCCAATCGAGTTCTGCCCCTGCTGGATTGCCGTGAGCCAATGAAATTGAGGGATATGTTGTAGGGAGGGTGACTATAACGTTGTTTTGGTTGTCAGTGTGCCGTTGTTTACATTTCGCTGACAGCTGGTTTCTGGCCCCTTAACAAAGAGCTTCGCTGCCTTGGCGTCAGTGATGGTAGGCTCACGCTTCTCGTACGCTTCCGTGAACTCGTTTCTAAGCCTTTCAGCGGTTCAACGTGTCTCTCTTATCAACAATGCTCCTCAAGTCTTAAATGATCTTCCTCCCCTCCCCATAGGTCTCCTTTAATCAATCCCCTATCTCGTCAAAGGTGGACTTAAAAATCGGTCCTCTGGCAGATGCCTTCTCCTGCTCGTCGACCCAAATCCTATACAGCTCCTTTCGTGAAGGTTCTGACTAACTCCAGCGCTTTTTTCTTCATCCTTTTTCAATCCTTTTCTTGTGACAGCTCTTCTCCACCCTTTGTAGGTGACCCTCCAGGTTCTTCAAGTCAAAGGGCTTCATCCTGAAGTCTTTCTAATAATAAAGTATAATAAACGCTGTTCCATCACAATAATCTAGAAAGAAAGATCATGTATTGATCACTTGCCTGACATCTTCCTTCCTGGCCGCAACCACCCGTTCTAACACGTAAGTTCAACGTTAATCGCTATATGTCTGAACTCCCCGTCTTCTTCGCTTCTAAGATGGCCCTTTAAAACGTCCTCTTTCAATTTTATCTCCTCTTCAATTCAGCAAAACAAAAGCAGGCCCGTGGTCTCCTCTGATCCGTTCAATCTACCTCCCAAGAAAAACAACAACACAAAAATTCCGAAAACATTGTAGGATCCCCTATTTTTGATCCCAGCCCAACCCTGTCAATCCCCAAGGCCTGACACGTAGGGCATCACTTAGACGCATGTTCCTTCAATCCAGACATGCTAAGTGCTGGATGCGTAACAATAGACGCACGTTCCTTCAATCCAGAAGTGTAACAATGCGTCACCATTCCTCTCCACTGTGGACGCACTCCCTCCTATAAGTAAACTAGAAAACAAACCTGCCTCAAGTTGAATCCGTCACAATGGTCAAGGCTGGAACCATGGCAGGACAAAGAGGGAAACTCACACTTGTGTATTTATGAGGAATTACATGAAAAAACTCTGAGAGGGAAAGAACCGAACGAGAACAAGAAAGTATGAATCAGGGCACCACATCTGTATAACCAACGCGTTTGTGCCTCTGGGTGAGGTTATCTTGTAATCTCACAACATGGGCTGGCACACGGTAACCTCACTCATCACCTGCATACAGTGTTGATCATTGGCTTGGGGATTGTTAGAGGTGGAATGTGGCCGACCAAGCCTAAGCTAAAGGACACTGACAATGAGGAGGACCCTTGGGCTCCCAACGCAGCCTTCTGCTTCAAACAGCTGGATTGCGGCTTCACCAGGTGGCAGGGGGTAGAGGGGTGGGCTGCCATCCAAGAAGGAGTGAAGCAAGATATCGGCAAACAAAGTACATATAAAAAACGTGTGCGGAAAAGAAGGGAGAATTTAATTTGGCACGTAATTATACGCGTCAATGTGGGATATAACAAAACTCAAATCCGCGTCAACGCGGAATATAACATAACTCAGCAGTCTTAGTCAAAATGTGAGCCATTGACCATATATATTTAAAGTAATTATTCATATAGGTCTTCACTTGACTCTGAGGTACATCCAGAGGTGGGATTCCTTCCCCCTTAAAGCCTGTTGGGGCCAGTGACAATCTTTTGTCAATGGAGCATGCAATGTGCGACGCCTTTCATACTCCCTCTACAAATTACAATGACACCTACTGTACCTGATTATAATGTGCGCTTTTGAATAATTCCATCTTCTATCGTATTTCAAGAGTCTGAATTTGCTGCTCTTGCTCTTTGCTGTCTCCTCACGTGTCCACTTACATTTCTCGTATCTCGATTGTCTTTCGCAATCCTGGACTTTTTTACTCCTTAAACGATAATTTATTTCGATTTTATATTGTTCTCATATAAGTTCATATATTCACGTAAGGTTTAACATCCCCTTCATCTATTATTTATTTTGTTTTTCCTGTACTTCATAATGCTCGACGTGCTTCGCGCAGGTTCGAAACAAAATGTTCATTCAACTTGTCAAATGAAATCATGTTTGAATGAACAAACAAATGATGTGACTTGTTGTTGTACTGGAGTGGTTTGGTCCACGCCAGATAACGTATCATTACTAAACGTGTACAAAACGAATGATATGACTTCTTTGTTGTACTGGAGTGATAAAAAGTCCACGCAAGATGCCTTTTGAAGAGGCTAGCAAAAGTATGACTCTTTCCGAAAATACCATACCCGAGCTCGAGAACGCTAAAGAGTCTCCCAAGATGAATGATGCCGACGAAGCTCAGAATCCTTTATCGGACATTGAGAAAGGTAGCGTAGTGTCAATAGAACCTATCCTCTTTGAACATGATTATACTAATATTGAACAATGTTTAACAAGGCTTAAAGAATTTAACATTGAACGATGAAGGGGCGGCCTCTAGTGGTCCATCTACAAGCCATGATCACGATGATCGTGGTGAAACGAATGGGCAAAGCGAAGATTTTCCTCAGCTGACTCAAGAGGTGGTCCCTGTTTTCGACTTCGGACAACAATGAAGAACATCTAGATTCCGAAGAGTCTGAGTCGGAGTCAGACGACGAACAAGAAAATGATGTGGTTCTTGTGGATTTTGAAACTTATGTGCACCAGCTTCTTGATCAAATGCGCGTCTTGCGACCAATTTCTCAGCAGTTGATTACTCAAGGATCTCAAATGTATTCGAACTACAAAACAAGTCCTTGGGACTACAGTCATCCTGGATTCCAATTCTACTACGCCAGTAGGATTTTCAGGGTCCGAGGTGAAGAGATTTATGATACTCTCCAATTGCAAGCAGCAGAGTTGCCCGGGATGGAGAATGTAAACTCTATAGCCAGCTTTGGTTGTGGGCCGGGTACCGACCTGGTTGCTCTGTGGGCTTTTGCACATTCTCACGGAGCTACTGTAGACGTAACATGTGTTGGTTTCGACCATCAAGTTGGGTGGCAGCCGTATCTGGAAACACAAGGTTTTGAGTTTCGTCACGTACAACCTCTCTCTTCGGCGACTGCTGAAGAAATCGCCCTACAATTGGCCGAATGTGATGTCATCATCTTTAGCTATGTTTTAACAGACTTGCGGAATGTTCTGAACATCAACGACTTCGTGGCAAGAATTTTTCAGCACCACCAAAACGAACACCCTTTACGTATAATTATATACGATGCGTTCCGTCCTCATCAGTGGTTACCGTTTCCTCAAAGTGTGTTCCAATCGAGTACACAAGATCCGTGGCGGTATCTCGAAATCTTATCGGCTCCTTAACCATGTGAAGTTAAGGTGTAAATTAATTTCATTCTTCTTACTAAGCATTTCTAGGGTGGCATTTATATGCAAGCTACTATATTCACGATCTCAATTTACCGGTTCTAGATTTATCACATTATTAAGTGAAATGTCTTCATTTCTACTGTCTCGACTATGCTTTCTGAAATCTTTTAGTCACCTCCCACTTTTATCCTCTTAAAACTTTGCTCTTTTATTGCAAGATTCGTTCATATCGCTGTAAACAATACCACGAATACTCTGTAACTTTTTTTTTTTTTTTTTTGGTTGTTTTTGTCCATGAATACTCCCTGACTCTCCTTCTTCTTTCTTTTTTTTTTTTTTTAGCTGTTTTGCCCACGAATACTCTGTAACTTTTTATCCTTTTGTTATGTTTTACCTACGAATACTCTGTGACTTTTCCAATTTGTATTTTTTTACCCACGTTTGCTTACGAGACATCTTCTCTATGCTGTTTTTTCCATCACCTCACGACTTGCTGAAATTCGGAAGCATTTCCCGGTTTCTTTTCTTTGCTTTTCTTTCTTTATTTTTCTTTCCTCCTAACTCTTCCTGTCTTTGCTGGTTCCTTCCCATTTTTCAGTCAAAGATCTTTGACTTCGCGAATGATGCAGTAAAGTATAAATTTAATTTAATTTTAAACGACTTGTTTTGTTTCTTTTAGTGGATTCTGAACAATTGCGAGAAGAACTACGAAAATGTAAGGCTGTCGTTTCTTTAAGTGATATTGATAATTATAATAATACCTGACGCCTTATTAAACATTAACATTATTATTAACCAACGCATCATTTGTAATTATTATATTAAGCGATAAAATGCTCACGTTTCTTTTATTAATATCAGTTGAGATAAGTGAACGTGCACGCGAAAAGGAGGCGATCCGCGTGTACGGTCACTCTACCGTATTTATATATATAATGTTATTATTATTTATTTAATTTCTGGTATGGAGAGCCCTCGTCTAATAATTAATCAACTTTGTTCCTTTTCTTTTTCGTCTTTTTATAGCTTATTTATTATTACTATTTACAAAATTATTATAGAAATTCGTAGATGCCGTGAATCGATGCATGGATGTATCATCGAGTTTCTTACCGTCTATCTCTGTACCGTTAACCGGCGTATTCTAGCACACAATTCTAACGTACAATAATTCCTCGTAGAAAAAGATTAAGAAATACGGCATAACATTATCGTAACGATACCCTTTATACGAGTTTCTGTTGTTTTCAGTTAATGAAATCCTTTCCTTTCATATTTCGATAATGCTGTTTTTCCTGTACGTTAAAAGTCTCGATGCGCTTCGCACAGGTTCATAACAAATGTTCATACCAATTAATAATTGTCAAATGTAATCATGTTTGAATGAACAAATGATGTTGTACTGGAGTGGTCTGGTCCACGCAATCATTATTCAATGTGTACAGAACGAATGATATAACTTCTTTGTTGAATTGGGCTAAAAAGTCCACGCAAGATGCCTTTTAAAAGGCTACCAAAAGTATGACTCTTTCCGGAAATACCATGCTCGAGCTGGAGAACGCTAAACAGTCTCCCAAGATGAATGACGCTAACGAAGCTCTGAATCCTGTATCGAACATTAGGAAAGGTAGCGTAGTTTCAATACAACGAATCTTCTTTTGAACTTGACTATACTAATGTTTGATAACGTTTAACAACCTTTGAAAAGTTGGCTTTGAACGATGAAGGGGCTAAGTCCCCTTCATAAATAAGGGCACGCCACATCCCTTCATTGCCTTCTCAGAAAGGCAATACACTTCATTCACTCCGTTGACGCGAAGTTTGAAGGAATGAAGTAGCCATCTTTGGTGAAATACCAAAACGACAGTAATCACGGTATAAATACCGGAGTCTGTGCCGGCATTCATCTTATCTTTTTGCACCTATAACGCAACCAAGCTTTTGAAAAGGTCTTTCTCAACAACTCAACAGTAACTCGCCATCTCGCCCGACAACACTTTCATCGCACGGCTTACTCGATATTCAACATGACTATTTCCGAAAATACCATGCCCGAGCTCGAGAACGCTAAAGAGTCTCCCAAGATGAATGACGCCGACGAAGCTCACAACTCTTTATCGGACATTGAGAAAGGTAGCGTAGTGTCAATAGAGCCAGTCCTCTTCGAACATGATTATACTAATATTTAACAACGTTTAACAAGGTTTGGAAGAGTTGGCTTTGAAGGGTGAAGAGGCGGCTTCTAGTGGTCCATCTACAAGCCTTGATCACGATGATCGTGGTGAAACGAATGGGCAAAGCGAAGATCTTCCTCAGCAGACTCAAGTAGAGTCGGTTCTGGTTTCGTCTTCGGACGACAATGAAGAAGACAGTGATCTAGATTCCGAAGAGTCTGAGTCGGAATCAGACGACGATGAAGAAGACATTGCGGATTTTGGCGCTCATGTGGCCAGGCTACTTGATCGCATCATCGAACGGCGACCATTGTCTGAGAGGCGGATTACTCAAGGAGCTCGAATGTATTCTAACTACCGAACAATTCCTTGGGTCGACTACAGTCATCGTGGATTCCAATTCGTCTACGTCAGTAGGATGTTCCGTGACCGAGCTGAAGACATTTATAATAGTCTCCAAGCAGCAGAGTTGCCCAGTATGAAGAAAGTAAAGTCCATAGCCAGCTTTGGTTGTGGGCCGGGTACCGACCTGTTTGCTCTGCGGACTTTTGCAGAATCTCACGGAGCTACAGACTTGAGATGTGTTGGGTTCGACGCAGAACGTGGTTGGCGGCCATATCTAGAAGAACAAGATTTGAAGTTTCGTCACGTAAAACGTCTCTCTCCGGAAACCGCTGAAGCTATCGCCAGACGACTGACCAAATATGATGTTATCATCTTTAGCTTTGTTTTAACCGACTTGCGGGGGAGTCTGGACGTCAACGACTTTGTGCGCAGAATTTTTCGGAACCGCAGAGACGGACGCCGTTTGCTTATAATTATATACGATGCGTTCCGTCCTAGAGAGTGGATATCGTTTCCTCAAAGTGTGTTCGAGTCGAGTTCACAATATCCGTGGCGGTATCTCGAAATCTTATCGGCTCCTAAACCATGTGGACGTTAATGTATGAGTTAATTTCAATTTCTTACTAAAGAGTTTGTAGTGTGGCGTTTATATGCAAGCGACTTTATATCTCATGGCGTCCCGTCAAAAGTTTTTGTATATTCACGATCTCAAGTTACGGGCTCTTGATGGATGAGATTAAAAAGTGGATATGTCTTCATTTCTACTGTCTCGACCGTGCATTTTCAAATCTTTTTGTGACATCCCACTTTTATCTTTCTAACTTTTTTATCTTTCTAACTTCCTCATTTATTGCAATATTCGTTCATATCATTTTGAACAATACTCTGTGACTCTTTTTTTTTTGTGTTGTTTTTCCCTCGAACACTCTCTGACCTTTTCATTTTGTTTTATTTTACCCACGTTTGTTTACGAGACACCTATTTTACGAAGTTTTTTCATGCATCTCACGACTTGCTGAAATGTGGACGCATTTACCGGTTCTTTTCTTTTCTTTTCTTTCTTTCCTTTCTTTCCTTCCAACTCTTGCTGCCTTTGCTGGTTCCTTCCCATTTCTCAGTCAAAGATCTTTGACGTCGCGAATGATGCAGTAAACTATAAAATTCAACTTTAAAACGCTTTTTTTTTTCCTTCCATAATTGTTTGGGATGCTGAACAAAGGCGACGAGAACTACTAATTTTAGGAAAAAGAAACGTTCGTTTTCTTCGAAGTCTTTTTTATCGTTTTGTTGGCTGTTGTCGTACAAACTAAACCAAATTCCAAGACACTTCTGTCACACAAACCCCTTGTTCTTTTCCTTCTTTCCTTTTCCATTTTAAGCTTAAATATTTTAGCATTAATTTTTGTTGCATCTCGAACGAGTCCGTCACCATTCATCATCCCGTCCGTCTCTTAAAACTACTACCGACTACTACTGCTACTACTAGTTATATACTACTACTACTACTTTTACATCACACAACACACACACTACCACCATCAAATATCCATTCTACAGCAACATGCTCACTTCAACCACCACCGCAACCACCCTCCTTCTCCTCGCTTCAACAGCCTCCCTTATCGCTGCTCAAGCTAATGCCCCTCAACTCAACCTCTGCAACCCAAATGTCCTTCCTGCTGGTTGGGAACCTGGAAAGGTCACTGCTCCCTTGATCCAGGAATCTCAGTTTCAGAAATTGAACCCTGCTGCCGGTCTGCAGTGTTCTGGAACCGTTGTCATTCTGGATGGCTGTACTGTAGGTTATTTTGTTGTTTTTTTGTTTCTTTATCGCCGCAGGTGATATGGCTCGACAGCGCTTCAGCATTGGAGCATATTGTTGAAGGCAGTCTCTATTTATTACGTTTTTATTCTTATGCTTTTGGCTGCCAAGAGCAGTATCTTTTACTTTTTTTCTCTGTACTGCTCAATGCATTGGATATACTTTAAACTGCCGCAGGCAGTAACCAGTCCAACACCTTAAAAGTATTTTTGGTTTTCTCATATATCTCTAACGTAAAAAATGAAATCAAAAAACAGTTTATTGTCCGCGACTTTACTTTTGGCGGCGCTCTCCAAACCCGCTGGTACGGTGGTGTAGTCGGCACAGACGCCTCTGGCGCCATTGTCGAAAACGATCTCGCCGTCAACTTTGCTGCTCAAGACGTGATCCCTTCCAACTCTCTCACCTCCCAAAACTACACCTTGATCCGTGATCCCGTCGTCGCCTACTCTTTCCTCTCCATCAACCAACTCCGTGTCTATGATCTTGTCAATGAACAACGTATCTGTAGGGCAGAGTTGCCTAATCAGAACCCGAGAGCTCCTGGAAGTGGGGGTGGTGCCACCACTGGAACTGCGTCGGTTGCGGCTGTGCCTACCACTGCCGCTGGTCAAACTACAAAGACTTCGGGGGGTGTGATGGGTGTGTTGGGATCGGGTATTGCCGTTGCCGTTTCTCTTGTTATTGCCGCTTTTACTTTTTAAAAAAAATCAACTTTAACCTTTTTTTGTTGTTTTTCTTGTGGGTATTGGATTTTGAATGATATTTGAATCATGAATCTGGGATGTACTTGAAAATATCTTCTCTGACATCCACGAGAACTTTAAAAAGCGTCGTTTCATTCCGTTTTCAATCCTTTTTCCTTTTTTTTGTTCATTCAACCTTTCCCCACCTTTTTATTTTTTCTTTTCCATTCCTTCGTGGTTTTCATTCCTTAGTTTTAGAAAAGCCCACCATCTAAGCATAACATATCTTTATTACTTTTGTTCTCCTTATCTGTGATCACCTTGCAATCCTCTAAATAAACCCACCTCGCTTTTCTCATATCACCACCTTCATTCAGCCACTCCCACCTCATCTTTCAGAATTATCCCACCCTCTTTCTCTTCGACTTTTTTCACGCGTCAAAGATAGTGTTTCCGTTTTTTAAATTGTTGCATACAAACCAAAGAACCCGACGTTCAAACGATTTTTACACTCGCTCACTTTTTTTTTTCTCTGGATTCAAAGGTTAAGCTGTTGGTGCCAGTATGATCTGACGTATGCCGTCAGAACGTTGTCAGCTGTAGACCATGCATATCACGTATACATGATTTATAACGAAATGGATCAGAAACCTCGCATACGTCCAATACACAATATAATCCCTGTTCTACTTTTCCCGATCCTCGAAAATCGGCATATACACGCAAAAAATCAATGAAAAAAAAGGGGGCAGAGGTAAACAGACATGAGAATGCAGCGAGCGTATTTGTTATTTAAGAATAATTTTAGGGAAAATTAAATCTTGGAAGTGAGCTCAGGCACAACCTAACAAAAAGGAAAACAGTTAAAACCCAAACTCTGTCAGTTTTAAAAATCCAAGTACCGCGAGAAAGAAAACAACAACGGGGAAAAATCCACATACCGTAAAGAGGTCCCCAACCAAACCATGATCCGCGACCTGGAAAATGGGCGCCTCAGGGTCCTTGTTGATCGCAACAATAATCTTCGAGTCCTTCATGCCAGCAAGGTGCTTTTTATAAATAAAACAAAGGAGGAACGGGGTTAAGTCTATTGACGCAGAAATATATAGAGCTTTACCTGAATAGCACCAGAAATGCCGACTGCAACGTAGAGCTGGGGAGCCACAATCTTGCCAGTCTGACCAATCTGAAGGTCGTTGTTGACAAACCCAGAGTCAACAGCAGCACGGGATGCACCAACTAACCAAAAAATCAACAAACAGCAATAGAGTGGTTAGCCCTCAACCCGCAAAAAAGAAACCCCCAGAAAAAAAATGCTGGTTTTTCATATTACCTGCACCTCCAAGCTTGTCGGCAAGATCGTAAAGAATCTTGAAGTTTTCGCCATTCTTCAACCCTCTTCCACCCGCAATCACCACCTTTGCGCTGGCAAGTTCAGGGCGATCACTGTGAACAATCTCCTCGCTCACCCATTCAGTAGGGCTGGCGGTCGCCGTGAACGCAGCCTCCTCAATCTTGGCGCTTCCACCCGTCGCCTCAGAGGGTGCGAAAGCAGTTCCACGGATCGTCAAAAACTTGACCCCCTCCACAGACTTCACCTTGGCAAGAGCGTTACCTGCATAAACCGCCGTCAGTTCTCACAACCCATAGAATTCCACAATGGGGTTTAGCCCTCTAACCTGCGTAAATGGGCCTCACAAACGTATCCTCTCCCTCAATGCTCACAACATCCGACACCTGCGAAACATCAAACAAAGCCGCAGCTCTCGCAACACATTCTTCCCAAACGCCGTATGACTCGCCACAACATGCGAAAACCCTCCCTTTGTCACAGTCTCCTTAATCAAAGGCGCTAAAGTCTCTGGAAGCTTCCTCTCAAAATCCGCGTGTGAAGCCGTCAACACCGACGTCACACCATTGATCGAGGCTGCTTGCTTTGCAACTTCGCTGGGTGTCGCTCCTGCTACCAACGCGGTCACGGGACCGCCGAATTTGAGAGCTGCAGTGACGGCGTTAAGGAGGAGAGGGACATTTTGTTGTCTTTGTGTTCGATGAGGACGAGGGTGGAGGCGAACCGAGACGATCCGATGGACCTCTGATCATGATGGTTAGAAACCTGAAACCAAACCCCTCAGATGTCCATTCAAAACGCTTAGACGAGTGAATGGCAATCAAGCATGGGATCGAGGATGATGCGATGAGTGATGGAGTAGGCTTCACCTTGGATGACGCCCTTGAGCCTGCGCGGAGGATGGAGAACATGACGGGAGTCGACAGATGTAAGGTGAAGAGAGATCTTGGAAAAAAGGTCAAATTTCAACGCATGTGATGCAAAATTGCCATCATATCTCTAACGCGGTTTTCGCTCCCTAATGAACGCGTCGAGAAGACGTGATTGGACATGCATTGTATCGCTCCCCATCCCTCACAAGAACCAATTTAATGTCCTCAAAACACTCCATCGTTCTTCTACGCAATTACCCAGCATCATTGCCTTATTAAAATCAACAACCCCACCTTACATGCCATCCATCTTCACCAATGCCGTCGCGCCAGCGTCGTCAGGCCACGACATCTCGCAACCCCCGGCAACAGCAAAGATGGAAGACGACGTTAATCAACTTCCGGACCCCCCCGTAAAGCCGCTCTACTCGACACAGAACTCAGTCCATCCGGATCAAACTCGTCACCCAACACCGCCGGAACACCGGGAGACAACGCTATCCTCCCGTCCCCACCACCCTCAAACGCAAACACGGGGGAGACCTCCCTTCACCACCCGTCATCACCATTGATGGGAATAAGGAGGAAGGGAAACGGATGGAAGAGGGGGTGGCGCAACGGGGTAGCGCTGTGCCGTCCACGCAACCGACGGAGCCGCAGTATGTGAGGGTTCAGTTGATTCCATTTGCGGAACCACCCAATCGAATTGCAGCAGGTCTTGAGATGGTCGAGAGGAAGTTGAAGGATGGGGTTGTTTTTGAAGATCGGGAGGTTGGTGGTGAAGGACGGACAAACGCAGCCTCCGAAAGGGAAATCATCGGATCTAGATATTTGGTATACCTCTAAAGTTGTTAGTCGGACTCATGCAGAGGTTTGGGCAAAGGATGGGCAGGTAATTTAAACCCTTTTCGAAACCGTGGAGACTTAAATGGATGTAGATTTATATTAAGGATATAGGGAGTTCGTCTGGGACTTTTTTGAATAAGATGAGGCTTAGTCCGTCTGGGAAGGAGAGTCGACCTTATCCCGTAAAGGAAAATGATGTCATTCAGTTTGGAGTTGATTATAAAGGGAAAACAGAAGGTAAGGTTATTTTATCGCGATGTAAATGTATTAATATTAGGGGTTGATTTTTTTTCATGTAGATATCTTCAAGTGCATCACCGTCAAAGTTGGATTCTACGACCAGTCATGGGTCAAACAAAGCCGTAAAAACGCTAACCCCGTTAGGTAAAAAAAAAAAAACATAAATAAATACCCCACCACCAACCCCATCCTTACATCTCCCACCTCGCAATAGATTCCGCAACGCCCTAAAAGCTCTACTCGCCGCCTGCAATCCCTACGGTTCCAGCACCTCCGCCCCCGCCGCCCGCGATGTCGACGAAGACGACCCCACCGCCACCGAATGCTGCATCTGTATCGGTTCCGTCGCCCCCTTCCAAGCCATCTTCATAGCCCCCTGTTCCCACTGCTTCCACTTCAAATGTGTCAGCTCGCTCATTGCTCAGAGCGCGCATGTTTCAGTGCCCCCTTTGTCGGCAGGTTGCGAATCTCGCGGCGTCGGTTAGCACGGATAGTTTGAATGAGGAGGAGGAGGATGCGGGGGTTGTGGAGAGGAGTCCGAATGTGATGGAGGGGGAGGAAATGGGGATTAGTGATGGGGAGAGGGAGAGTGATAGAGAGGGGGGGCATGATCGACAGAGGACGGAGGTGGGTTAGGCCCGAGGGTGGGAGTGGGGAGGGTGAAGAGAATGGGGATGGACTTTATACGGCGAAACCTTCGGTTGTTCGAAGAAATATTGATGAAGTGTCGTCTCCGTCTTCCAGTCGCGCTAGAGGTAAGATCAGGCTTCTCTGTAGTTACTTTTTTGAAGAACCGAAACCTCCCCGATATCATTCATTTCAATCCTTGACTGTCATTATTTTCTACATTGTTAGAACTTTAGCGTGCATATTTGTTCCTTCATTTTCACCTCTTACCAATGACGATTCTAACTTTTTATCTTTTTAGAGCGAGCTTCCTGGCACGGTGACGGACAAGCATCCGGCACAAAATCCCCTATCCCTCCGCTCCCCACATCCGAAGACAGCGCCCCTGGCACCCCTCAGACCGTCTCCAAGTCTCATCCTCCCAACACCGTCACTCTGTCGGCAGTCACGATCGACAAAAATCCGCAGGCTCCTCCGCCGCTTTTCAATGGAACAAAAAGGGGAAAGGAAAAGCAGAGGAGGCCGATATTTCAGAGGATTCCATGGGGAGCCCGTCGGCGGTGAAACCTCCTGGTACGCATCGGAAAGCGTCGATTTCTGCAAAGTTTGGGATATGTTTAAGAAGAAGGGGGGTGGGAAGGGAACGGGGAATGGGGATGGTGGAGAACATTGAGCAACTGTTAGGGTTTTGTTGTTGTTTTCCTTAAGAGAAACCGTCTCCTATTTTTGATTCATCCCTTTTTTCATACGTTGCTTCCACTCTGATTTATTTGCAAGTTCACGAGTGCGTTGATTATACGAATTTCACATAGTGTTTGTTCAAGTCCTTTCCCTTATCATTATACTATTTATTTATTCATTGTGTTCTTTTTTTTTTTTGTTATTTTTTTCTTACCCGTCACCAGATTCCTTTTTCGACCTTTGTAACGGTCTTCTTATTACCCCACGATTCTACAGACTTTAATTTTTCATACGCCATACACGCAATAAACTTTTTTTCTTGGGATCCCAATTGACCCGCCCTTTTTGTTTACGACAGAATAATTGTGGTTATTCGCATGTACCAAAGATATCACATTCGAAACCGACATGAAATATCTGCTTGTTAAATATTCAACGCGAAAAAACTGTGCTATTCTGTGGGGAGGAAAGGGGTTATTGTCGTCATAGCCCAATTTACGTATCTCCGCTTCTGATATGACGTTTTTTCTGGAGCTTTGCTCAACTCCAATTACATCATACATTATTATGTTGTTGGCATGTTCGGTTGCTATGAATCTACTGAACATTGTTGGGAAGACCTTTGGTGGAAATAATGATCAAGTACTATAAAGGCAATTATCCTGTAAGAGAAAGTATTTACAGAATGGGTTGTAGTTATTGATCAGGAACGATATGAAGGTATGAATAACACGGTAAGTCATTTAATTTTTAGTAAAAAGACCGCATTCCCAGCATTCCCTGTTTGGATCTTTCCCCTACTTCTTTCTCGCAGATACACAATCCAACTAAACTCAAAATACTCGTACCTCTTCAGCTCCAGTCGAAAAACTGAACGTTCTCTTTTGACCTTACCTTCATGTCCAAACTGTTCAGCGTTATCTCATACGATTATATACGTAGGTGAAGCAATCTCGTCAGAAAATACTCTCCAAATTAAAGCTTTACGTTCGGCGCCTTTCATCCCTTGAGAGGAAGAGTAATGGATGCCAGTCGAACGTCATGCACATTGGATTCGCACAAATCTTTAAGAGAGAGATTGCGAAATCATGGATAGCATGGCAAGATAGGAATTACGTTGATCTACTTTACGCTGCAGTTGAGTGATTGCGATTCTCATCGTTCGGATCAATAGTGGTAATTATAAGTCGCGATATGATAAGATCTCCCACCGTACCAGCACAGCTGGTTCAGAGTCTTCAAAGGTACGTGAAAGAATTTAGGAAAGTACGTATTAGTTGACTTCGGGGATACTCGGTGGAGTGTTCAATGTTTCATGCGAAGTTGGGGGGTCGCCGCTGACAACCAAATAAAGTAATAACGTATGCCGAAGAGGCAAAGACACTCTGACATAGTATTAAGTGAGTTGAGTGACTAATAATTCACCAAACAATAATAATATCCTCAGCCCCAATTGTTCCACAAAGAACGTTAATTGAAGCGACAGCATTTGGACCGCTCTCATCCCTTGCACCTACCACGCGTGTTAGGTAGCGAACGCAATGGCGTCGGGTTTGGGAACCTCATTTATTGCGTAAATAAATAATAATTGAGCGAGTGCGCACCATGAAATGAGAAAGAGGCATTAGGTACGGGAAGGTGAGGCGCTGACGCGAAGCAAAACGCATGTAGGCGAGCGATGCAGAGCAATAGGTAGCAAGCCAGCAGAAGCAAAGTGAAAATGAACAAAAAAGAAACACGCAAAGGAAGTCACGACGAGTTGGGGGCTGGGAGGGTGACAATGCGTGTGCTTGCAGGTGTGATATAGAGAAATCTCTGGTAAGCTTGTTTCTTAAGGTTAATACCTTAATGTGTGGCGCGTGACATCCTTCATTGAGAGTTATATTCAAATGATCGAGCCGAGCTTTGATTGTTACGAAACAGAGTTTACGCAAAACGGAAAGACCAAAAGAACAAACCCCACACACCGCTCGATAACGATTTCTCCGCCGCATGAAAGTGAAATCGCCAGTGAAGCAGGTTCTGAACGGAATGTCCATCCGAAGCATTGCGCCCTTGTGCACACAAAGAGGAGGTGGTGCTTCAAACTAAAAGAACACAAATGTTGCATTTTTCATTCCTGGGGCTGAAGTTGAAGAAAAAAAAGAAGTTTCACGACAAGATAACTATTACTCACCATTACCCAAGTGACAAGTTTTCGGAGTTTTGTTATTGGGGAATGGATATTCCATTCTCTTTTCTCTCAAAACTCGTGCTCAGTTGTCAGTCTGTCTGCTGTCTGCTTGCTGCACTCACTGCTGTTGCTACCTGTTGCTACCTGATGCTGAGGCTGCAAGTTGGCGTAAGAGATTGCGTTCCGGAATAAAGACCGATAGATTATATAAAGGGAAGCTGGTCCACCCCTCTCTTCTCTAAACCTCCTACCACTTCTTACATCTATTACTTGACATCGTTACTCGCATCTCGCCTCATTCCATCTCATCTACAAACATCTTCTCCCCTTTGTTACATTATATCCATTCTACCATCTTATCCAAACCTCCAACACAAAAAAGACCTCACTCGCAGTAGCAATGGCTCCACTCGTCTCACAATCAACATACTCACCAGCAGCGTCATCATCCTCACCAGCATCATCATCATCATCATCATCATCACCGTCATCTCCGAAACCCAATTCCTCATTATACGCCGCAGCCATCCTGTTACTAGTAGCATCATCCTCATCCATCGTCAGCGCCCAACAGTGAGTCGTATTTTATTAAACTATTCATCCCATCTAACAACCTCATTCTCAATTTCAAAAGATGCCAGAACGACCCTCGCTTTCCTGAATGTAATTCGGTCAACACTGACGGCGTATGGCGTGTTCCCATCCCCCCCACAAACTCTGACTGGACCCGTATCTTTCTCTCAAACCAAAACTCGGCCTACCCAATCCCTTCCATCTCACCAAATCCTTCCTCATTCCTCGGCTCATGGCGACCCGGAGCTTCCTTGAACGGCATCCCATGGGGTGATCCTCGTAGTTTAAACACTGAGCTTTATGCCTGTAAGCAGAATGCTTGGGCATTTACCTTTGACGATGGACCCTCGTCGTTCACCCCAGATCTTTTGGACTTTTTGAGCTCCAGGAGTGCCAAGGCCACGTTTTTTGTCATTGGGTCCAGTGTTATTAATGAGGCGGGTGGTATTGAGACCCTGCGCAGAGCTTACCGTGAAGGTCACCAGATTGGGTGAGTATCTCGATTCCAACATTTTTTTTGTTTCGTTAATGCACCGGGATTAATCAATTATTTCTTTCATTCAACCATCCTTATAATTCACAGCTATCACACATGGTGAGTATTTTTCATTTTCCATATCCCCCCTCGTAGCAACTTTTCATTCTTTTCCTTTTTCTCCCCTTTGAGAACACGACCATCTAACTCGATGCTTCTCTTTTCAGGACTCACCGCCCTTCTAGCACACTCACCAACGATGAGCTTGTCTCTGAGATTGTGTGGACAGCCGTTGCCATTTACCGTGCAATCGGCCGAGTCCCTCGTTATTATCGCCCTCCTTGTAAGTTTTTGTGTTTTTCTCTGTGACATTTTCCCTTCTTTTTCTATGGGCTTTTTTTCATTCAACGTCCATGTCACTCTCCAGCTGCAGTTTGTGTAACACATGAGCGGCTTAGTTTCTGAAACCAGAAATGAATTTATTTAATTTTATTTTATTTGTTTGATTTGTCTCCCATAAATAATCCATGACCGTCACTAACCATCGTTGTTCACTTTATTTTTTAATTAAATAGACGGTGATATAGATGACCGTGTTCGCAATCTTCTCCTTGCTATGGGCCTCCGTCCCGTTATTTGGACAGTCGATCCCAATGACTCGGGCCTCACCCAAAACGAAGACTTTGTTCGCAACATTTTAAACACTTTCCGTCAGACCATCCGCGACGGCCTTCAAAGCGGTACTGAATGGCTTCCTCCTGGTCCTCCTTTCCCTGGTTTTATTTCTCTCGAACATGATATCCGTTCAAACCAAGTCGAGGCTGCAAGGTCTGCCATTCCCATTGTTCAAGAAGCAAACTTCGAGATGGTCCAGGTTGTCGATTGCGATACGAGGGACGCCGGTGGCGCTTACCTTGGTAACGGTGAACCCCTTCTTGAACTTGTTCGATCAATTGCTCCCGACGTCGTTGAACCTATCCTCGACCCTCCAGTACGTCGATTACGAGGGCCGGACCTACCAGCACCACCACAACCACGAACATTCCTGTTACCACCATTACTGAGGAATCCACCATCACCACATCCACACCATCCCCTTCAACCGCGACAACCCAGCAGCCGATCGTACTTCCTCCGGTCACAAAATCTGGTCTCCTCTCCCTCCCAACACCAGCTCTTGTCGGAATCTTCACCGCCATCACCATACTATCCATTCTCATTGTCGTCGTTGTGGTGTACATTGCTCGTCGCAAACGCTCTTCCCCTGAATTCACCAAACCCCTCAAAAACGATTCCCTTCTCCAACCCCGCGACGCCTCAGGTATCACCCTCACGTCTCCATCCACATCCGGCGCCGTCCTCCTCGAAGACACAAACGACGCCCCTATCCTCCTTTCCCACTCTCATCCCCTCGTCAATGCCGCCGCAACACTTCCACGATCCGTCAAAAGCTTGGGTCGCGCTATCTCCATCAAATCCACCCGTTCCATGCGCTCAGCCGCTCTTCGTGATGATCCTGAGCTCGGCCATTCTTTAATCGCATCCACCAAATCTTTGCCTCGTTCCTTCTCCGCCACTGCGCCCGATGATGACCTTGTCCCGGAAGACACGACGCCTGCTCCATTCATGTCGCTTCCGAGATCTATTTCTGTCAGGGAGGACGAACGACCTGGGTCCTCGGCATCTTTAGGACGGTCGGTGTCGCGGGCGGCTTATGTGAAGGCGGTGGAGGCTTCAAAGTCTTTGGGAAGATCGACTGGACGGAGGGAGCCTTCTTTATCGAGATCTGTGGGATGATTTGGCAGACACTGTGCCGAGTTTGACGAGGTCGGTCGATATGCCGAGTTTAGCGAGGAGTAGTGGGGAGTTTGTGGTTGATATTGGTGAGGAGACAGTGGTGGCTGATGTGAAGGTTGAAGATGCGGTTGAGGTTGTCGTGGAGGTGAAGGATGAGGAAGCGAAGTTGATTGATATTTAAATGTTGTTTGTTGTATTCTCTGGTTTTTTTCTTCATCCTTTTCGTTTTGTGCCTCGCACCCTGAACATTTTTTTTTTCTTTTTCTGATTTCTATATTTCCTGATTTCTATGAACGCACGATATCCTTTGAATTAATTATCACTCTGTCCCCGCTACATTAATATCCTATTCGCCCCTTTCATCATTACTTCTCACACAATAAATCCTTTACAGCGACTTAGTTTAATTGGTTCTGTAGCTTTCTTCTGCTTTGTAATGTGTCCCCGATATCTGATGTATTTGTCTTGATGGCCATGCGAAGGTTGAAAGAATTTTAACCCCTATCCCGATTCGCATTACTTCACAAGTCTCTTGACTGTAAACTGATTCCCCTGTGGATATTGTTTTGTTTATTATTTTTCATCTGATTTCACATATGTCACATAATTTGAACGTGGGGCGACTATCCTTGATATTCATGCCAATATTATTTGTAGACAATACGAACGGTATGTCAGTTTTTAAAGGAAGGTCGCGCACCATAATAAGAGACCTCGTTGATTGCGGTGAGACTGGGTGATGAAGATTCTGTGTTGGTGCCCGTGATACATTGATAGGATTATCATTAGTTTAGGATGTTGTTGGCGTTGGGAGGACATGGTGTAGCGGCTTCCCAAAACTCATCTTCATCGATGAAGATGGGGATTTTTCCTTTCATTTTGCAAGCACTTCTTCGTCAATCTACCTTTGACAACCTTTATCGACGCGTTGGGGTTGTTAAATATTAGCGCTACCGCGTAAGAATCTGCAATTCTCAGCTTCGATCTACCTTGGCTAGGCAACATTACTGGGCAAGTTGAAGCTACTTACAGTTTAAATTGGAAACTAACCCATCGCCTTAGAGTCGAATCAAAGCATATTTTTTAAATCGCCAAACCATAATGTTCATTTCTTTCCATCATTTATTTTATATTACATGTCTTTAATGCTTATATCTTTGGTTGGTAAAACTTGCGATACTCTGTAATTTTACAGTTTGGATAAAATTATGGTGTGGAAAAAAGAAGAAAGGGGCCAGGTATAACAGGTTAAAAGCGGCCACGTTCGCAAAAATAATCATCGAACCTTTATAAGTACGCATCGACTATATTGTTCCTGGTACACTCTTAGTCTAATGCAAGCGTTCGTACTGCAGAAGCACCTTATATAGAGACAATTATAATATAAACGCGGTAAGAATAAAGATAAACAATGTTAAAACTGATGAGAAACATGCAACGAAAGCCGAATGAGATAGCACCCGGAAACGAAGTACTTTAGATAAAACAAAAGACTACTCGACCACAACAATTAAATAAAAAGAATTGCAGCAAACGCGCGATCCTAGCTAATCATCGCTAATGGTTCAATGGTCCTCTCCTTTAAAATTGAGGCCAAAGATAGCCAAGCATACATTCAGATCATCTGTCGACCACGGGAGATTAAACAGTGACGCAGAATCTGTACATGAGATGCTGTTTATAGTCCGAAGGCATGCGGTTTATGAGTTTCTTGCTGTTCTAAATATCCTGTTTTTCGCAAGTTCTGTGGATTTGGAATGGCTCTTTATCATGAAGATATGCTGCTGAGGATATGAATGACTGCATTTATGCTGTGAGGAGATGAGTTGATAAGGTAGTGAGGGTTCAAAGTCTTGAACTTTGAACTCAGGTGTTTCCCGGACTGCTGTTTGGGGTCATATCCTGTAAATGCGTCAACCCTTGATTCCAGCGATTCGAAACCAAAAGCATATCTTGTAGCGCACTGATGGAAGAAAAGCAATAACACGAGAAAGGAATCTTAGACTTCATGTGTTTCATAATAAATTCCACACATCTTCACTAACTCGAAACACAAGAATATGCCGTCAAATAAAAGAGCGAAAAAATGACTAAAACGCAATGCAGGGACAAAATCTAGTATCTGTGAAAAAATATATATGGTCATAAAGAGAGAGCATGTGCGGGGAACATAAAGATTCATGAGATTCATCCTGCACTCCGTCTCAATTAAGCCGTGGGGTCAAATGCTTGGTTCGTAACAATCAGCAACATTTTCCACTCTGCGCGGGGTTTCTGATTTGACAAAGAGTTATAAAAGTGAGCATGATTGCAGGGTGGTGGGGTGTAACAGATGAAAAGAGATTTTATGAAAGCTTACTGCGGAAGGATCAGTGGCCTTGATTTCCAGAGCGATGCCGTTTGTGTTCACCCTCGGGTTGGCTCCACCCTCAGCTTCCAATGCCTTATTGGAGACGATGCGGTATATTTCGGTAAGAATCTTTTGGAAAGCAGGTTCGACATTGCTCGAGTCAAGTGCTGATGTCTCAATGAAAGAGAGCCCGTTTTCCTCTAATGTTGCGTAATTTAGTTAGATATGTCGTCTTTCTGTGCGAAATCAAGTTACGGAAAGCGTAGCCTCTGACTGACATACCAGCAAAGAGTTTTGCTTCTTCCGTGGGGACGGCTCGGAGATGCCTCAAATCGCTCTTGTTTCCAACCAGCATAATGACAATGTTGTTATCAGCATGATCTCTTAATTCCTTCAACCATCTGTTAACGTTCTCATATGTTGGATGCTTCGCGATATCGTAGACAAGGAGAGCTCCCATTGCACCACGGTAGTAACTAGAATATTTAGATAGAGAAATTATTACAAAAGGAGAAAGGGGTACTCCAATGATCACGAAGATGAAAGAAAAGCTTCCGTACGAAACAATAATCGAAGAGAGATGAACCTACGCGCTTGTGATAGCTCTGTAACGCTCCTGACCAGCGGTATCCCAAATCTGCGCCTTAATAGTCTTTCCATCCACCTGAATACTCCGAGTAGCAAACTCCACTCCAATGGTCGACTTGGATTCAAGGTTGAATTCGTTGCGAGTGAAACGGGAGAGGAGGTTGGATTTTCCGACTCCAGAGTCACCGATCAACACCACTAGAAAACAAGAAGTGAATGGCATGAGGACATTTCGGTTTTTGAGAAAAATAAATGGGAAAGCGTTACTCGGTGTCGTTCTAAAACAGCCTTCCAAGACAACGATCTTCTAAATGTGGATATCTGTACATACCCTTGAATAGAAAGTCGTACTCTGCAAATAGATATCGATGGCAGATCAGATGAAATTCCATGCATCATGCACAATGTGAGCTTACCCTCATCCTTGGACATGGTGTGTGCAGGTGTTGGTCAACGAGCGGCGTGTGTGTATGATGATGTGGTGGAAGATGCACACTGAAGAAATTTGATTGTGATAAATGACAATCGCCAAAGTAAGTATCACAAAGGCGTTTTGTTGGTTTCCGTTGATAGTGTGAAGGACTCGAGCGAGAACAAGGCAAGTACGTTCTTTGACGGCAACGATGTTCACTTTTCGGAGATGTTAAAACGGTGTTCATCCTCGGTAAAGGAGGTCAAGAGGTTGAAGAAATGGAGGGATGTGGTTGACGTAAATTGAGTGTTACCTTAAAGGTCTCATGAACGCCTGACGTCAGCTCCAGGAATATCCCATGACGCTATGCTGGGGATTCGTCAAGATATGGTGGAAAAGTGGAGTCAAAGGACAAAGCACCTATATTGATTTCGAAGATCCCAAACTTGTGAGGTTTGAGCTTTTTAAACGACTTTATGGAAAAGCTCGTCAGGAAGATAGTGGTTTTCAATGAATGCACAGGCCAAGGACTCGTGCTTGTAGCCTTAAAACCAGGAAAAATTGGGCTTATATCGTCAACAGCTTAGTGTCCCTTGTGAGGGGATAACGACAACAAAGTTTCGGAGGCGATAGCCGTGAATGGGCCGCAACCGACAGAGGAAGACTATAATTTCATGCCCAATTATCAAGGCATTGTTCCTTTAAGAGTAGTGATCTTGGACTATCCTAGCCTTTTTCACAAACAGGAGTTTGATGTCTTGAAAATTAACTCAGCGGGCCAAGATATAGAGTTTTGGCATTCCTAATGAAGTCCTCCAGCTCGAAAATTGGAGATCAATACCTTGCGACACTACACAAGGTAAAGTTTGCCAGTTGCCCGAACCTTCCTGTCAAGATTTGGTCTACCGTCTTAAGAACCAACTTAGTTACGTGATACATCAGGATCAAGAAAGACTTTTTATACGCTGCTGCCTTCGTAGAGTTTATCACTCTCTCCATATCGCTGATGAATTTAATGGCGTTGTTTGCTTTCATAGAGGTCACTTGACAAATAGGTGGCAAATCAGCGAACCATGCATCCTCTTATTCTTTTATATTGGGTCAAAGTGATTAGTTTTATTCGAATTTTGTTTTTCTTGCTGTTCTTCTCAGCGAGTAAAGTGGAATATCCACGCAGGAACGCCAGTCTTTTGTCGGTGCAAGTGCTTTGTCGATCGTCCTTGAGGTGAGTCGTGCCGTTGTCTGCACCCTTCCATTTACTGATGATAAAGCTTGTGATACTTGTTTCATTTTCACAAAATATACGGTGCAGTAATGGTGATTGTCATTTTATCACAATCAAATTTTTTGCAGTGCATACTTCAGGCATCTTCCACCCATCACATATCCATACCCACACGCCGCTCGTTGACCAACATCCGCACACACCATGTCCAAGGATGAGGGTAAGCTCAAACTGCGCATGATGCATGAGATTTCATCTGATCTATCATTGATATCGCCTTGCAGAGTACGATTTTCTATTCAAGGGTATGTACCGACCTCCTTATTAGAAGATCGTTGTGCCGGAATGTTGCTTATTTAAACCGAAATGAGGAGCTTAACGTTCGCCTTTTATCCTTCTCGGAAACGAAAATGTTCTCACGTCATTCAATTCTCCTCTTTAGTGGTGTTGATCGGTGACTCTGGAGTCGGAAAATCCAACCTCCTCTCCCGTTTCACTCGCAACGAATTCAACCTTGAATCCAAGTCGACCATAGGAGTGGAGTTTGCTACTCGGAGTATTCAGGTGGATGGAAAGACTATTAAGGCGCAGATTTGGGATACCGCTGGTCAGGAGCGTTACAGAGCTATCACAAGCGCGTAGGTTCAACTCTCTTTAAATATTGTTTTATCGTACGGAAGCTTTTCTTTCATCTTCGTGATCATTGGAGTACCCCTTTCTCCTTTTGTAATAATTTCTCTATCTAAATATTCTAGTTACTACCGTGGTGCAATGGGAGCTCTCCTTGTCTACGATATCGCGAAGCATCCAACATATGAGAACGTTAACAGATGGTTGAAGGAATTAAGAGATCATGCTGATAACAACATTGTCATTATGCTGGTTGGAAACAAGAGCGATTTGAGGCATCTCCGAGCCGTCCCCACGGAAGAAGCAAAACTCTTTGCTGGTAAGTCAGTGATTTTTATAGAAGTCTACGCTCTCCGTAATTTGGATTTCGCAAAGAAAAGTTGTGACATTCGATGTATTCTAACCATATTACACAACATTAGAGGAAAACGGGCTCTCTTTCATTGAGACATCAGCACTTGACTCGAGCAATGTCGAACCTGCTTTCCAAAAGATTCTTACCGAAATATACCGCATCGTCTCCAATAAGGCCTTAGAAGCTGAGGGTGGAGCCAACCCGAGGGTGAACACGAACGGCATCGCTCTGGAAATCAAGGCCACTGATCCTTCCGCAGTAAGCTTTCATAAAATCTCTTTTCATCTGTTACACCCCACCACCCTGCAATCATGCTCACTTTTATAAACTCTTTGTCAAATCAGAACCCGCGCAGAGTGGAAAATGTTGCTGATCGTTACGAACAAGCATTTGACCCCACGGTTTAATTGAGACGGAAGGTGCAGCATCTCTTTTGTTTATGGTCCCCGCACAAGCCCTCTTTATAGCCATCCATTTTGTTCACAGATATTAGACTTCTTCCCGCAATGCTGTTTAGTCATTTTTCGCTCTTTCGTTTTGTCAGCATATTTTCATGTTTGAAGTTGGTGAAGATGTGTGGATCTATTACATAAAACAATTGACATCTTAGGCGCCTTTTTCCATTTATAACATTCTTTATAAGTTTCAAAATATATTTAAAAAACCACAGAGAGGCAATATACGGATGCTTGAGACCCACTCCCGTCGCAGTGGATGTGCCTTGCGGGACTGAGGTCCTCATCTATCATTCCTTTCAGGACCCTGTGAACCGTAACCGAGTTTTTTCTTGGCCTTGAGTTTCTTAACGAATCTCACGAAGTCAAATCAATTACCTTGGTTAGTTCTACGATGATGCTTTTGCAGCTATTAAGTCTCGTGTTTGCCATGAGTTTTTCAATTATTTTAATTTATAAGTTATCCTTTTCTATTCCATGTTACATATAAAAGCTCAGCGTTAGCGACAGAAAGCATGCTGTCCTTTGAGTTTTAATCGGCTACAGCTTTTCGTGTGATGCCCTCTTTCCAAGTGCTCTCCTTCTTCTTCTTCTTTTTTTTGTAAGCAGCTGTGAAGCTCGTGAACGAGAGAAAGGACAGGTATGCGAACGAAGGTAGTATATCTCGTGGAGGGCTGCAAAATCTCACGTTCTTATAAAATCAAAACCGTGCAGCGTGTTCGTTTACCTCCATTTTCTTTAATGATGACTAATAAAAGAAACAACTGAATATGTAGAATAACCAACGAGGGTTTCGTAAACGGTTTTTTAAAACCTCGGCCTTCCATCCCATAGCCAGGACCCGTAATATTCTTTCCCTTCGTTGGCTTCTCGTCGGCCGCCTTCCGCTTCAAAGAACACTTCGCTGGTAAACTCCTAATCAGGCTTCTTCTTGCTGCCACCAATGCAGTACCCTTGTCCATATCGGCCACCCTATCCAAAAGTAATTATTTAACCTAAGTCCCCGGCGTTTGATAACGTCAACAGCAGATATACAAAATCTACATCAAAGGGTTGAAAGCCAACGCCACAAACGGTGGCCGTCACTTTCCAAATATGATGTGGTTATGAAGCGACGAATATTTATTTACATCCAAAAATTATGGAAACCGTTCGAATATTCGAAATAAATCCATGGACGGTTGACGGCGACGGAATGGTCGACTTCTAACTGGATTGGTTTAGAAACAATTTGCGTGTTGGGGGTTTTTTTGTCAAGGAAAAAGTAGTTGATCCCTGCTCCGAAGAGAAGAATATCGTGTCTCTCCAAGGAAAAGGAAGTAAACTGGTGGTAAATGACATCTTGGTCAATGATATGTTCACGGATGAATGAGGGAAGGCTGCGGTAGACCCTATCGAGTGCTAATTAACTTCAGTAGCAAACCCATTCTGGAAAGCTTTCTTCTTTAATTCTGCAATGGAGACTGCGAGGAAGCTGATGCGATGATGCCGATGAGGGCATCCCAACGAGCCTGGTAAGTCCTTGCAAGAAAATCTAAAGTGTGAAAACAAACTCACATATACGCATTAGCCGAATGAATGCGCAATAATTGGATATAAAGTGCCTCCTCTCATACGAGTACGTCAGTACCTCGATAATGCGATCACTTGAATAACTAACTGGGTGAGACGTCTTGGCGCCTCACATAATATCTCCGCTTGAATACTTGCAACGCGGCCAACGCCCACCTTTGAAAAGCAGCCTTCCCGAAAAAAATGATTTAAGTTTCAGGTTCGATCCGTCATGGGTCTTTTCTCACCAAATCATTTGGATGTTGGGATCCGTGCGGTTGAAGGAAAGAGAGAGAGCTTTTTCAACTCCCGCTGCTCAAATTTAAATCCACGTGTTTGACGGCGCTTCTGTTTTCATGCAACCCGTCCTGGCCCAGAGTGAAAGGGAAATAGGACTCAGGAGCACCGCTGACATGTTGCATCTGGCGAAGTGAAGCCACTGCTTTGCTCCTTATAGTAAATTGTGTTAATTGACTTTACTTATTGCCGCCTTTGGCTTAACTTTGACGGGTGGAATTCCCTCTCCCCTATCTCACTCTCACTCTCCACTTAATGCCCTTGCAAGTGACGTGCGTAAAGGCTAGTTGTAAAGATACTCTATATTTACGCACGTCCACAGCAACTAATTGATCCGAAATATCAATAAAGCATCAAGATGATAGATACCCCATGTACTCCTTATGAATATTATTTAAAAGCATTAGACGGATGGCCGATGGATGGATGGATGAAATGGATGGAGCAAAGTGGTGGTCTTTTGTGATGACGGCTCCTCAGGTGTCAACAAGCGCATGATCAATAATTACGGTGGAAATTCCCAGTAATAAATATCATTCTTAATACGCCCACACTTCTTTTTACCTTTTTTAGATGAGGGAGATACCGTCAAAAACTTTTTGGTGTTTTTTTCGTTTATTTATTTATTTGTATTTTTATTTCTGCGAGCAGCAGGAGAAAAAGGAAAGACAAAAATTTCACCCATCCATTCATTCTCTTCTCTCATCGTCATGTCCATCACCGCTGGTGAGGTTGGTGGAGAGGACAGCGTGTTGCAGCAAGAGAAGGACAGCAAACCGTCATCACCATCAACATCATCATCATCATCATCAACACCAACATCATCATCCCATGCAGAGAGTGAATCGTCATCAACTGCGACGATCTACAACATCTACTAGAGCTTTGTCCCCTTCGAAACGGCTGGTAGAACACCGCACACTCTCTCATCCCTTACTCCTGCTGTCACAACAACCACCACCACTATCATCCCACTACCATAACATCCCAAACAAAAACAAGAATGACCTCATCTACTAATACTACTACCACCACTCCTGCTAATCACATCCCTGCTACTGCGCATTCATGCTCACCTCACACACTACCGACACCATCGTCTTCTCCCCTCCCTCTGCCCAACTCATCCAACATCTCCACTCATTCTCAACATGAACGACCATCTTTCACCTTCACACTGCCAACACGATCCCGTCCCTCATCAGCACCAGCCAAGGGAGATACCACTGTTGAACATTGTGTAACGTTGTTATCCTCTGTCTACTCTGCCAAGCTTGATTCACCTAAACCTCATGTGCGTCGTCGTCGCGCTTCCGTATCGACCGTGTCCATGAAAACAGGGGTCCGATTGGGTTGGCTAGGGAGGTTGGTTGTAGCTTGGATGGGGATTTATATGGCCGTGGTGGGGTCGCAATTGCCGAGAATTCGGATGTGGATAGAGGGAATCCCAGGGAAGAAAAGAGTAAGTTTTCAAAATATTAGCCTTTTCTTTGAGAGAAACAACGTTGACAGATATTCTCTCCATTTTTGAATTAGGCGCAACCATCTCGTTTCAGGACAGAAATAATGAACCAGAGTCTCCTTGCATCACTGCTGCTGGAAAAACGTTTTTGTTTATGGGCAAGTCTGCCACGATGGTGTGGGATAGGTCTATTGTTGATGTTGTATCTGGGGAAATGTCTGTAGAGATCAATCGGGTACTTCTGTAAGTATTTCAGCATGTGCTTGATAGAGTTGATTTTATTGACACATCACATTCTTTCGCTGTACCATTCATTCTCACTTTTAATTTTTTAGGATGTACAAGCTTCTCCAGGCTTTGCTCAATACCAAGAATATTTCAGGAACTTCGCATCGTTGGTCCTGCCACATCCCAAGTTCTTCAAATCCCGGTCTACAACGTCTCGAACACCACCGTGTTTGGGTTAACCTTTAAACCTTGCAGCAGCCTCAAAGCAACCCTAAAGCAAATTCTATCCCTGTGCTCAATGGCATCTCGATTGTGGATCCTGCGACCTTCAAGTGCAACCGCCTTGACGGAGCTACCCCCTTTAATGTTCCGCTTGAGTACATCCTTCCCCCGTCTTTGGAACCATCTTGCTGTTCATCTTGGTTGTGCTTTTGCTCTACGTGAGACGGATGAGACAGATGCGGACAGAGATGAAGGGGAAGGCCTGGTCGGATGGTCCAGAGTGCCCGAGTTGAGGGAGAAGAAGTACTGGGAGAAGAAGGTGGATTGGTTGATGCACAAAATCATGCCGAGTGATGGACAGGGGAGGCAGATTAAAAGGTTCAAGGGTAAGAAGTTGTTTGGGAAGAAGGGGATGAGGATAAGGTGGATGAGGAGTTGGAGGAGGGGGCCACCACTGCTTCTTCTCTGTCCACTAGCACCGAAAGTGATCATGACGATGCCGACCCTACTCGGCGCATGTCGTCTGACCATGACGAAGAGACTGCTAGAAACTCTTCCGCATCCAACGTCCATCCGTCGCTGCCACCAACAAGCGAAAGGGGATACCAGCGTCCCCTCATACCTCAACTCCAACGACTCGACCCCGAGGCGTTCTTTCTCCTCAAGCTTCCGTTCTCTTGTCAAGTTTCCTGGCGGTAGCAGTCCCAATGACACAGCTTCCGCCTCCACCTCTGCCTCCACCGCAAAGGACGACCACCCCACCAAGCCTTCTAAAAAAGTTGTCTCTATTTTCGATGACGACGACGACAACCGTCCCGCCATACATCCTCGTCAACTCGTCCACGGTCCACCTGATCGCAACACTGGAGGATCATCGCAGTGGTGCCCGCCGCATCCCCCTGGACTCCGTCACATCGTCCAGGTTCCGCATTTACCTGAGATGGCGGATGAGTTGGCGGTGGTGAGGGGTGAGGTTGTGATTGTGGAACGGTATTTTGAGGATGGATGGATATTGTGTCGACGTGAGAATCCGGGACAGATTTATATGCTTGCAAGGACTTCCACGCCTGGAGCGAGGGCGAGCCTTTACGCACCACTCATGGATCAGCCTGTGATTGTGGGATCCAATACACCCGTGGAGACGACGACGGGGTTGGGCAAACTCGGTGGGGTGTTTAGTAAAAACAAGACGAGCCTTTTAACCACAGGCCTTGCGGCATCATCATCAGCGGCACCTGCGTCACCAACGTCCTCCACGCCGGCTTCGGTGACATCTGCGCCGCGACCGTCGACGAGTTCGTTTTTGTCAGTGACGTCGACGACGATGTCGACGAGTCCGGCGAAGAAGTGGCTTGGAGGGTTTATGAGGGGGAGTAGTAAAGGGGTTGAGGGGGAGATGATTGGGGAGGTTAGGGGGATGGTGCCAGAGTTCTGTGTTCAGGCTGTCACGGAGGAGTATGTGTTGATTCCGGTGGAGAGGGAGAAGGATCCGAGTAAGGAGAGGGAGAGGGAGAAGATTATTGAGAATAGGAAGAGGGTGATGGAAGCGCTTAATGGGAAGTGAGGTGGTGTGGGCAAGAAAGTTATTGGTTCTTTACGGACCTTTGGATTGTTGTGATTCCTTTTTTTTCCAAGTCGGAGGTGTCTTTTTTTTAGAATCTCATTTTCTATTATGGCCTTTTAAAAGTTTGTTTGTTTTTTTTTTGTTTTTTGGTCTCTGAAATTGATGGCCTTGAAGCCTTTTTCTTCTTTTTCCGTCTTTGTTTTCTTATTCCCCTGATCATTGGCTTCTTGTTTTGTTTTTTGTGTCTCTCTCTAGATAACTTTTTTGTTGTTTGGAGATTTGAGAGCCTCGTTTTTGGTCCTTTTTTTCCCCTTTGTTTGTTTCGAAAGATAGGAGTTTGCCTTTTTTTTGTTAAAGGGCCTCCTTGATTTGTTTTTTTTGAGTTTGGTTTTTTTTTTTTTTTTTGGTTCTTGGGATGGTCGCCGGTTTCTTTCCTTTTATCACCCTTGCTTATTTTGGGTCGACGAACGTGAATGGCTGGCATTTCATTGACGTGTACGGCACCCTTCTGTAAGATCATTCATTACAAGGCAGCACTATTAGCATGAAATTTGCCAGCCAGAATGATCAGCACGTCACGGCCACCATCCTTTCACGCTCTGATTTTAACATTTCAAACGTGTCGAGCTGTAAAGCTGGACTCTTGTTTTTTTTAAAAAAAGAAATCTAAACGAGGGATTTAGTACCTCTTTAAAGCAAGATTCTACTAAAGGCTACCACATTCAGTCTTATCCTTGACTTCGTTATTCACGATCGTCACGGCCTGCAGTCTTAATCCGCCATCTACCTTTAATTATATATGTATCCCGCCATTATTCCTTTCGAGCCTTTTTTGACGTAAAGGCAATAAACCACAAAGGAAGGATATTATATATTCTAATATTTCTTATCGTATACCATATACTTTTTAATTCCGCATACTATTTGCGAGTTTTCTGCATTGTACTCTGTTGATATCATTCTGGTACTGTTTTGACCCGAAATCTAACCAATTCACTGCGTTGTTAAGCGAAAAATTCGATGGAAGCGGGGCGTGCAGTTTACATGGCGGGGCTAGAAATACCGGTACGTACGTTAGAAAGGCGACAGTATCATATTTAGTAGGAGTATAGCGCCGTTGAAAAGGATATTCAGACTTATTCGTTCAACTTAAATAATCTCTGTCCACTAATACGCTTAATCTAGATATAACGCAATGGTATAATAACATAGCGACAACTAATGGATCCAGCGACGGCACGGCCGTATATTCCTCTACATTCATAATCCCGAATAATTATGCCTATACCCAGTAAAATAGGCAATTCACAATCCATTTCAAATATGCTTCGAGTCATTCTTGTATTGGGTATCATAGCATTTAAAGGGAAACCGCCCCAACATCTGTTAGATTCACTTCCTCATCTGCTGTGAATTCCATTCCACACAATCCATAAACCGCACTCCACTTCCCCCAAATAAATCGAGAGCGCTAGCAAGAAAAAAAAAAGTGAGAAACTTTAAAGTATTCGAATATACCTTCCAAATGTCAAATCTACTTTTCCACCGGAAAGTCGGTCAACAAGAGAAAGATCCTCGATTTCTAAATTGTTATTTCATGGGAACAGATAAGATTGGAAAACTTACTTGACCCTCCACCAGCATATGTTACTGGGATATTGCACCATTTCGCCAGTTTTTCGACAAGGCGTTCGTCGATCCCTTTGCATAGACCTTCAACGTCGGCAGCGTGAACGAGAAATTCGCTGGAAGGAGATGATGTATTAGGTTGACGTTTGCGACAAACCTTGCTTGATGTAAAAGAATAATCATTTACCTGCAGTAGCTCTCCAGCAAAGAGATGGAGTCTAAAGTGATAAGGAGAAGCTCAGTGAATTCAAATAATACTTTTGATAAACAGAAAAAAAGTCGAGCTTACCTTCGTTTACAACCATATCAGTAAGAGTTTGCCATTTATTCATTGCAACAATCCACTGTGAGTCGCGCACTTTGCAACTAGAAATGATTTTAGTACAATGGAAGATGAAACAGATAGCTAAGAGATATGAAAGAAGACATCACCGCTTACCTGACATCAACAACCAACGCCTCTGTCCCAATCTTCTCGCTCATCTTTCTCAACCGCTCTTCATCAAACTTCGCCTCCGGAAATAGCCAGCTCGTCACAATGACCTTTCCATTCATTAGCAATGACGTTATATAGATACATCATACCTTAGAAGCTCCTGCATCCAGCCATTCCTGGGCATTATCAATATTAATCCCTCCTCCTAATTGCAACCCTTTCGGCCATGCCCCAAGGGCTTCTTTTGCCGCTTCGTCGTTTCCGCTACCAAGTTTGATCACATGCGCACCATGAAGGTTGTGTTCTCGATACAGGTTGGCGTAATAAGCAGGCCGTTCACTATATTAACAAGTCAATACACCACCATTGCATCTCCTCTAGCATCAAAAAACCCTCACAAACCTTGCAACAAAGTTTGTCTTTAACGCTGCATCATCATCCGTCAGCGACGCCCCTACGATCTGCTTCACTTGTCCGCTATGCAGATCAATGCAAGGTCTGAACACTGTCATCGTTTTTTTTTACACAAAATTGTTGGAAAGATGTCGGGCAAGATCATGCCTGGGTTCACGGATGAGAGCTGTCCAGTGTGTCAGTCAGATCGGTACTTGAATCCGTCGTTGAAGTTGTTGGTTAGTCCGTGTTATCACAAGATGTGAGTTTTCATTGTGAGTTTTTGGGAGTTTGGAAGTGTCCTGGTGGGGATGGACGACGCATTCATCGATTTTGAATGCATGTGAATTTCTTGAGCATGCTGGCTGACCGATAGACTCATAGGTGTGAGAATTGTATCAACAGGCTATTCCTTGCAGGTCCTGGTCCCTGTCCCGTGTGCAAGCAGACTCTCCGAAAGAGTAACTTTGTGGCGCAGACATTCGAAGACCTCTATGTTGAAAAGGAGGTATACATCTATCCACCATATGTTGCGCATTATAAACTGATTTTATCCACATTTCTTCATCATTCTTCTTATAGGTTCAAATTCGGAAACGCGTAGGGAAATAGTGAGTCCCACCTGCCTTCTCTATATCAGAGCCAAATGCTTACCCTTGCATTTAAGCTTCAACAAGCGATTAGAAGATTTCAACGGAGACCTCCGGAAATATAACGATTATTTGGAGGAAGTTGAGGAGATTATGTTTAATCTTATCAACGATGTCGATGTTCAGGCTACAAATGAACGTATTGAGCGGTTCCGACAGGAAAATAAGGACTTGATTGCAGCGAATCTTGCAAAGCAGGTTCGTACATGCATGACGTCGAAATAAATAGGAAGCAATGCTAATATTTACGCTAGATGCATGAAGATAAGGCAATATCGTACCGTTTGAAGAAGGAGAAGGAGGAGAGGAAAATACGGAGAGACGCGTATATGGTGAAAGCACTCGAGGAGGAGAAGGCAAAGGTGGCTGAAAAGGAAGATATTATTAATCAACTGGTATGCGCTTTCTCATAAATCGTATTGACTGAACATAATCAGGCCTCGACCGAACGATCTGCAAAAGATATTTTGAACGAATCCATTCAGAAACGAATTCTATCCCACCCCAACGACGCCGACATTGACGAGGCATTGGCTGGCTTGGATGATTTCGATGACGATTTCATGTACGAGGACGAGGACCAAGTGTTCGATCCCATGGATTATGAGTATAGGGATCCCATTCAGTTTAGAGTTCTGGATGTATACAATGATCCGTGAGTATCCTTTCGACTTTTTTTTAGAGTTTATAGTGTCTGATATGTTTTAACGAGTTTAGGTGGACAATGGATGCGCACAAGAATCTTCGGGCGAAAGGGGAAGGGTTTTTGCCTTCGTGGACGTATGAACGGGCTATCTCATCAGCTTTTTGGGGGATTGATGAGGGTGTTATGTCGATGTGATCAAGGGGTTATGTGGTGTTTTCTTTTATTTATTAAATATACCTTTCCGCAGGAGACAGTCATCGTTGCTCTGTAAGAAACTAAACAAAATGCTAATAAAGAAGAGTGCTACCATGAGAGGAAGTAAATGTAAGACGGAGGGTTAGTGACGCGAGGAAGTGGGCGAAGCTTAGAGGTTTGGTCACTAAATAATAACTTCCCACCTTTCATTTAAACGTGTGACAAGACGTGAATAAAAGTGGAAAAAAAACGACTACTTTTTTTGATTCAACTTCTTTCTCGCTGTTAATACTTCCTTTCCCTGCACGGCCCTCTTATCGAGAGTAAGGCTGAGCACGGAGATGAAGGCATCATCAGGCTCGACTAGTGGTTGTTTCCCCTTTATTCCAGCAGTTCTGCCTTCACTTTTCTGATCGTTCCAGGATTCTTGACCCAACCTTTTCCTTTTCATTACCATCCATCCATTCACCCATCTTCCACATTCAATTCTCTTCTTCTACCCCAACAAAAGTTGTATTCAAAGGAACGCTCCGTTTATTACTCGTTGGTCAATTGCTCAATGTCCTATCGAGTCCAGACCGGTTTGCAATATCAATCTCTCCTTTCCTTTGACTTTGGCCCCTTCTTCCTGTCCTTGCCATCAGACTTTTGCTTTCGGGTTCGCCTGATTGTGGAGAATGGTGGTGAGGATGGGGAGATGTTCCTGGGTTGATGGTTCACGCGGAATCTTGCAATTCTTTCTGTAAGGGAAAAAGGAAGGAGACATTTCTCTCTTGATGATGATGCATTAAATAAAAGTTCTTGTCTGCACAAGTTGTCCTATTTTGCTTTTTACGATGCTAACGCTTACCAATTAAAAAATAAAGTGAGATGCAAGTAATGATAACCCCGATACGCACGTATAAGAGGAGAAACAGAGGTATGCAGAAGTGTCCTTTTTTCAATTCTCAAGTCTCTGTGCATCGTCATTCGTAATTAATTTAGTGTAACACTGGTGTGACACTACCTCACCTCTACAGAAACGAACTTGGCCAAAAATAAAAAAAAAAAGGATTGATTAGTGTCTCCATCGAGTCCGTCATTACCTCCTCACCTACGCAGCATCGTCTTGCTTCATTTCAAGACCTATTGCTCTACACAAAATTACACAAATCTACAAGGGAATAACTATCCTCTGTTGAAAAATGTCGTCAGGAACTGCAAAAGAACAAAAGGCAGGGGGGTCCGTCACCACTGTCAATACTGTCAACACCCAAGCTGAGGATTCAACTGCTGGCAAGAAGGCCACCCGTGAGCGCCATCTTAACGAAATTCAACGGGCGCTTCAAGATCCTGTCTCACTTGATGCCAATGCATCCGTCGCCTGGTCTCACTTTCAACTCCTCGTCAAGATCCACGACCATCCGTACAAGGGTGTGGATGATTCAGTGAGTAGAACCGTTTCTGTTTTTCTTAAGGTTACGACCTTATGTAGGATGCGACACTGTTGAAGTAAAAGTGATCGTTTTACATTTGAGGACTTGAAGGAGTTGAGTATGCCAACTTAACATTTTGGTGAAAACTAGGGCAAGACCACTAAAGTGAAGCCTGCGAGGCCTATCATTGTTGATGACGATTTCCGTCTCGCACAATTCAAGTTCAACATCAGAAAACTAGTTGAGGCCTACCCCATTCAATGGGTGCCCAACTGCAACAAGCGGATATTAATGGATGATATTGAAAAGTAAGCTTAACATACTTCATTTTATTTATCCATCCTTTTGTATCTCATAACTAACTTGATATAGGTTGGCAAAGGGTCCAAACGGTCTTTACAATGAGACTGACACTCTGGAACTGCTTCGTCTTCGCTGGAGAGATCTTCGTAACTCGCAGCATTTCAGCAGTGACATTAAAATCACACCAGTGGCTGGCTACACTGATTACCTCAACAAGGACAGCACGAACCGCAATCTCGACATTATCAAAAACGATCCTTCTAACCTTGACAGATGGGAGGAGTGGTATGTGGTGTTCTCGGACCAGAACATGTTTGTCTACAGCCACACGGACCGGTTTGCTTCCGAAGAGATTGCAGCCGTCGAACATCCGGTCCTTGGTTCTATCAAGGAGGCCTTAAATGATTACTCAGTACATGGCATTTTCACGGAACCTCCGTCCTATGGAAGGTGGGCCTCTCCCATCGGCTTTGCTCGGAGATATCAGGCAATGACAGGTCTTTGTAAGTATAAACCTTTCATAAGGTGCTGATTGTTTGAATACTAAACTTGTCCTTTCCCTTTCAGTTGCCGGTTACAACCCTCTTTCGGTCAATGACAAGAACTTTTACCTGCCGAAGGAAAAGCAGAGTGAGGATTTTAGGCACGAAGATATTGGTCCCTTCACCCGTGATTCGGCTCACAGACCCACTCCTTACTTGATCATGGATGTCCCCCTTGTCTGCAAGCTCAAGTACGATTTTTTCCACTTTCATCATTCCTTAATTTATATTTTTTTTTCATGTTTCTTTTACCATCCGCTAATTATTCTCTCCTTCGATAGCCCGGGACAGTATTACAACGCAAAGTTTAAAACTGAATTCCCGAAAGCTCGCGAGCACCTGATCAACACCATCAAAGTCTACAAGCCCACCACAACCGAATCCGGCGTCAACGACGGCTACGCACCTCCAGACTTCTTCTCCCCGTCTACTCAACCCTCCCCATTCGCCCCCGCATTACCAACAACCTCGTTGTCATGTCCTCCTTAGATCAACTCTTTAACCCCCTTCGTGCCCGTATCGGCCCTTACACCCTCTACCAAATCCGATTCATTTACCGCACTGCCTACACGGCCTTTAACGGGCTCGTCGTGACCACCAAGAAGCGCATGCAAGCCCGTCAACAAAAGGAAGCCGACGTTGCCGGTCGATCATCGGGACATTGGAGACCACGAGTGGTGGTGCACACTGGGTTCTGGGGTTGTGGATCTTTTGGGGGCAACAGGGCTGTCATGGCTTACCTCCAGATGGTTGCTGCGAGTGCTGCTGGGGTGGATGAGTTACATATGCATCATGTGCCACCTGCGGGCGCTGGCAGTATTGGGGAGAGAGAGCAGAATGATGTTCGGAGGGCTATGAGATGGTTTGAGGAGGATGTGGTTGAGGGAGGGGCCAAGTTTGTAGAAGGAGTGGATGGGGAGGCTGAGTGGGAGGTGCCGAGGTCGGTTATTACGGACAAGATGGATGTGAAGACCAAGAAGGAGGTGAAGGAGAATGCGATGGTGGATATATGTCTTGAAAAGTTGTTTAGGAGGATGGAAGAAAGGAAGGAGTCTTGGGAGGAGGCAAAGTGAGAGAGGGAATCAATCTCATTCATATATCCTTTTAGGCACGTTGGCGTCTCGTCCCCTTTTATGATTTTCGTTTCTATTTTTATTGTTTTGCCCCCCCGCCCACGCCCTCTTTTTTTCTATAAAACGTGCTCTTTTTCATTAACATTTGGACGACGATTTTCATTTAATTAACTCATGATTTCTCCGCCTGATTTCGGTCTTTTTACTGCTTTTGTCGTCATAGATCTTTTTCTTTTTCTTGCTGGCTTGCATGGGTGCATTGATCCCCGTTTTCCTTTTTGTCTGCATTTTTGTGGCTCCTACATTGACTATGGAGTAGTACTTTAAGCAATACATGTTATGTGCAAAACAATTATATTCAAACGCCTACTTTGCTAAGAACCTTTTCCACGATCAAGTTACGTTAAGTTACTAGCACACGATCTTCGTTTTTACGCGTTACGGAGGTGTATGGGACAACCTAAAACATATTACTATCTGGTTGAATTATCTTTTTGGGAGGCTTTTCGCGCGGATCCTTTCAACACTCCCTGCAGCATCAAGCGAAATTTTCTCAAATCCACGTCATGCCGTTGCTGACTTTCCCTTATGATATCCTAGTCCATTATCTCCTGCCGCTGCTCAGCGACAAGGATACTTTAACAATTGCTGGAGTGAACAAGCAGCTTCGTCTTGCCTTCTACCCATATGCCTTCAGGACCATTCGACAAGACGATGGAGTCAGACCCAACATCATATCTCGGGTTCTCCAAGTCTTCAGTAACTCCCCGAATGTCACATTTCATGTTCAAGAAGTTGTGCTGTTGAACGTCAGTTACCATGATAGTGTCGTCAATGCTCGAGCGCTCTTGTGCATGGTTGGCTCAACATTGGAACGGCTTAAACTCCATGAAGCAGTATACCAATTAATCGGATTCAAAGAGTTTTTCGTTGAAGCTCTTCAGCTCTGCCCAAACCTCAAAGGTCTTGATCTAGTTGTTGAAAGGGTCAGTCAGAAATGGTGGGTATCTGGTGGAAAGGAAGGATTGGCTATGGCAATAAGTAGCTTATCCAAGCTTACAAACCTTTCGGTAAGCTGTGGTATTTACGATTGGGACGAAGGAGCGGACAATGATTTCGCTTCGATGATGATGGAGAGGTTGAAACCGGCTCAACTAAGTGAGGGCCTCATTGTTAGATCAAGCGAATATGAGGTGGCAACGTTGTTACTTCAAGTCGCAAAGCAGAAAGCTGTCAAGAATCTCGAGCTTTGGCTTTACTCACAACCGACTGCAGAAGTTCTAAATGACGTGAGGGCACTCTCGTTATTTGCAGACTTTGACCGATTGCAATCTTTAAATGTGACCTTTGCCGGGTTCACGTACATGTCATCGGCCTTTACCCGCCTTTGTAACCTGCGTCATCTCACCATGGGCAGTATGGAGTGCTATGATGAGGATGTCTGGAACAACTTCAGCGAGGTTTTCAGGTCTGGAGATTTGAGTCAATTGGAGTCTTTTGCCTATCACGCAAAACATGGCTACGACAATGATGCTACGCAGGGGAGCGAGAAACCGAGCTTTTCCATCTCCTGAAAGATGGGAATGCACTCAAGGAATTCAAACTAGTATGTTGTGACCATTATTGCGGACAAGAGGACGTGATGCCCGCATTGGATGCGATCTTTGCAGATATGACTCCAAACAAGAATCTTGAAAGCATACACATTGTTTTTTATATGGCTAATCTCACGCTGCTTCGCTTCGCAAAGTTCATATCCGGTTGCATAAAACTTAAGAAACTTGACCTTCAAATCCGCAACCGAGCGGACTTGTTTACGAACGACGCCGATAGGTATCAGTTTCTTTCGGACATCACCTCAGCCCCTAGCTTGACCGCACTTTCTCTTCCCCTCCAATTCCCCTCTGGTCGATTGGACATACTCGGCCGTTGTGTTCTGCAGATGCCTTTAGACCAACAACATCTGAAAGAAGTGACGTTGAAAGTGGCGTCGGACTTATGCCTCTTCCACGACCTCACAGTTTTCCTCGAACGACCGTCAAGCATTGAGTCTTTTGAAATTGACATGGACCATAGTGGGGTCCACTTTAGCCCTCATATCATCAAGTTTTTTGAGTGGCTGACGCTACATCAACCTCCGAACCTGAAGTCTCTAAAGCTGACCAATGTTGGGTTGTCTACAGCTGGTTACAGTCTGGACGTCGTTCAGATGGCTTACCAAGAGGCAAGACGCTGCTATGCTGCCCTGGAGATGTTTGCGTCAACGAGTAAGTTTCTCAAGGTCTTGCATCTTTACACTATTGAAATCACGGATGAAGAACGTGCCGTTACGGATAGAATTCGGAATGCAAGAGAAAAGAATGGGCTAGGGGATTTGCATATATGTATTAAATACCGACGGTCATGAGGTTCACCTGATGTATTACATGTGTCGTTTTATAAAATGTTGTCACGCTCCACCGTTACCATTTCCTTCATCTTTGGAAGACGAAGGGGACGGTTACGCATGGAAGCACGTCAACAAAAGGAAGCCGACGTTGCCGGTCGATCACACGAGTGGTGGTGCACATTGGTTCTGGGGAGGAGGCAAAGTGAGAGAGGAAAGAAACCTCATTCATATATCCTTTTAGGCACGTTAGCATCTCGTCCCCTTTTATGATTTTTGTTTCTATTTTATTTATTGCCCACCCCCTCTCCTAAGCCCCACCCGCCCCCCCTTTTTTTTATATAGAAAACGTGCTCTTTTTCTTCAACATTTGGACACCGATTTTCATTTAGTTAACTTCTACATTCGAGTTATTGTTTTGTTTTTTTCTCCGCCTGATTCCTGTCTTTTTACTGCTTTTGTCGTCATAGATCTTTTCCTTTTTCTGCTGCCTTGCATGTGTATATTGCCCCGTTTTCCTTTTGTCTTCATTCTTATGGCTCCTACATTCGCTATGGATCAGAACTTTAAGCAATACATGTTATGAGCAGAACAATTATAATCAAACGCCTACGTTACTGGGAACCTTTTCCACCATCAATTGTTACATGAAGTTACTAGCACACGATCTTTGTTTTTACGCGTTACAGAAGTGTATGGGACAATCCAAATCATTTTATTTGGTTGAATCATCTTTTTGGGAGGCTTTCGCGCGGATCCTTTCAACATTATCTTGTTCTATTGCTCCTCCGTCAAGCTATTATTTATTTAAAAATAAGGGAAGTCGAATATAAAAAATATAGATTCGCACGCGACTGGGAAAAAGGAAAGACGATCACAGATACTGCTTTTGATCCCTTACACGAAGTAATCGCAATAGGAAGAACGAATGACGCAAGGGAATGCCGCCCGCATAAAGCATTACGTATCGCATCTAAACTCCGCTGCAGATCGCTGGCTAGATTTCATCATCTTATGGTCTCGCCATATTTTCATCAGCATTCTAACCTTGTTCCTCGACATCTCTAAAATTGGAAAGAAATATTGCCAAGGCTGAAGCTGTGCCATGGTCCTTTTTTAAAAGCATTCACCTTGATAGCGAGTTTTTTTAAATCCACACCATGTTATTACTGCGTTTCCCTCATGAGATCCTAGTCCATTCTCTCCTGCCGTTGCTCAGCGACAAGGATATCTTAAGAATTGCTGGAGTGAAAGCAGCTTCGTCTTGCCTTCTACCCATATGCCTTCAGGACCATTCGACAAAGACGATGGAGTCAGACCCAACACCATATCTCGGGTTCTCCAAGCCTTCAGTAACTCCCCGAATCTCACATTTCACGTTCGAGAAGTTTTACTGTTGAACATCTATAACAGTGATAGTGTCGTCAATGCTCGAGCGCTCTTGTGCATTGTTGGCTCAAAATTGGAACGGCTTACACTTGGTGATGCATTAAACAACTTTGGGGATGCCGTCGACGGATTCGAAGAGTTTTTCGTTGAAGCTCTTCAGCTCTGCCCAAATCTCAAAGGTCTTGATCTAGTTGTTGACAGGGTCAGTCAGAAATGGTGGGCATCTGGTGGAAAGGAAGAATTGGCTATGGCAATAAGTAGCTTATCCAAGCTTACAAACCTTTCGGTAAGCTGTGGTATTTACGATTGGGACGAAGGAGCGGACCCTGATTTCGCTTCGATGATGATGGAGGGCTGAAACCGGCTCAACTAAGTGAGGGCCTCATTGTTAGATCAAGCGAAAATGAGGTGGAAACGTTGGTACGTCAAGTCGCAAAACAGAAAGCTGTCAAGAATCTCCAGCTTCTGCTTTACTCACCACCGACTGCAGAAGGTCTAAATCAAGCGAGGGCACTCTCGTTATTTGCAGACTTTGACCGATTGCAATCTTTAAATGTGACTTTTGCGGGGTTCACGTACATGTCATCGGCCTTTACCCGCCTTTGTAACCTGCGTCATCTCACCATGGGCAGTATGGAGTGCTATGATGAGGATGTCTGGAACAACTTTAGCGAGGTTTTGAGGTCGGGAGATTTGAGTCGAGTAGAGTCTTTTACCTATTACGCAGAAGATTGCTACGCAGGGGAACGAGAAACCGGGGTTTTCCATCTTTTAAAAGATGGGAATGCACTCAAGGAATTCAAACTAGTATGTCGTGACCATTATTGCGGACGAGAGGACGTGATGCCCGCATTGGATGCGATCTTTGCAGATATGACTCCAAACAAGAATCTTGAAAGCATACACATTGTTTTTTATATGGCTAATCTCACGCTGCTTCGCTTCGCAAAGTTCATATCCGGTTGCATAAACTTAAGAACTTGATCTTCAAATCTGCAACCGAGCGGACTTGTTTACGAACGACGCCGATAGGTATCAGTTTCTTTCGGACATCACCTCAGCTCCGAGCTTGATTGCACTCTCTCCTCCCTCAAATTCCCTTCTGGTCGACTGGAGTTATTGGACCGTTGTGTTCTGCAGATGCCTTTAGACCAACAACATCTGAAAGAAGTGACCTTGAAAGTAGCGTCGGACTCATGCCTTTCCACGACCTCACAGTTTTCCTCGAACAAACCGTCAAGCATTGAGTCGTTTGATATTGACATGGAGGATAGTGGGGACCGCTTTAGCCCTCATATCATCAAGTTTTTGAGTGGCTGACGCTACATCAACCTCCGAACCTGAAGTCTCTGAAGCTGACCAAGTTTGGGATGTCTACAATTGGGTACCGTCGGAACGTCATTCAGATGATAGACCAAGAAGCAAGACGCTGCTATGCTGCCCTGGAGATGTTTGCGTCAACGAGTAAGTTTCTCAAGGTCTTGCATCTTTACGGTGTGAAAATCACGGATGACGAACGTGCCGTTACGGATAGAATTCGGAATGCAAGAGCAAAGAATGGGCTAGGGGATTTGCATATATTTATTAAGTACCGACGGTCTTGAGGTTCATCTCATGTATTAAGTGGGTTGTTTTTTTGTTATTATAATAAATGTTGTCACTCTCCACCGTTACCATATCCTTAATCTTTGGAAGACGGAGGGGACGGTCTCCTGAAAGGCTATAGACTGTAAGGATTTTCTGATACTCGACAAGAAGGCACCATTCGTTTGTACGGACATAACGAAACGAAAACCCCCTCTGTTTAAAATAAACTGCCGTTGTTGTGTATCTCTTGGATTCATCAATACAAACGGGGTTTGGCTTTGTAGTAGATATTTAAAACCTGTAAGCTTAATTGAAACCCAACCTATTGACCACCGCAAAAGCCTCATCAGTCACACGTGTATGCAGTCGACTACTGTCTTCCCAAATGAAGTGCTTCAATAAACAATCAGTGACCTCCCTGACTACTTTATAAGATTGTTCATCCATCACATCTTTTATTCATCGGCTTTGCAAAAGATGGTGCTGGATCGGCCAGAGAAGGCGGTGAGTGGGAATAATGCAACTATAATATTTACAGAGTTTGTACAGCTGAGTTTGCGATAGGCGCCGTTGAAAGTAATGCGCGTTGAATTTGCAGGAGAATAGAACGCTATTGCAGACTCAGGAGTTGTATACGAGAACTCTTGCGAGGCGGGTCCGAAATGTGGTCAAGAGCTGCAGCCAGGCCGCGATCCTTGAAATAGTCGACATTCATCCCACAATCATTTTCAAATTCGCATCAAACAGTTTTTCTCTCGTACTTTCACCTACTAGGCGGCCATTCAAGGTCATCCCCACTTGTATTTAGAAATCCAGATCCTAAAAGCTGAATGCCCGCATTTTATTGCTTGGAGGGACACAAAGGGCGGGAGACTAAATAAATAAATACAAGCTGAGGGGCAACGCACTCCTCACTTAATCTGTAAAAAGAATAACGAAATAAAAGATGAAGGGTGCCTCATGCGGTACTCTTTATACGGGCATTATGGTTGGAGGGTTATGCCATTTATCTATAGAGTGAACGATTTTAACATAAATAATATCATCTTCATGCATTAAACTATCTTTCTCTATAAATGCTTTTATTGAGGTCACTAACATCTCGCCAACACCTTTTTTCATAGAGGTATAATGCCGCATAGGGGGTTTGAACCCCTACTGAAGCAATAACTCAAACAGGATGGAGAAGGTGGTCATGCCGCAGACGACAGGAACTGAACAGTAGAGGGCTTAAAACCTCTTTCTGCTCCATAAGAGTGATGAAGGAGTCGTCATGATGGGAAGGGGAGGAGTAGGATGAGAATGCTGGTCATAAAACAATTAATAGAAAGTTCACTAATTAAATTGGGACCACTGGTCCCAAATCAATTAATGAAAAAATCACTAATTAAATTGGGACCAGTGGTCCCAAATCAATTAATGAAAAAATCACTAATTAAATTGGGACCAGTGGTCCCAAATCAATTAATGAAAAAATCACTAATTTAAATTGGGACCAGTGGTCCCAAATCAATTAATGAAAAATCACTAATTAAATTGGGACCACCGGTCCCAAATCAATTAATGAAAAAATCACTAATTAAATTGGGACCACTGGTCCCAAATCAATTAATGAAAAAATCACTAATTAAATTGGGACCAGTGGTCCCAAATCAATTAATGAAAAATCACTAATTAAATTGGGACCACTGGTCCCAAATCAATTAATGAAAAAATCACTAATTAAATTGGGACCACCGGTCCCAAATCAATTAATGAAAAAATCACTAACTA
>JAHLKC010000067.1:0-205188 GCA_025449115.1 Chytridium lagenaria
CTGCGAGGGATCCTTCCACGTCATAATGTCTGTAATCGTGTCAAATCCATCAACAACTGGTCCAAGCCGCGAGACAAACCGCGTGAAATTACGAGGCGTCGTCGTCAAAAGATTCAAGGGCGGTGCCGCATCCTTTCTTCCCTTGACAAGAGCCACCGATGCCTGCGCCGTGTTGGCAAGGAATTCTTGGAATACTGAACCACCCTGCGTCGCATCACCATTCTCAGATTGACCAGCCTTGGGTGGCGAGCTGCGCTCATTCAATGGGCTGCCCGTCATGGATTTGCTTCCAGGAATATTCCTATTGCGGATGGATGAGGCCTTGTTGGAGGGGAGGAGGTGATCGTCCACGCTGAGAGCGGCAACGCTCGGGCTTGATTTGCCCATCATGGCTGAATTGGCTGCGAGCGTTTCAGAATACTCTTCGTCCTCGTCATCAGAGTAAAGACCGTTTCGGTTGGGGTAGTCTCGTCCATCAAAGTGGCCTTGATTGGCGTTGTTCATGCCTGGAGCTCGAACCCCAGAACAGGGGGTACCGACGAGGTGCACACATTTCTTGTGCACATTGTAGCCACACTCTATTAATTTTAGAGGAAAAGGAAGGAGAAGTAAGAAGGGTCAGTTGATCTGTAATTTCGCACATGCGCGTGCAGTGTGCAAGCAAAGACGAAGACGGAGGCATCGAGTCGACATTGATTTGATCTGCTTATTTATGCTCTTACCTCTGCACTGGCATCCCTGCTTGACAATACCCCACAGGAACTTGTCGCATAGGTCGCAGTAGGTTGGCTTGAGTAGGTAAAGATGTCAAAGTCGTGCATCTGCAGTTCTCGCTCTCTCTTTTTGAATTCTTCAAGTAGAGCCAGCTTTGGAAGCTAAGAGGATCAGGGGTGGTGTGAAGATTGAGGGTGGGTGAGAGTTGTAGTTTTGTTGAAGAATGGATGGTCTCGAGTGAGTCCGTCGTCGTCGTCGTCGTCCTTTTTCTTGTTATGAATGAATGACGATGATGATGATTTTTTCTCTTCCAGACACACACAGGAAAAGTTATAAATAATTTTTCTAATAGATACTCAAAAGAGTGCACAAGCTCAAAAAACTAATGTTACACAGTCATCCCTGCAGCAAACGTGAGGTGGTGACGTTGCTCTGACGTCAGTCAATCTTACATCTTTTATCCTTTTTTGTTTTTGTACAAAAGCTATTAATTTATTTATTAAAAATATGTTTTTGATTTCATGTTTGGATGTAAATATTCGTTTTCCATCTTTATCTATTCATCACAGCTCATTGCCTATCGTCACCTATTTCATTCAGTTCAATCAGAGGTTAATGTCGTTTCTTGCATCTATCTGCAGTCTTACCCAATAGTCTCTAAGGTTGTTTTTTGCGTCCAAAGATCTCCAAATAGCGGCCTATCCCATTGCCATGGAATGAATACACATAGTGGTAAGAGAGACGGTGAGTTGATCAACTTCTAGAGTTCAAGAAACTGTACAACGCGACCACTCACCATCTGGCACTAGCTCCTCGACCATTTGATAAAGCTCTTCAGGTTTCTGACTCTGACCGCGTCGTTCAGCGTAAATCACATCACTTGCAACATTGTTGCGACAGTTGGGCGGGTCTTTTCCTTTCGAGCCACAAGACACGTCTCCTTAGCGTGCTGAAGGTAATATCCGTGACCCTTTGCCATGCGTCGATTCACTGTCCGCTTCACCCACGTGATATCGTCACAATAACTAACCATGAGGCGTGGAGAATGTGAGGAAAAAGTGCGTACGTTGACAAAAACTTACGTGTATCCCCATTTCTCAAACAACTCAAACGCTTTCGTGTACTTTGCATTGATCACCCAGACGAATATGAAACCATCGGTTTGAAGGAGATGGAGAGGGAGGGATTCAATGGCGGAATCGGGAAGTTGATCGTATCCTATCGCTACACCTCGGCTGGGTGCATGGGAAGCAAGCTGCCAAGGTGGATCCATCATGATCACATCAAACTGCATCGTTTGTCCCAAAGTCTAAAAACAAAACAGTGTTGGTGTTAGATATAATGGAAACCCCACAACAAAGTCAAGAGAAGAAAACATAATGATAAATAAAGTAGATGGAATCGACCTTGAAATCAAAGCTCAACACATTAGCACAGATTGGGATGGAATACGGAGGTGGTTTGAATGTTTCCACTTCCATGACCTCGTTCTCAATGTCTACGCGCGCGTGATCAGACAAAAATAGCCACAAGGTCCATCATTAAAATACCTATAGCTGAAACATCGTCCTCAACTCCCTCCCCAGCATTTGACGCATCTACCGCAACCATCGTCATCATGTTTGTATCCCCCATCGTCGTCGTCTCCCCACTCTCTCCATCCGCAACCTCCTTCAACTTGAGCGCCTCCAACATCCTAATCTCAACCTTCAACTCATCAATCCGTTTCACAAGCTCCGTCTCCCGTTTTCGCAACGCCCCAATCTTCTGCTCCGTCACTGAGGTCTTGACTTTTTTTTCCCCTGGAGTAGGTGCTGCCTTTTTGCGTCGTTTAGGGTTTGGATCATCTTCGTCGGATCCGTGGGGGATGGATGAGCGAGGTCTTGGGTTGAGGGTCTTGGTGGTTGTTGGTGGTGAGATTATGGGACTATCGTTATCGTCGTCGTCGCTGATCCCCAGGATGTCAATGTCATCTTCCTCGTCCTCTCCCTCTCTGCCCATTATTCGAATGCATCAGGGTTTTTGGATGTTTGATACATTCGGACAAGAAAGGATCGTTTTTTTCGTTTCTGTCTTGTTGAGGTCCATTTCCAAGTCCGTGTGGACTGCTCATCATTCCTCCTTCCGTTGACTCTTTTCTCATTCATTCATTCAGTTATTCATTCATTTCTGAAACTAGCAGATTCTGCATGCATTGGTTTGATTATTACGCATCAGGCGGACCAACGGATCTATATTTCAAAGACATCTTCCTGTTTATGCTTAAAGCTACAATCCTCCCAAAAGCTGATGTAAAATAGTTTCTACGTTTAAGTGTCTTTAGCCTTCGTTGTCGGCCGTTGTTGAATTCGCTCTCACAGCGAGTCTCTTGCAACGACGTGGGTTGCACTAAACTCCCCCAAAAGAATTCAACAAGTCCGACAAGCAAGACCATCTGACGAACGACCCTCCGCACTCGCTTCACACAAGGAACCTCAAAGGACGATTGATACTCGCCAAACGGAGGATATAAGTAAACCGCACCCCCCCATCCCCCTCCATCACCCCTTGGGAGCAGACGGAACCGGGGACTCGCTCAAGGCTCATATAAAAAAATGAAGTCCGACATGGCCGAAATGGCCATCCTCGAACATCGACTTCAAACCTTCCTCCCCGGCATCCTCACCAAAAAAGGCTGGGATCTCAAAACCCCACGAAGAAAAGATGCCCCAACATCACAAAAAGTATACCACCCACACGTTCACTTCCCCCATCTAACCAAATCCCTCAGCTCGCCTCCTCCGGTTTCTTCTTCTCCCCAACCCCCACCCACCCCCACAGAGTCTCCTGCTACCTCTGCGGTCCCATCCAAACCTCTCATCAAGACACCAACGTCACACCCGACTTGAAGGACGTATGGACGCTGCACGCCGATACATGCGCTTTGAGGATGTTGATGATGGATGGATTGGCATGGGTGGCGGCGAGTAAACCGAAATCTAAAAAGGCGACGGGACGGACATTGATGCCTGCAAAAGGATTTGAACCTTGGGGGAAGGTGATGACGGAGGCGAGATTAAAGACGTTTGGGGCGTTATGGCCGCATAGAGAAACAGCTGGATGGAAATGTACTGCGGAAAAGGTATCGACTCACTCGACATTGTTGATTGCAACCTGTCTACATTATCTCTTGCTCATACGTTTTTCGCGCTTTTGCGTTTGTTTTTTTGAATAGATTTCCGAGGCGGGGATGTACCATAAACCCACAAAAGACGAGCCCGACTATGCCGAATGCGTCTACTGCGATCTCGGTTTGGCAGGCTGGGAATCTGAAGACGACCCTTGGTAAATCAAAGTCGCTCTTACCAATTTATTAACTTGAATTCTAGGTTTGAACATCAAAAGCGAAGTTCGGATTGCATCATATTCCAAGCACCCAAAGATTATATGGTAGAGGAAAGCGGCAGCGCAATGATACCATCTCCGGTTTCTTCAAAAAGGGCGGCATCACCAGTCGCAAATGGGAAAGCGAAAGAGGAGGTTTTGGAAGCTGAGGACGGCGCAAAGAAACCTGCTAAAGGGCGTGGAAGGGTTGCAAAAATTACGGTTGGCCTTTTTGTTTTTCCAATTTTATTATAGTGAAGAGTGAGGTATTTCTGACACAATTTCTGTTCAGCCCCAGCCTTCATCGTGACAAACGATACCATCGAAACTGTCACCACTTTGAATGAAGACTTTAAACCTCCACCGAAATCTGACGAAAAAGTCTCCTCGAAACCACCTCTTGCTGAAATCAACACTACACCGAATAAACCACAACGGGGGAGAAGAAAAAGGAGGACTTAGAAGAAAAGGAACCGCCAGAAGTGTCCATCCAAGATCCAACTATCGTGCTTCACGAAAAGGCCGAAGAAGCAAAACCAACACGGGGCAGGAAACCTGCACTTCCGAAAACCGCGAAAATCATGGACGTTGAGGAAAAGAAGACGCGATTGAAACGAACCGCTGGTACTGCTGTTGAGGACGCGGCGCCCAAGAAACGGACACGACAGAAACCTGTGGATGTGGATGACATTGAGGAGGAGGAGTCTGGGGAGGAGGTTGGGAAAGCGGTGGTGAAGAGCGGACGGCCGGTGCGGAATACGAGGGGAGCGACAAAGGCGAAAGTTGCTGGGCCTGTTGCACGGAAACCGAGAGGGAAGAAGTGGTGGAGGAAGCGGACGAGGGTACTCCGGTGGCTACGTCAAAGCAGATCAAAGCTGTATCGGTTCCATGTGTGAGCGCAGAAAGGACGAATGTTTCTCTTGCTGTTACGATGGAGAAGGAGGCGGAGGGGGAGGAGGAGGTAAAAGCTGGAGATGTAACCTTTGAGTCTGCGTACACTGACGTAGAAGGGGATACGTTTATGGACGCTGCCGATGATATGGAAGTGGATGAAGATGATTTTGATAACCTTCCATCATTTTCTCTGCCAACTCCACGTCCTGCCAATGCGGCTCCTTCAACTATCCCTCAACAATTACAACAGCAGCAACCAGCACTACCTGCAAAGATTATCTTGTCCGATGAAGTCATTCGAGCTACCCTGTCAACATCACCCAAACCCGCCACTAAAACCCAATCATCGGTGTCTGAAGTTGTTGAAGAAACACCCCGTCCCGTCCTTGCATCCTCCCGTTTAGCCCCTACCGCTTTTTCCAAACAATCTCCACCCCCGCAACCGCAACTCCCCACAAAACCCTCCATCGCTCCTTCCTGGGCCTCTAAGAAACCCCCTCAAGCATCCGACGCAGACAGCAGCGACGATGACCGCCGTCAACCCCCTATCCAACCCCCCGTCACCCGTCCGTCTGTCACGCTCTCATCGAAACTCCGGTCGCCGCCTGAATCCTTTTCGATGGTACCTAGAAAGGATGTCGCGAAAAACAATAAGGAGAATTTCGTGCATCCTTTGGGGGGTTCATGAAGAAGACAACAACGACGCAACCTGTGCCGCAGGAGACGAGATGGTTGAGACCTGTGGTGGAGGATGGGAGGAAACCAGTGGAAACGGCCAAGACTGTGGATCTGACGTTATCCCTTACACCCATCAAGACATCTGGTCTCACATCCATCCCAGGTACTCCACCTACTGTCCGTAAAATCGTCCCTCTATCTCAATTGATTGCAGGACCCGCCAAAACAACAGCACCACCACCGGTCAACACGACGCAAGACGATGAGGATGAGGGGGTGTTGAATGAGTTGATTGGGATGTTGCATCCTGATGTTGGGGAGGAGATGACGGATGCTGAACTTGGGATGACGGTTGAAGGTTATTTGAGGGGGGTTGCGAAACGGGAGATGGAGGCTATGAGGAGGGCTTGTGGAGTTGTTGTGGAGGCTATGGGGGAGGAGGCGGGGAGGGTTAGGGAGGGGATGGTGAAGGCTTTGGGGTTGAAGTAGAGAGTCGAGGGGGGGTTTTTGGTAATGTGTTTTTGGATTGGGATGGAGGGAGGAATCTGGCTTACTTGAGTTATTGTTGTCTATTTTGAATACGATTAATTGTTTTAAAGATTGGAGTGTATGTGCACACCTTTTTTTTTGATAAGCGTGTTTTTGCGTTCAAAACAGGGGGTTAAATGGAGCGAAAGTAGCGACTGGATCAAGAGAAGAGAGTAAAATAATAACAGCTAGTATATTGCGCTGGTTGACAGCGAAAAAAACGACACATCTAAATAAGCATTTATGAAACAAGTCCACAAAACCATCAAAAGAAAAAACGACTTCATGAGATACTTAAACCAATAACGTGGCTTCAAAAGGCTTGTAAACAAACGCAGCCAATGGTACATGGGTAAATATAAACTAAACAACTTAAATAACAGCAGCCACATCAATTAAACAACACCAGCATATTAAATAAGAAAGCCTCCAGTTATGCCGTTTAGCTAAAGTCGCCAAATTCGCTCCCAAGCGATCTGTCCACGTCCAAAACGGTCGTTACGGTCACGGTCTTTGATTTCAATGTCGATGGGGGCGTTCACGATCGTGTTTCTTGTTGTTACTGTTACCGGCTTGGTACGCGTCGTTGTCGTGTGCGGCGAGGCGTCGTTCTACATAAATAAATAAAATTAGGAATCAAGTTGATGATAGGGATGATGATAGGAAGGAGATGCCGTTACCTCATCGACGACGGCTGCAGCGGACGCTCCAAGGGTGTTGGAAGCGCTAAAGAACCCGTGCTTGTTGTTGGTCTTTTTCTCTGCTCCGAAAAAGTCATCACTCAAAAACCCATCCTTTTTTCTGTCGCCAAAAAATCATCACCATCCCTCTTCCTGTCGCCGAAAAAGTTATCGTCACGACCAAGGACGCGTTCAAAGATCTTCTTGTCATTGTCATCACGGTCTCGGTGGTGGCGTTTACGGTCCCCAATGATAATTTGATCCTATCTTTTTTATGGTGCTTGTTGTCATGCTCGTCGTCACTGTCATGATGACGGTGATGCTTGTCGTCGTCTTCATCATCACTATCATGGTGACGGTGCTTGCGGTCTCCGATTCGAATACGAATGCGGTCTTTCTTGTCGTCGTTATCACGATCGTGTTGTTTCTTGTGACGCTCGCCAGCGGCTGACACGGCATTGTCGGAATTGGCAGCCGCTTCGACCGAAATATCGTTCTTTTTAGCGGGTGGGGTGGAGATTTTCTTGAAAGAAGCGGGAATGGGTTTCTTGGATTGAGCGTTGTTCACGTCAGAGGACGGAGTTATGGAGACGGCAGGGGTGGGAGTTTCTGAGGGATTCGGCAGAAGATGCGAGTGGGACACCATGAGAGATTTTGACAGTGAGGAGCGAGCAGAGCGCGACACTGGCGGTGAGGATGCTGATCTTCATGGTTGAACAAGAGTTGTAAGAGATGCAAATGGAAGTGGAATGCTGCAGCTGGTGAGGTTGAAATGACGCGTCGTTTTATAGTCCCCGATAGGCGTTAACTGTATAACTCATGCAAGGTGAAGCCTCGCTTACAAGCACGACGTGTTCGGGAAGTCTAATAAATCAAAAGCTCTCAAAACTATGCGGTTAGTTACGGATCGATGAAGTCTCGTTTTCTCGTAAAAGTGGAAGATCTTTCGCGCAATCGGAAGTGGATGGGATGTTTTGCGCAACAAAAGGCGTCCATAGAAATGCAAGTGTCGAGGCTCACACACGTGTTCTATGGAAAGCTAAACTCAGCATGGGAAGTCTTACCGACTTTTGCATCGGAAAGCCTAAGTAAAAAAAACCAAAAAAAACAACAAACGTTTTTACTCACTTTTTGTTTTTGTCCTATTTCGTTTTAGTGGTAAAATTACATTATATTTTTATCAATATTATTTCTCTTTGCTTACGGTAGTTAAGAGAACTCTCAAAATATTGGTTGTATTGACCGATAGGAATTCAAAATAATTACACTTTTACTACAATGTCTTTCTGATAGTATTTACAAGCTTTACTGATCTCCTCTTCTTTGTTTATTGTAGCGATATTATAATATTTTTTAACCCGCCAATGCTTAACAAAAGTACATAGGCTTTGCATTAATTTTAAGTTTCAGTCAATGTTTTGGACAAAAACCATAGATGGCAGACGACAACGATGGGCAAAGTGGTCTCCAATAAAACACTTACTGAGCAGACCTTGTTGACTCACCCACTACACTAACTGAAGAGACCAAGACAGCACGAAAAAAAAGAATTGACACAATGTGAACAGAATGCGTAAAACGTGTTGAATAAGAAAGCACAAAAGAAATGTAGGAAGAAAGGGACCAAAAAACCGGCATAGAAAGATATGTGTAGTTGGAATAAAGTGAGGCAACAATATTTGCCGTGAAAATATACAGTAAAAAGAGGAAGATGGTTGGTGTCGACGGGGTTCGAGCGGAAGGTACTTTGGATGTGAATGTGTAATTAACTGAAACAATCGGTTTGAGTGAAAGGGTGGTAAATGGTATTCTTCAGCAAGGATGCTGGTGGTGCCAGCAATTTTTGGGTTGAAACCGCCCCAAGAAAACCGGGAACGTTAAAGCTGACTTCATATTAGACATTCAAAACATAAATGTTAGAAGAATACCTTTACAGAGGTAGCGCGGCAAAAAAAAAAAAGATAATTTAACTCACAAGAACTAAGCGAGAGGAACCTGGATCAACCAGTGTACAGACAGCATTTAAAATTTGCGGGTACGTGGCTACTTGGTCTCCTGTAATGTTGACGCGGCTAAAGGTCGAGTATGTAAAGAGTGTGGGCTATAAGAATAAAAAATCGTAAGAATAAACGTCCTATAATTCATAATCAAACGACTAATCAGGCCTCGAAAGTGACTCACCACAGTCACATTGACAGAGCGCCGGGCGGGCAGACTTGAGCCGTCGAAAGTTCCAGTGAATGTTCCCTCGGGATTTCTTGTACCATTTCGCCTTGACATCACACCCTAATAGATTAAAAAGAACACAGGAGATGGCATTAGATATATCTTAAATGCTCTAAATAGACTAACAACAGGAAATATTTCTTACCGAAAATGTTACACTCCTGACGTTCATACCCACAAATGATGCAGATGCAACTTCCAGCACCACTTGGTTTTTAAACTGAGCGATGAACGTTGCGCCTCCAACCTTCCCAGACGTGCCCGCGACGGGCTCAAAGTCTGTGGACCTTCCAGTAGCTGAAGTTACCATCACCACAGGCACACGTGGCCACACAAAGAATAGAGTGATGCCCAAACCAGCAAGAAGGAACGCCACAGCCACCCCCACGATCACACAAATGCGACGACGACGATTACGCTTTTGTGTGTCCTCGTCACCGGGGACTTCTTCGTTTGCAGCAAGAAAGGACTTGGAAACTGCTTTCGCAGATCGGCCGCCTCCCAAAAGAGTGGAAGTGCGCTTATGCGAGAGAGTCTGGATTTCACCACCAGAATCGGAGCCTATTAAGAAAATTATGTATGATGAGATGATGTCACTAAGGTACTAAAAAAAAAGGATATTTTTAAAAAAAAGGTGAGAAGCATACCCTTTGTAGAGTCACCCTTGCCTCGCTTTGTCGTCATGAAAGAACCAGACTTTGACACGCCCCTTTCCATGGGAATCACCTCATCCCCTTCTTTTACTGGCACTGGAGTTGACTGTCTCGCAAGAGTCACTGCACCTGCTGACGCCGTTGACGTTGACGAGTCAGGCCGTGCAGGTATGTCTTTTTCAATCTCATCTCCAGACACCGATCCAGATGTGGGGATTTCCGCAACTGTGGTTGCTGCCGTATCTGTGGTGGATCCACGGCTTGCAGATCTCGCAAACCTGCAAACGGGTTGAAGGGGAACGAAACGCGGGTAGGGGTGACGGGACGGGAGTTGTTGGCTTCAACGGAGGGAACAAACGGGTGTTGTGCAGCTTTCCTCATCCATTTCCCGATCTCCATCCCAGTCCCGAGACGGACGTTCAAAAACTTCAGGACACGATTTATGGCTTTCAGCTGACTTTGACCTTTTCTTCAGAGATGCGGAAGCTGCAGTTGCCGCGGTCACTTCAGATGTATCGCGACTTTTACGACCTCCACTGGGTACGCTGAACTCCAGGTCCAGAGAACGGCGTGGAACAGATCCGATTGAGGACGCCGAGACTGACCGTTTCCTTCCCAAGTGAATCGACATGGCCTCCTCTTCTTCCTCGGCAATCTCACTCATGGGGGGTGGGTTCCTGGCCAGCAGGCTTGAGTGAGAAAGGGGTCGGGTAAGTGGCCTTTGACCAGTTAGTCCGCCAGGAGATGAAGGTCCAAGTTGCCTCATTATACGACCGGTGGTGGCGGGGCGGTCCAGAAGCATCCCATTGGGACTGCTAGGAAACCTCGGCTTATTCATGCTCGCACTGAGTCGTGCCTCATTGTAAGCGTTCCGTCTGACGGTAACGACAATGTCAACGGCTGAAACAGTGTTGCCGTGAAGGGAGGAGAAGGTCTGTCCAGCACTAAAGAACTCGGACATGAGTACCGATGGGTTGTAGGTGATGAGTGTGACGGGGAGAACGCTGCGAATTTCGGTAGGGGTGAAGGCATGGCCGGTTACAGCGAGGCTGGAAAGCTTGGCATTGTCTGAGGTAAGGGGACCATGGTCAGCACGGAAGAGATCGAGGTCCACATGGCGAAGCCCTCTGGATCGAAGAGAAGCTTCGAGTCGTGCGGCAACTAGCTCACGGAAGGTGCCAACACTAACGTCTGGAAAGACGCTGACTGTAAACGGAGGAGAGACGGCGGGCTTGCCAACAACAATGCAGACTAGTTCTAAAAGCATGTTATTCTTTAGAGAAAGTGAACCGCTTAAGCGAGGACTGGCTCCAGTCAACCGTGGGCTGCTGCGAGGACTTAAGTTGGCTCCGGAAACACCGTTGTTGGGGCTTGCACTGCGCCCGTTACGAGACGGTGATGCGGAATAGCCAGGGCTAGAGCTCCTTGCCTGCGAAGGCTCAGTGTTGTTTCTGCCACTAGCCATGCGTTGTAGAGAGCTTGGACGATCCATAGGAGCTGCGATCACCGCGGGAGCTTGAGAGTTCAGCGAGGCTTCCTGATGACGGGAAGGTTCCAGATTGGCCAAAGCGGTTAGGAGACTCTGGTCTTCTCTGTTGTCCTGACATTGTGAGGGAGAAAGGAGAGATGACTTTTTGTTGGGTTTGATATCACGTCAACAATAGTTGCAGTCTCAATACTACAAAGTCAATAATGTCGAGGATGGTGGGAGTTTAGGAGAAATATGATATGTTTTTCCTTGAAGATAGAGGTGTTCAGTGAAGGGTGAGCAGTAAGCAACAGCTAGTTGCAATTGAGGTTATTGGTAGACACCGATATGAGGAAGAGGGTTAAACCGTGAAGGACGAGGGTCTGTTGATTCGATGGGCTGATTTGTTTGTTGGCTACGGAGGGTCTTTGTTGTATGTTACTAGATATCACGGTCAACAAAACTGCTGGTGCGTCAATGTTTCGGTTCCCTTCCTCTCCTACCCCCGGCCCCCCGCAGTTCTTGGTAATCAAAAAAAACTACGACAAGCGGTTGTTGGTTTGAAGTACGGACGCTCTCCTGGTTGTTTTAGCTCGTCGTTTAAACCCCCTTTTTTCTCCCCTTCCTTTCTTTCTTTCTTTTTTCTTTTTAATATTTACTCTTGATGGGGTCTGAGCTGTTGGGCGGCAACCTCCATTTTCTGCCCCTTGCTCTTTTCCTATTTTGAAACCCGTTTTTGCCTGGCTCAGATGGCTCAAATGACTTGTACTACAGACACCCTTCTAGAAGGACTGTTCACACACGTTGACATGGTCACCCTCAGTGGTGGCTGATGTATCTTGGCGAAGCCTGACACCCTTCAATGACGGCTGGGTTGTTGTAAGCCATCACCCACCCATTATTATTTCACGTCCACAAATATTTTATAAAATATCTTTGTGTGCTTCTGCCTCGCGACGCAAAAAAACAAATCGTTCTTTATAACATGATGTCATCATTCATCTCTATTAGTCAAGCAAGGGTATCAATGTAAAAAGATTAAAAGCTGTACGGTTCGCAAGGACTACCACATTAATACGGCATTCGATCCCATTTCCTCTCATTAATTTTGTTTTTATCATAAAATTGTGCAGCATCCACCACCGCCTTCTTTCGCGGTACCGGTACCGCCAGCCTTCGAATCCTTTCCCTTTAAATTGTCCCGACTACCCGTAGCCGATTTTGTCCCATCCTTTGATGTTCGTACCATTTTCCGTCCCTCCCTGACCAATTCATGGAAGCTTTCGTTTACATTAATGCTTTCCTACAAAACGGTTTTGAGGAAAATGGGAATGAGTCGCGGCAGGTTTCACCAACGGCATTGCCGGAATGACGTACCTTGGCTGATGTTCGGAAGTAAGGTATTTTGAGCGGCGTAGTATACTCCATCACGGACTCTTCAGTGACCTCGATTTGCTCCGGCGGTAGATCCTAAATATCGCAGCAGTACGTTCAGCCCAGATCGAAAGGCGAGAACAGAAGAAACATAGACTCACGCATTTGTTTGCACAGATGACAATGGGGACTTTCTTGGTATCCTTTAACTTGATAATTTTTTTCCCTTAGTTGCTTTACTTCCTCGAACGTTGACTTATCGTTGAGCGCAAACACCAGCAGGAATCCGCCGCCCGCGGCCAGGTGCTGATCTCTGAGCATTGTATATTCGTGCTGGTGGCCATGTGAGTGTCTTATAAGCGTGGTAGAATGAAGTAGCAGAGAGGCTGAAGTTATAAAGGTTTACCTGTCCAGCTGTGTCGATGAGGTTGACCACACATGCCTGTCCATCTACTGTGATGCTTTTTCTATAATTTTCCTCTATACATGAGCAAAACAAGATACTTTAAGCCTTCACATCGGTTTAAATTCTACCTACCTATTGTAGGGTCATAGTCGTTCGTGAACTCGTCTTTTAAAAACCGCACCGTCAGACACGATTTGCCAACACCACCAGATCCAACCACCACCTTTCATCAATGGAAATTGTCAGTTGAAGGGCATGAGGGTCACTTGGAACAGACCAGATCTTGCAACTCGCCCGACCTGTGTCGACTCTGCAGCTCCCACTTTGCTCATATTCACCGTACAATGTCAATAGATAGACCGCGGTACTTTTTTAATGAACAGAAATCGACCACCAGTGCCTTCCAAGTATGTTGTATGTGCGTCCTTGCTACACGAATGTAATAGAATGAGCTGGGCCAACTTCTCCTTCCTCTTCTTTATGCCTTTGTTGTATCGTTATTATGATTGAGGGTTTTGAATGCAATTCAAGGTTATTTGTTCCAGGCCCTCATTTTACCTCTATTACTCCGGCCATGATTTTCATTCTTCTTTCTGATACGCTTTCGATGGTTTCTTCCAGTGGGTTGGGATGACGATGTTTCCGAAACTGGTGAAGGTATTTGCGCATGCACTTTTTTTCGGCCTCATATACAAGTACGTAATGTGAACAAGTGTGAGTTGCTCAAGTTTATTGCATCACTTTCCAACATATTTATAATAATGCAAGACTTTAGTATAGCAAGAATAGTCTTTGTATATATTGCAAGAATAGTAAAGTAGACAAAGAAAACATGTAGCTAAAGAAAACAAGACCTTTACATTATATCACGCCTCCCCCTCGGCTTTCGTGTTCGTTCTATGTCTCATCTCTGAATCACCAATTGATTCCGTCTCTACGGGATCTGCACCATTCTTTTCCGACCCAACCGCCGATGCAGTCGTTGCCGTCGGTGGGACAGATGGAGTCGGCACCGCCGCTGTCGGTGCAGGAGCTGGTACAGGTGCAGGTCGCGCAGCAGCAGCAGCCCTCCTTGCGGCTTCATCAGCAGCCGCAGCCGCAGCCACAGCCGCAGCCCTTCTTGCCGCATCATCAGCAGCAGAAATAAGCTGTCTCCACAAAAATAGCACCGAAGCCAAAGCCGCCAACCCAGAAACCAGCACAAGTTCAAACCACACTCCCGACCAAGCCTTCATAAGGTTCTTCACCAACGGTGCATAGGGTCCCGTCATATCGAACAAATCGCCAGCAACGCCAGCGGCCGCATCACCCGCCTCATCTTCATCGCCTAGGATGGGAAGGATATCGTGGACATGATCACCGGCGAGGGCGCCAAGCTCCGTCTGGAGAAGAGCAACACTGAGCGATACCACCTTGTCAAGAATGGTCCTAAAGAGCCTACCGGTAACGAGATCCGCGACGAGCTTGGAGAGGAATGCCGCAGTGGATTTGATGAAGAGTTGAATGAGCGCGAGTTGACGGGTAGGTAGGCATCCATGTTCGTCGACAAAGCCATGTCGTACATGCGCTTGGCAAGGGGAAAGTCCTAAAGTACCCAAAAGCAGTTAAATGTATTGCCAAGGAGCTCAGTTTGGAATGCTGGAAAAGGACAAGTGTCGTACCTTTTCAACCCCGAGCCCATTCTCGTGCATGTACCCAAGATTCCATTGCGCAAGAGCACTATGTTCGTCGGACGCTACCTGATAGTACATTGCTGCCATCCTGTAGTCAGGCTTTCCTGGAGCTCCTCCGGGCAAAAGCGACGTCTCTGCCATCCATTCCCGGATAACGCCCAGTATTGACGTCGTCTTCTCATACACCTGAGTTTTCTTTTACAGGCTCAGCGGGCTGATCTGAAAGTAATTTCGCTTCTGGCGCTCCATCCACCAAATGCTCAGCACCTGTTGCACTTTTATCACCACCGGTTGACACACTACCAGACTCCGTCCCGTTCCGTCTCTTCGCCGACGGCATTGACCCCCAATCCATGGAAATAATAATCTCCAACCTTAACCCTCCCATCCACATTCCCCTGATTCGCCGCCCGATTCCATAGCACAATCGCAACTTCATACGGATCCACATTCTCCCTCCCAAACACTCTATCTATCGCCGCAGGCGGCACAAGCCCTCGATTCCACCATCCAAGCCGCATTCGATTGAGCAACCTCAATACCACGCTCGCCAGCAAGAAGGTAATGAAGCAGCGCAGATTCACGGTCACCACGGCGGTAGAGTGATTCGGCCTTACGTATAGTATCGTCATGCCAATCTCCCTTTTCAGATACTGATTTCAGGTAGCCAACACCCAAAAGGCAGTTGGCGGAGGTTCCGATACCTTTCGAATACATTTCGCCAAGTCGGTAGAGGGCCATGATATGAGCGGGGATTGCGCGCTGCGGCGGAGTAGAATTTAAAGGCGGTAAGGTAAGCATCAGGCTTGCTGCTTCCTATTGTAGTTTCGTTTGGTTAATCTTGGGAAATGGTGATGATTGTAATCATAAAAAGCTTACTGAGATTTGCTTCTCCTAATGAATTGAGCTTCATGATTTTCTCCTGTGCAGTACTGTAAAGTACTCCAAAGCCTTCTTAGGGTCCTGCGTCGTAAAAAATAAAACGTTACAACGATTATAGAAATTGCACAATATTTACTTCTTAAATCCCGCAGAACCATCTAGATGCATCATGCCTAGAGCAGCCACGACATCCCATTATCAAGCTCCTCTCTCTCTCAAACAGCTTCCTAGCCGTCGGTTATCCTGCTTGACTCCATCCCACGCCAATGCATCAAACCGAGGTACCCAGATCAACTCCAGCATATATCATTTTTGTCTTCAACGATCCAGATACCTCGGCGCCCGCGGGCAATTTTACACCAGTGTACGCTCGTGCAGCCATTTTGAAATACTTCATCGCCTTTCTAAAATCGCGGGTGAATGGAGGGGTGCCATCATAGTATGCACGACCAAGATGGACCTTCAAGTGGTGTGAAATGAATTGGATGAACAATTATAAGTCATTTCGATTTAGCATATCAATAACTTACCTGAACCGCAACATCATCTTCGGCTTGAACCTCAAAAATCTCCTTCATGGTCTCTGGAGAGACAGAGTTTTGAGGAGCTTGCTGGTGTCCAGGCCCGCTTGCCCCAGGGCCATAAATACCACCCTGTTCATCCGGAAGCCGTTGCTTTGACGGAGGCATTGCAAGACCGAAAGGTGGGCCACTCTTATACAAGTTAATAGCTAAGAATCGATATGTCTGTTAGGCAATCGTACAACAAAAAGAAACAATTCAATTGTCCATACCTTTATCAGCTGCGGCCCTGTAGAAGAAGACGGCGTCATCGCAGGATTTGGCGACTCCGATCCCAGTTGAATACCAATAGCCAAGTGTTTGCTCTGCAATGACATCTTGACCCATGGCAGCGAAGTTGAGGTAGACAAGAGCCTGCGCGATTAAGAGCCATTAGATAAAAATCAGACTAAAAGATTAAGCAATGTCATTACTCGCCTTTGCATAATCCCGCTTCACTCCAATGCCCGACGCGTACATCAAGCCAACGTATCGCTGTCCAACAGGATTTCCATGCTGGTGGGCAAGATGGCTGTAATGCTTGAAGGCAGATGTGGTATTTCTCGCCTGCCCATAACTCCGAAACTATATCAAATATTAGGGTACAAATGCAATGCAATAACTCACCATATTCATATCCGCTAACAAAAGTAATGCCTTTTCGTGCTCCAGGTCATATCCAGCCAAAGCCAAGAGCCTCGCCGCTCTTGCAATCCTCATCGAAGCCGTCTCCCCGTCCTCCCTCTTCATCCCCCAAATCGATTCCACATCAGCCAATTCCACATGATCAAACCTCCATGACTCATCCACCTGATTCTCAAAGCCCGATCCGGATGATTCAGCTTTTAACCCAACATTAAAAGGGAGCGACGACAAAAGTTGAGGTGGGAGTAGCGAGCCGAAAATGCGGTCAAATATTATGCCCAGGATGCGGAGAAGAGGGTCGTCAGAGGCGGGGGGTTCGGAGGATGTGGAGGAGGATGAGAAGAAGGAAGTTTTAGAGGTTTGGACGTCTTCAAGGATCTGAAGCGCATGGTCGACAAGGTCTTGACCAGGAGGTGGCAGTGGTGTTGCTGATGTCGGTAGATATAAAGTTAGATGACGCCGACGGTACACTTCCGGGAAGTAATGATGGTAGTTTTAAAAAAAAAACTTACGCGGAGGTGCGGGTATCTCAGTTACATCTTCAACAGAGGTAAGAGGTGCAGAGATAGCAATATCGTCTTTATGGGTCTAAGATCGTTTCGATAACAATGGTTTGAAGTTTAGTATCAGAACAAGAGACAAGGTCAGAGTGCACTCTTGAAGGCAAAATCCAGGTTTATCGCTCAAACTTACATTATCAATCGGCCGAGGAGATCCAGGAATATCAGCGACTGCTATTGATGGTGAAATTATAAAGCATAAAGCGAAGAAGACGGCAGCTGCGTATGCGACACCTAATTCAAATGCACATTGCCGTCAGCATCATGCAATACAGCTCCAATAACAACGACAGGCATAGATGCATTAAAAAGCCAGGAAGCCTTGCAGTCAATCCAATGTAAACTCACCACGAAGATTCCGTGAGGTCCGTGATCTCGATGTCCACTGAGGATATTCCATCGCATGGCGCATCTTTGATGCTATTTCAAGGACCTTGCAATCCTCCAACCAACAAACTTGTTAAATTTTCATTCGCTCATTGCGCTGGTTTATAAGCTAATTAACACAAGCAACGGCCGATAAACTTCAAAGAGACTTAAAATAATATACTTGTAAGAAAACACCATTGTGCAAATGGATATGTTTGAAGAACGACAATGTGTTTCTTCATTGACGAGTCTGTCGCATGGCCCCAGCAGCACAATCTTATGAGCTAGCTGCGTACGCATAAAGCTTTGTAGCAAAATAAGTTCTTTTTATGATCGGCATACTTTGATCAGCTCAGCAAAGATTGAAGTAATGGGCGAAGTTTGCATATTTGAGACAAAATCATTACGCGTTCGCTTGGCGACGACTGCCTCGCATAACGCGCGTAGGCGACGACGTGAACTGCAATTCCATTGCAATCGTACAGTGTACATTCTACAAATAATATAAACTGTGTTTATCTTCACATGCAGCAAAGCATGCATCCAGTCATGTTATGATATTATTATTCTGATAATCGCGTTGTCGGGTCCGTCGGATCGGCGGTCCGCAGGCGCCGCCAATCGCACTCAGACAATTTTTGGCGTCATGTGGGACTCTTCCGGCTTTGGACCACCCGACTTGCATCCCTCGAGAGCTTCTCCTGTCAACTACTTCTCTCTTTGGAAGGGACAGCATTTGTATCAGAAAAAACCATCCCTCGAGAAACTTTCTAGCGACGGTCGACATACTAGACAATAACTGCTCTCCACAAAGTACGAAAGTTATCAGCCATGAAACGTAGCGGTGCCGCCGGCTCCACAACAGGCACCATATCGCATCCTATGAAAGAGGCCAAAGTTTCTGTCATGCCGCCTCTGAGTAAGCCATGGCACGCTGCCATACCGCTTCACCTCATCCCCCCAATGGGAGAAAATGTCATGCTGCTCATCATAGTTGGAGGCTCTATGATCTTTGCGAGCTCCGCGTTCGGGAATGACATATGGGATAAGTACATCGCAAAGCCGTTCACAAGTGACCAGGTTTGTTCATGCCTTGCAGTCTCTTATATTCCATTGTCTTTCATCATGCGTCTCCGCGCAGGAAGTCGCCGGCCCACTAACTTTTCTATACTCTTTAGCTCTTCTTTCAAATGACTCTCATGTACTCCACCTCCATCTACTGGATAGTATCGCTCATTTACGCTGCTCTGGACCTCGGTCATATCCCACCCCAACTCTTCCGCCTTAAGATCCAAGAGACCAAAACCACCTCTTGGGCCGATTTTAAAAAGGCATCTACCCAAGTCCTCATCAATCAATTATTCATCAACCTCCCTATGGGATATCTTGCTCGAAACGTCTGGGGACGGATGGGATGCTCCATATCAGCGCCTCTTCCATTAGCGTTTGAAATTGTGAGGGACATGACGGTGTTTGCCTTGGTGGAGGAGGTGTTATTTTATTACAGCCATCGCATGCTTCATCATCCAGCTATTTACAAGTATATTCATAAGAAGCATCATGAGTTTACAGCGCCATGTGGAGTTGCGGCAACATACGCACACCCAATCGAAGTAAGCCTTTCTTTTCAATCTCTTATCTTTTCGTGCCCTAATGTCGATACTGTAGCACTTTTTCTCCAATATGTTCCCAATTGTTATCGGTCCTCTTTTCATGGGCTCCCACATTTTCACGTACTGGCTTTGGCTAACAACAGTGAGTGATCAAAGAACAAAACATAACGTCCCTTTTATCTACTTCCATTAAAACTAACGTTATTCAAAGGCAATTGTCACGACTATCTCTACTCATTCCGGCTTTGTAGTTCCAGGAATGCCAAGCCCCATGCGTCATGATTTCCATCACTACCGCTTTAACTCTTGCTTTGGTGTATTGGGTGTGCTTGATTTCATTCACGGAACGGACGTGGGGTCAGAAGAGTATAAGGAACGTTTTGAGAAGAAGATGGAGGTGAAAGTTAGAGCTCGTGAGGATATGTAGTATAGCCCTCGCGTTTGGTCTGCGCTATGTTATCAGTAAAACTGTCACATCGTCTCAATATGAGGACTTATTCACTCTCATTTCCTTTTATTTTAAACCATTTTTTCGTTGTTATAAAGAATTTAGTGTAGGGCTACGGTAAACATGTTAAAGCAATTGTTTATTAGCATCCAATGAGGTGGTCTTTTATTCAGTTTGTAGGGCAATTCTGCACGTGATAATTCGATATCATTGCTTAAGAATTAAAAAAGGAGTTGAGTTTAAGCAATAACACCGCCATTCTATTTTAGGCACAGTAGGGCTGTTGTTATGAAAGTTACAAATGTCAAAGTTTGAAATTGTCAAATGAACCAAAACAAATAGGTAAGTAAGTAGACTGTGCGCTCATTGTCATGGTAGCAATCGTATGGATATCTGAAAAAAAAAAGTATGACATTCATAATTCACCTGAGAGTAGTAGAAGAGTCCTGAAATTGTTTTAAGTGGACTACACCAACACCGCCGTTAAAAGGAACCCTCAAGCTTTTAGGCCTAATGGACGAGATAAAAGCGCGGGTATCTTCGGTGGTTTGGAATTATGGTTTCGGTCCACCCAGGAGGGGTCTACCATACGCTCCTGTTTTTAGGGATGGATCCATCATTAGTGTCGGACCAGTCCGCATAAAGGCAGATTTGGGTGAATGTTCTGGCGTCATAACGCCTCTCAAGGTGACCTTGAAATCAATGGGGGATGCCGGGACGGCTGAAGCGATGGCTACAATGATTGTGAGGACGATGGGGCTGAGGGGCTTCTATATATGGTGGTAAACCACATTATTATACTCCTTTTGTATGGGCACTAGTATTTATAGTCCTATTACGAGTAAATAGAGGTTTATGACTTTTAAGAGGATAGTACGAGTTGGTGTTATTTATACGTGGGTTCTTTCCTGTCGAACTGAGCCCTTCCTATTTAGCACGAAAAAAAAGGAATGAGCAGGAGTTAGGAACAACGTGGCTTCCACTACTTACAACCAAAGCATGTTAAAATTTGACTGAGCTCCGCAAATGCCTCTTGGGATTAGAAATTGTATTCTAATTTGTATTACTGTAAACATTTAAATTATTTATATAAGTACAATTCAACTTTGGCTTAAATTCTCTAAGTCCATAATTTTTTATTATGGACTTCAAATGTTTTGGCATCGGGGGTATTGTATTTGAAGTTGAGACCAGGCTTGAACGACGATGCAGTTGACCACTTTTTCTTGTGCTTCAATGTGTGCAATGGCAAAATAGTTTATAGTCATTTTGCTGTGACGGTTATAATATTCGTTATGTTGGTTTGCGTGATAGAGTTAAATATAAAAGTGGGATGTTGATATTATAATAAAACCTAATATATGCTTTATTAGTTTGTACAACGTTACACAATGTCCATTGGAGAAGTGGACGTGACGGTGTTTTCCACCATCCAGGTATAGTAGTCCCGCCATTGCTCATCTGTAGCATAGTCTGGTCGTCTAACCTTGCCCATAAGGTTCAGCATTGCCGCCATCACAGCCTCCGTCGGTGTAAAGTACTTGATATCCTCCCGCGTAATGCGATTAAGAAGAACGAGAGATTTTAGTGAAGTTGTACGTGAAAGGGCAACATAAAGAGTGCCGGTTTGAATAGCGCTTCGACGTCGAAGGTTCAAAATGATGACACCATGAGGTAAGGTTGTTCCTTGCAGCTTCTCTGGAGTACAAGAAAAGAATGGTATAACAGGAAACTGATCAACCGTGATGCTAAATGAGTCGCACCCTGGCATTGAGATCTTTGCAGCAACGTGAAGAGGTCGAACAGGAATAACGCCAGCAGGATAGCCCCCTTGGAACAAGACATCGTTGGAGCCACGTATTTTGACAAAGATAAAATCCGGAAGCCTTGTCAAATACTGAAAGTTGTATTTCCCATCTGAACTTGGTAATGCTCCTTTGCCACGATCGTCAGGATGAAGTTGAACACCAACGATTATGGCAATTGTTCCTTTAGGGATCAGCGTGGTGGTAGGGCTCTTGTCGTGTTTTGAGTCGGGTTCCTTAATGACCTTTCTTGTAAACATAACCGGCATACCAATATAGAATGTTAACGTGAAGGGTATAAAATCAGTCATATAGTCAGAATGACCGTACAGTGTTTCCATGTTAACCGTGCTACTTGATTTCTTGGCCTTCTCTGCCCGACATATGAAGATTGGTTCACCCCGCGGGGCCATCACCAAGGCCAAACTCTGCCCTATCACTGCTCTGTCCTTGTTTAAAGCACATACTACTGGACAGTAGTATCCATCTTTGGCGAAATCCTCTGGCACTGGCGGGGGTTCAAAGTCTGGATGATCAACACATCGACGATTAAGAATATCAAGATCCTCATCTGTGATGCATCCATAGCGAATGCCTCTAATAATTCTGGTGAACAGCGGATCTTCTCTTTGCCGCATGTTCTGCGTCAAGAAAACCGTAAAATTAATTCTTGAAAACACTTCAAAACCCTGTCGTTGAAGGGCGGTCGAAGTATCGGTGAGTTCCCGGAAAACTAAATTGAAGAATTGGTTAGATAAATCTGTTAAGTGCAATCTCTGGCCGATACTGTCGTCATTAGGGAAGCCAATTCCCGACCTTGAAATGGCATAGCAGGGTCATCAACGGTTTCACCTCCCGGGCCGGGAGGAAGAAACAGTAGAGCAGAGCTCCCGTCCCGGGAGCACAGAATGAGAAAACAAGGATAGAGCTCCCGTCCCGGGAGCACAAAATGAGAAAACAAGGATAGAGCTCCCGTCCCGGGAGCACATAGAAAAAGTGAAAAGTGGGTTCAAGGTGAATTCCCGGCCCGGAGAATCTCCTAACACCAAAGCAAAGCTAGGATCCTGGCTCGGAAATATGTTTATACAAAGAGAGAGGGAAAGAACGCGAAAAAAACTCACATGGTGTGTTTATCGGCAATAATTGCATTAAATCCCCAAACATCATGACATGCTTACCACCCATAACCATATCACGAGCTTCCTTCATGTGGTATGAAGCCATTTCTCGAGCCGCTAGGTCCGCCGCACCAACAAGTTCTTGAGAAGTCATGGAGATTTCATCTATGATGAGAAAACGAATACATCTATGGCGCTCTCTCTGATATGTAGTTGCAAGTCGACCCTCTGCAGTTGTTGGGTTGATATCAAAAAGAGAATGCATTGTAACGCCCTCTATCATCATTGCGCTAATTCCTGTAAAGCCGGTAGTTTGCAAAGTATTTCTTCGCTTCCATAACCGCGCAAGAGCTATCAATGCTTGAATTATACCGGACTTTCCAGCGCCAGCTTCCCCGCCAACATACGATACCAATTGCTGTGAATTCTGCAGTCTTTGAGCTGGGGTAATGTTCTTGAATGCTTGGTAGATCGGCGAGTCCCCAGAGTCCGCTGCTGTGTCATTTAGGAATGAGAATATGAGTTTGCGTGCAGCCTCTTCAAAAGCACAATGTTGCCAGAAGTTTAATGTGAAGGCTATAGCGACTGCTTGAATACTAGGATACACTGGGAGCTTTGATCTATCTCGTTCATGGGCAGGTCTGGTGTAAGGATCCACAAATGGAACAGGGCCACTGCACTCCACCAGTCGCTCAACAAGTGTCTCACAATACAGGCTAGAATTATCTCTATTTCATTTGTTAGTTTTAAGATAAATGAATGATGTGTTTACCGATAATATGTAGTCCCCATGTTGACTCCAATATGTTCATCTCTAAACACCAGCTGATTTTGGTACAGCTTTACGTCCAAGATGCGTTTTGGTATTGATAATGTGCAAAACACCCCGGACTCAACTCTAGTTGCCGAAATTGTGAGTGACTTATCAACATTTGGTATCTCGTGCATGACCGAACTTATATACTGCAGCCTTTTTTCATAGGCATGTGCAATGTTGGAATCCATCGTCTCGTTCAAAGACGCGTACCCATTTTCCGCGTCCATATCTTCATCTTGAGGCAATTCAGTATGATATGCTGATGTTATAGTTTGGCTCTCATGATGTGCCTCACAAGGATGGTTGTGAAGGCAGATGTCTTCTTCAGTCTGACGATGTGGTGCAGCTTTGTCGTGTCGGACGCTTTGGTGATAGTCGTCATGTATATCGGCAAAAGACAACGCATCAATCACATGTGCAGATGACTTATTGGTCTCAACCCAATTGGAAAACAAATCTTCCCAAGATTCTGCACCCAACGTCCCCTTTCGATGCGGCTTGAAGAGAATACAGAGTAGTTTGTAATGAAGTTCTCTTGCTTTATCTCCCTGTTGGGTCCCAGCAATGTCTGGTAGTTTGTCGTGCATACCGGTGAGAACCATGATTGCTCGGGATTTGTTTGCAACAAAATGGTAGCGACCTGCAAACGGGTGATCAGACAACAAGGCTTGATCCAATCGTCCAGCTCCTCTAGCCATATGGTAGTTCTCGACTAATGAAACAAGGTTTTCGTCTTCTAGAGCTTCAGGGCGGAACCAGTAATCAAGGATAGCATGTTTGTCGTTGACGCGCCTGTTGGCAAGGTCCTCAATAAAGTTAGTGGTGACCGTAACATCTATTGCCTCGTCGCCGTTCATTCTGCTAAGTATGGGCCCAACCGATAATGCAACAGACTCATGACTCCAATAGAATATGTCGCCAAACAGAACGTATAATGCGCAGAGGGGTGCGGCCATCTCTTGCGCGTTAGTTAGAGAGTACATAAGAGACCGAAGGATAGCGGAGCCACGTTCTCTAGTCGTCATATCATTATAATTATCCCGGCTTACCACTCTATTATGTGCCTTATCAAAGGCAGCAGCACAAAGAGCAGTGTTGTTGTGCACTGAATGCTGTGCTTTCATTGTGTACTTGCAGATGTAAGCAACCAAGTGCTTAGTTTTGGAGCCAATAACAAAACTGATGTCGTGATTGCATCTTAATAGAAGAGCAACGGTTGGATTGAATGAGTTAACGTATTCTGACCCGCACGACCTCTGTAGGTTAACCTCAAGGTTGCCGTCAATGAAGGTTTCATTAACGGTAGGTTTTGGGAAAAACATACGGCACACTGATCCCTTAGGCGTTCTTGCGGTGATCTATTCAAATATTTATCAGAACTTATAATCGATATCAGCCCCCTCTCCCGTCCCGGGAGTATGTAGTCAATTCTAATTTTTAGAATATCCTGCATGCGCTCCCGTCCCAGTGCTGTAGGATACCCAGCATTCATCCCAGATATTCCACGTCAAAACTTCATATACTTCGATAATTGCATAAACAAAAAGGATTGACAATATACCAAAGCAACTATCCCTATTCTCATACCTTAAAGCAAGACCCAACGTGAGTCCAGAAATGTACATTGACCCCCTGCACAATCAAAGTAACCTCAACGTCTGCAGGAACAGACACAGTCCGCTCATCGGTCATAGAAGGCGGAGAGAAACGAATATAATCAATATCCATTTTTGTGAGATCAACCTCGCGGCAGTCAATGGTGTAGTTGAGGTAAGGTTTCAGATGAGCATTTATAAGGTCTTGATGTGCATATTGTCTCTTACAATCACTGCACTCACTTGTCGGGACCGGTTTTGCGTCCTTTAGCGGTCGCTTGAACGCTTCTCCAGGAATAACCGCTACTGGAAATACAGTGCCGTGACAGTCCTTATAAGGGCATGTAGAATCTGATGCAAGCACTGGGACGTTGTTGTGTGTAATTGTAGAAGCAAAGCGAATCAACCGCTCCCTGAACATGGAATCTTGTGACGAGTCTCCAGTCAACTTAGCTTGCATCACTGATGTTGTTTTTGGGAATCCATATAGCCAGATAACAATATGAGCATGCAAGTCGCCACCCTTCTGCGTTTCTGTAGAGACAACATATGCTTTTGTCACTCCAAAAAGTCCCGGCTGTTTCTTAGGCCGACTATATTTACAATCCCAGCCGAGACATTTAGAGATGAACGTTGTAATAGCCTTGTGATAATATCTTGCTGCCGTCACAGGATTCCTCGCCGCTATTGACTTCATATCCGCCTTTGTGGGTAACAGCATTTTGTTGACTTCTGATATCGTTTCCTGGTCAACCTCTCCAGACATCACAGCCACTGTGTAGATTCCAGCAGGATCTGGAGACAAAGTAACAAACAGCTGAAAGACGCCCAACCTATATGTAAAACCAAAGCAAAGATGTCTCGCCCAGGCTCGACTAGCATTGGATCCCCAGAATGCTTGCTCACCAAGCGTAATGCCACGTCGCAATGACAATAAGTGCTTCACCTCTGCTGAAGGTTCAGGTGGGCGGCGTCCTTGCATTTTGGCAACCACAACATTCTTGGAATGTACCATAAACCTCTGAATGCTTTGTGATGTAACCTGACCCGCTTGAAGAGCTTCTTTACTCACTTTGAGTGAATAATAGAGTTTACTATTTGCCTTCTTCAAAGCAAGATAGTCAAACGCAACCATTAGAAATCCATAGTGTTTTTCAAATGGGTTGCCGTTTTCTCCATGTCGCTGAAGGCAGTAGCGAACCCAGGATTCGAAGCTCATATGATGTTGTCTCTTCTCCTTCGGTCCCCCGCGACCATATGGAAATAGAGAAACAAACATCTCTGTAATCAGGTATTCTAAGGATACCGTTGGGTGTTGGTTTGAACGACGAATTAAGAACGATTCCCCAGAAGCCGATTGATATGGCTCCTCTGCCATCTGGAAAAGCAATGTGTTCCGTTCGGTGTCCAAAAGTGTATGATCTTCAGTGATATCAGCGGGCGTAACTATTGAGCCAGAATTATTATAAACTGACGAGGACGCGTGCAGATGGGAAAGAGCTGCTTCAGACATTGGAGTCTCGCCGTTTGTGTTTCCATCTGTCCTATCAATAAGAATTCCTACACCATATTAGACTCTAGTTATATCATGAAAACTGACCTTCCCCGCTAGTATCAGAAAAGGCCTTTCCACATCGATAGAGGCGTAGTTTGGATTGAAACGCCGCAAATGTGCCAGAAAAGGTCGAAGAATGCCGTCCAAATCAGCTGTATATCGTGTTTGAATCATGGCCTTCTGCATTGGTGTCATAGGCCCAACCATCACGATCCTACATTTTCCCGACAAAGTAGATGGTAGCATTCCAGCGATTGCTCCAGATGTATTCCGGACCACGTAATGATGGGACTTGATAGTTCGATGTTCACCGCCGGTCACAGTTGAAAGGTAAACACAAGGAGTGTAGAGCGACAACAGTTGCTCCTCAATCCTAGAGATACTTGAAAACGCAGGCGGTAGATATCCAATGTAGTTCCCATCGGCAATAGCCCCATACGGCATTTTGGAGGCCAAAATGGATTCTCGGCAGGAGACACAGAGAAGCAAACTATAGTGACCACGGTTATCTACTCGAAAAAGCTAAAGCATAAAGAAACATTAATACGACAAGGACAATGTAATAAATTTCCGTCCACGGCCCCGCAGCAAATAAACATACGACATTATTTGATATATAAAGGGAGAAGAGATAGAATATAAATAATAAGAGAATAATGACTCCGATATTACATATTCAAAACTGAAGAAAAAGTTTCCTTCCAGCCAGAGAGTAAACAAACGAGTCAAGTCAATGGAAAAGCACATGATACGGTCTCAGTGTGAAAGAAGAATTTGGGAGTATATATTTTAAAGAGAAAAGTAGATTAAGAGCTCCAGTCGCGGGAGCACATACAAAAATAGAGCAGTGGCTTAGAGGTCCCTCATATAATAAGGAAATTTAGAATGGAGCTCCCGTCCCGGGAAAATAAGAAAGTAGAAGGAAGCTCCCGTCCCGGGAGCACATTAAAAAAAAGAGAGTGGAATGAAGCTCCCGTCCCGGGAGCACAGAAAGATAAATGAATGAGAGAGCTCCCGTCCCGGGAGCACAGAAAGATAAATGAATGAGAGACTCCCGTCCCGGGAGCACATACAAAATAGAAGAAAGATAAAAGAATGATAGAGCTCCCGTACCGGGAACACACACAGAAAGAGAAAAGTAGGATAAAGAGACTAGGGTAGGATGGTTAGGCGTTCTGTTTCTGAGCTCCCGTCCCGGGAGCACGTGCGAAATAAGAAAGTAGAAGGAAGCTCCCGTCCCGGGAGCACATTAAAAAAAAGAGAGTGGAATGAAGCTCCCGTCCCGGGAGCACAGAAAGATAAATGAATGAGAGAGCTCCCGTCCCGGGAGCACATTAAAAGAAAAGAAAGTAGAATGAACCCCCCGTGACGGGAGCACAGAAGATACACAAAGAGAGAGCTCCTGCAGTGACGAAAGCACAAACAAAGGATAAAAGTAGGATGGGACTCTCATCCGGTAGGTTAGAGAGTCAGGAGTAAACGAAGATACATGCACTTCTGTTCTTATTGCACGTACAAATCAGATAGAATTGAAAATGCATGAAATGAAAGAAATGGGATAAAGCTCCCGTACCGGGAGTACATATTAAATAAACAGTTAGAAATGCATGAGGAAGTGCTACCGCTATGGAGCCCGTTTTGGAGACGGTAGCACGTTTTTGAAGAAGAATGATGGAAGGCGCTCGAGTTTCATGCGTTAGAAGAACCCACCTCCTTTATACAAAAAGCAATCTTGAAGTCCAATATTGTAATGGGAACAGTCGTACAGGAGCCGTAACTCCGAAGCTACCGCAACGTCATCCGTTTTCAGGATCTGAAGTCGCTGATACTAATTAGTATTCGAATTTCAAACCTAATTACCTTAATCCATGTCTCGTCTAATGGATTGATGGTGATGTCATCCAAAAACCAGCTACGATGACAAGATGCGCACGGATGCTGCACCATTGCATCCAAGCAAAGGTCTTTGACTGCTTCGCCATACACCCGTCTAGAGTCATCTGTTGTTGGTAAGTGAAACAAGAATTCTTCGTCCATTTTGTCGCAGACATCAAGATCCATCAAATGTTTGCTTCGTTGTGTACTTCGTCGAGCCGCCTTGACCTTCGCACCGTGCGATGATCGATACGCCTCAGTATGCGCAAGTCTATCATTCTTTAAGATAGTCGTTTGCTGTGTCTCATTCAAAAGGTCCCGTTCGCGTCGCTTATTATTTCGATCTACTTCCCTTGCAGCGTCTGCTTCCTGTTCTGACCTCCTTGCTCGTCTAGATCTCTGTCGTATCATGTTAACGTATTTTCGCTCATCTTTTGGTGACAAGAAGGTGCGAGGGGTTGTAACAGAAGTTTGCAGGGAAGCACGGGAAGGAAGGACATAATTAACTGATCTTGCCGAGGTAGATTGAAAGGGATTAATGAGAAGAGCTTGCGATAATGATGGTAGTTTCATTGGCATCATGTGTGGGTTGGCATTTTGAGGATGAGGACAGATGGGTAGAATCGATGAGACTGAAAAAGCATCGACAGATTGATGCAATGCGGGTAGGGTAATAGACGGCACAGGAGATTCGTATACTTGTTTCCCGAATTCTTGAATAGACGCTTGTAGGTTGATCGATGTTGACGGAGCAGCAACAGAGTTACGCATAGTGGACAAGATACACTGAGTCGACAAAGTGGGTTCACATTGATACGAATTCGTAGGAACCCACGGTGTCGACTGCGCGACGAGATTTTCTAAGAAATAGATGAGGTTAGTATACCAACAGGATGATAAAAGGGAACTTACTGTTGTTCATTCGACACAGCCTGGAAGTCTTCATCTTATGCCCGATCTCACCGCAAGCCGTACATGCTCGGATCCTGAACCTCGGACATGTAGGATAGTTGGCTTTACAGCCAACGCGGAAGCACGATGTACAAGTTGATGGTTTCATGTGAGCTGCACCGATTAGATTTAATAAATAAAAGTTATAAACTCACATTCGCAGCGAAACTGATTGAAGATGGATACACACTACTAAGTTTTTTTCATCACATTTATTTAGTATATAATTATCAACAAGGTAAAGCGAAAGTTGGTCAATTCATAGTTAAGTGAACATGACTAGCTTTACAGGCACATGTATTAAAGGGCAGAGCGGAAGAGTCGCTGATCAATCTCTTTCCTTCACTTGTATTCAAGGGAACCGCGCGACATATCGTGAACGGATCCTGCTTAACCTAAAAACCAAATTACATTTTGACATATTGTAAGTGCACAAACCTCTTTAATTTCAACGCTTGCTACAGTGCAATCAGGACAGTGCCGAGTAACTAAACGTATCGGACCCAGTAATATACTATCATCTGGTTCAGGAGTGTTAATTTAAATCAGAGCGAATCGAGTTGTGATAAAAAAAAAGAATAACGAAAATTAATAAGAGCAGGGAATCTTACGAATAACACCGTCGACAAGACAAACGCTTCCATCGCGCAAATCTTTTAACGTCAAACCGCTTCCAACACGCAAAGTTAGTGTTTTTGCGGTGGTTTTACTGAGCAAAGTGAGCATAGCCTTGGCGTGGGGTTCAAACAGTCGTAACCAGGATGTCGCGAGAATCTTTGAAGAGGGCCTTCAAATGCCCACCCTTGAAATCAGAAGCGGTTGGCGAGGGAAGCTTTTCAACAATGGACTGATAGGAGCCAATATACTTCGAGCAGCATACCGTGAACTAAAAATAAAAATTATGATGAGGATATAATATATAGAAATTACGGTTGCAACAAGAACAGGATATATAACGTCGGGACTCAAATCCCACTCCAAATCAAAAAGCTGCAGAAGCAGGCAGCACCGAAGAACTACATTCCAAGAGCGATAGTGCAACAGTCTCTGAAGTGCTCGCAAAGAGGAGATCGGCTCAAAACCATAAACCAACTTATACAGTTCAGGCCCGTAGGTGATGGCCTTAACGTCGTCCTTTTTAGGAGCCAAGGTAAGAGCGCGAGCAACCCATTCGAGAAGAGTATCCAAGGTTTGAGCAAAAATAAGCTCCAAAGCAGATGGGGTACTATGGACAATAGCAACGTAAGAACGAAAGATAAAAGAAAAAATACAAAGTGATGGTTTAACAGTCGAGGAAGGAGCCGAGCGCGAATCATCATCAGCATCCTGACATCTTTATCAAGCTTGCGCTTTTTCCGGACCGTTGCGTTTTCAGCGGGGAAGGTATCGATTTGGGTAAGAGCCGTTATAGAAAGATCACGCGTAAGAGAACCCGAAACTTGGTCATCATATACTCCTTAACAGTCCTGTGTACAGCCCATATTAAAAAACAGGATCGAAAAAGGAGAGCTACTCACATCACATTTTCCGCAAAGGAAACATCCTTTTTACCATCGCCGGCCAATCATGAAACAGAGTTTGCGCGGCATCTGATCCATGCATCGTAAGATCACTACCCCGCTTGATGATCTTGTTGAAAGCCGTCTTCACGTTCTTCTTGTTTGGGGTAATCTTGATCAAGTTTTCGAACTTCTGGTCAAAGTCCTTCCCCGACCATAAAACTCGCAATACGGCGAAAGAGACAAGGGCATGTATACCGGCTTCAGCAGCGACTTGACTACACCTGTCCGACATGCCTCTAGGAGAGTTTTATCCGCATCGTTATCGCAATCGTCGCCGTTGAGAACTCGAACCTCATCATCAGAGTTGGTAGGTGAAAGGACCATCTAGAATAGATTAAAAAGAAATAAAGCAATGTGGTAAGAAAAACGAGGAAGAAGCAAAAAAAGACGAAGCAGCATAACCTCACTTTGACAGGTTGTCATTAGAGAAAGAATTAGACAAGGGATATTATACGACCAGGGTACATAAAAAATCCCGAGCCGGGTGCACATATAGTGTAGAGAGAGGTGTACTTTATGTATATGAAGAAAAAAGTAAGAACAGTAGAAAAAAAAAAAAAAGTCACAGAAATATACAGCATGCCCCCAAAGAAACGACGATAAGGCAGATGACGACGAAGAAGACAACCACCCAAGAAGAAGATGGCAATTGAAGAGATCATAGATAGGAAAGGAGAGGCAGAAGGTCACAGGAGTCCGTTTATCGTACGAACGACAAGATAGCAACAGTGGACGAAACAATATCTCCAGAAAGCAGGGCAGTGATGGATGTAACAACCATAATTCAATACGCGCCAACGGAACGATGCAACTTCACAAGCTATTGAGAAGTATTAGACTGAGAAAGCATTAATACTAAAGCACAAAAGAACGATAGGACTATTTAACAAAAACACGGATTCGCTGGGATCAACAACCCCAAAGCCGACTACAAGAAGGCAGTAAAACGAGCGTTCTTTCATGATGGTGATACTTACAATGTCATGATATCCATCACTATCCGTTTTTAGCAATCCTTCGCTTAACATTAATCTATTTACCATTATCAAAACAGAAAGCTAGTCGCAAGCTTTGAGGCTAAGAAGCCAAAAATTCCATTATGCGTGATCCTTCCGTTCTTGGTAGCAGCAAGCAATACGTCAGAATTCAAGATTAGCCGATTCAGCAACAGACCGGTCATAACTGGAAGCTCCGTCTGCAAGTAAAATCGATACTCGGACCCAACGAATTACACAAGCTACTGTTGGCATATCAATAGGAGTGAACAACGCTTGCGTATTCCAGGCATACAACATATCTCCTCGAGTTGGTACATTCATGAATCGCACTGCTTGTAAGTTCAATTTTCGACGCTGATGGGAAGGTACAAATGCTATGAAGAGTATAAGAGGGTGGAAGGAGAGGAAAGCAATAAGGATAGGAGAAGGAAGATTAAAGGATTGGAGAAATGCGGATGCCATAGTAGACAGAAGGAAAAGAATTAAATGCGTAGCAAAGTATAGATAAAAGGATAGACGATTACAGACTCCCGGGACGGGAGGAACATGTAATTATATTTATGTCAAAAGACTCACATATTTTGGTTGATAATAGGGGTCAAAGAGTTTCAGCCCGAAACGCCATCAACAAAACAAGCACAAAAAGACACATCACCAACATGGTTCTCAGTACGCAGAAGAACGATGAAAACAAGACGCCGTACATACCCATTTACGACGGAAGGAACATAGAAGACGTCGACCCTGAAAGATATTCCAGTTACCAATACTAAACGAAACAAAGGAGTTCAATCTGAAGAAGGATGATGCGATAATGGCAGGAACATCTTTCTTTGTGAAGGAAGACGATTGGAATCTATTACCAGTGTGGATCTTACTTTGTAAGGAGTCGGAAGAATCCAACGATACCGACGACATAGAAGATTTCGAAGAAGGATATTAACAGGTTGCGCACGATTTAGAGCCTCATAAATGTGAGATATAATAAGAATCCAAGTTAAAATGTGTAAGGTTGGGTTTATTATTATAATATAAGAAAGAAAACCAAAAATAAGGTAGCTCCCGGACGGGAGGTGAGGTTACACAAACGTGGTACAAAGGTAGTACAAGGTTTACAGGTTATTTGAAGGTTTAAATATGATATGAGAGCCAATGATTGAGCTTTATTTAAATCTAGGTAGAAAGCAGATGTGGTTAAAATACAGCTCCATGATGATTGGACGAGATGATGACAGACGAGGACAAAAAAACCGACAGCTCTTGGGTATTCCCAGAGGACATCAGAAGTGAGTCTTTGGCCAAGATGGCAGTGTTGTTTGGTGGTCAAAAAGGGCTGTGTCATTGGCCAAGAACAGTTAGAATTGTCAGTTTGAAAATCAATTTTTTTTTGAACCTTTTCGTACGACAATGTGTGTGATACAAACCCTCATCTTTGATTTCATTTTCTTGCCTTATTGGTTAATAAGCCTCCCAACAACAAACCTCACACTTCTCGATCTTCACCCCAAGATCCTTCTTTTTTCTTGCATCCTTGGAGTCCATCTTCCTTATTATTCTTTACTCCATCTTCAACACTCTCGTTCTCTCAAATTAGATAAGATATGTCTGCATTCGACACATTCCAGTTCTTTTCCGGTGGTGGCAACTGCTCTGGTAAGTACTTCCTTTGTCGCCCTCAGCAATTGCGCCGCATGCATCATGCACCTTTTGTCGTCAGCTGATCTTTCCTTTCTTCCAAAGTCTCTGGGAGCACCTTGACTATCGTGTCCAGGGCCCTCTACAGGTCTGGATGCACCCAGACTCAGCAGAGCTGCATTCTCGCTACCCTCCTCTTCCCAACGCCGTCAACCTCGTTCGCAGACAATCCCCATCCACTGAGACCACCACTGTTGCCTCTGTGTCTCTTTCTACCCTTGCTTCTGGAACAACTTCAGCTGCTGGACTTCTGCTACAACCCCTGCGACCAACGGCGCTTACGCTCCAGTCTTTGCCAACTGCACCGTCAGCACAAGCACCAACATCACCGTCGGTGCCTTTTTCGACCAAAGCTCTGTTAACAGTAACCTGCCCTACTTTGTCTGTGAGTGATCAGGCTTGAATCGTCATTTTCACCTCAAAAATGAATACTGATTAATTCATGAATTAGACTCTACTTACGACGACGCCGCCTGCGAAAAATGGTCGGCAAAGGCTCTTCGTGTTCAACATCTTACCGCCTTTGTCGCCGGCTCCCGATGCATTCAGCGCGACCCCGCAACAACGCCACACTCCACACCGCCTTTAACTGCGACGACTCTGCCAAAACCGTTTCCTTCCGTGACAACTGCGACTCCTCCTGCTCCCGCTGCACCGCTGGCTCCAAACCTTCCTTACTACCAATGCATTAGAAATCCTTTCGACCCGCAGACTTACATCTCTGGATACTGCACCGTTGCCAACAGCTTGGATATGCCGGCCTTGCCTAACCCGCTCTTTACGTTACCACCACCCTTGTTACTTCGACTGCTCCCACTGCGCAGCTACCACCACCTCTAAACCTAGTGCGGCTGCTCCCCTTGCTCTATCGAACGTTGGTCGCTGGGTTGTTGGACTTGTTGCGTGCTCTCTCGGCGCTTCCTTGGCCATGCTTTAAGGGAGCTAATTATCCCATACTCTATTCGGTTCTTTGACACATTTCTTTTTTGAGTTTTATCTTTTTTGGGCGACCTTTCCTCATTACACTTGGAAGAACCAAACAAATGATCATTACTACCCTGAACTCCTGCCCTACCCTTTGTTATTGTTATTGTATGAATTTTCTACTTTTCCCTTACCCAAGTTTCCCCATCTTGCGGTCATCATCTGGATAGATGTCACAACATTTTGCAAATTATAAATGCTGAACAACGATATCGTAAGCAATTTAATTTGCCTTGCATATTGTTTATGTGTTGGAACTATATCACTAAAAGTTGGGTCCGATCACAGTCTAAAACCAACCTTTTAAGCCTTTTTCCCAAATTTAACTAAGCTATGTAATCACAGCCTTTCAAATGTTTCAGCTTTACCTACATCACAATTCCCGAAAAGCGATGATGTTAATTTCATTTTTCATGTTCTCAGCTTCAATTTATTTTAATAAGAACCCCATACAAAACGGCTGTATGAACGAAATGAGGTAAAAAAAGTCGTAAACCCACAACCGTCGAAGACTGGAATAGACATATGAGGTGCTTAAAATTACACAATGAAGAAACGTCAACGGGGAATCATGAGGCATAGAAAGGAAAAACAAACTACACAAAACAAGACGAAAAGAAAACGCTTTGTAGTCTCGTCGAAATAAATATATAAATAAGTCGTAGAGTCGCTGGGAAAAACGGCGAGAAAAAAGAAAGGAATTTCATGGAAAGTCGAATACTCAATCACCGCTCAAAAATCCTCTCCCTCCACCATACCCGCAACCTCCCAAGCCTTCTGCATCCCCTTCTCCCCAACATTAGCCGCCCTCAATCGTCCCTCCACAAACCCAGCCACCACAGCTACATTCGCCAACCCACTCGCGAGACCCTCCCCACCACTCCCAGCTTCTCCTCTCGCCGCCGTCGCCCCGTATCCCGGAATAGTCGACGCGGCTAAATACGGGTTGGACGCGCCTAAAGCAGCGGGGGGAAGGACGGGAAGTCCACGAAGAACTGGAGTGAGGACGGGTGTGAAATCATATGGTTCTGAGGCTGGCAAGGTGTAGCGTTGGAGGACGGTACATAGATTTCGGTATTTATCGAAATTGATGAGAAGCGGTGCGTCGTCATCCGAGGGTTCCACGACGTGTTTAAAGCCTGGATTACCGTCATTTAAAAAGGTCACGTCCTTCATAACGATTGGGAAAAAGGGGACAATTGGAGCTGTGGATTTCGACATGGCGTTGCGGAGAGTTTTCATGTTGCCGGAGGGATCGAGGAGGGACTCAATGTCACGGAGAAGGGTAAGGTCCTTCGGGGAGATGCCTTCCCAGGTCTTTTTGAGACGTTGAACGGCAGAAGAGAGGAGACCGCTTGCAATGAAGAGGGAGGTGTGGAAGTTACGGAGGACGAGACAGCGGTGGGCGATTTGGATGAATTTTTCGATGAGGCGACGACGGGGTTTGAGGGTACGGGTCGTGCATATTTCTAAAGCGACCCAATTGCGGATCTATTGAACGAAAATAATAATACTCAGTCAATATTCACAAGAAGCGATAGTTGCAAAGAAAGCATCACATACCGCATTCGCACGCTCCGCAAACAGATCCACCCTCGCTCCCAATTTTCTCTCCACCTGTGCCTCTTCCACTCCTCCCGCAACATTAGCCCCAGAAAGTTTCGCCAAATAATCAAAGGTTGGGATCGCCGTAAAGGCATTCTGATCCGCCACTGTCATATACCTCGCCACATCCCTTGCCTCAAGCGACAAAAGCACAGGTAGTGGGGACTCACCAGAAGGGAGGAGTGATGATAATGGGTTAGAGCCGGACCGCGAGGAGAGAAGTTTAGGTTTAGATGGCGTTAATGGCGTGGTGGAGGGTGGGGTTGACGGGGAGGAGGTGAAGGGGAGGGGAGTTGTGAGGAGGGCTGTACGACGACCTCGTGGTTCAAGGTCAACGCTGGAACGTTTACGATGGGTTGAAGAATTTGATGAGGTAGGAGACCGACGACCATGAAGAAGCATCCGTGCAAGGGCATTATTGGCAGAGGCCCCGCCTCCAGGCCGTAATGTCGCCCTTGTCTCATCATCCGACTCCCCCTCATCGTCCGCATCATCACAATAAAGGGTGCTCCCATAAAATGGCGAGCTCATCGTTTTCATAGCAATAGATGAAGCTTGCACAGACGCAGTTCGACGAATCCGATCGGATTCGGACCGGAAACCCTCCATACATACATCGCTCAAGAAAATCTCGAGACGTTCGCGAAGCATGGGATCAATCTCGAAATCTTCGTAGCGGAGTTTAACCCAGCGACCGACGACGGTGAGGACTTTGAGTTGAATGGGCCGACGCCATTTTGCATAGTATTCGAGTTCTTCGGGGTTGGGGTTTTCGGGAGGACGGACGTTGTAGCGCATGATGAGGTTGTCGAGAAGATCGAGGGACGGGATGAAGAAAGAGTGGCATTGAAGGAGAGTGTCCACAAATTCCATATCTTCGACAATTAATAAGATTCCTTAGCCAACAAAAAAAAAAAAAAGGGTGACAGGAGAGGGGAATGCAAGAGAGTTGAAATTCTACCTTGGATGTTCTCATCGGCAAGTCTAAATAGAAGCTTCTCCAATGTCCCAGCCACAATGTGCAATCTTCCCGAACCATCTCCATCACTAAAACATCCACTCCTTCTTCATTTAAATGCAACAAATTCCCTCTCACAGAAATACTCCCCGACGCCTTATTTGACCCCATCTTACCCATAGCCACGCTCCCTTTGTCCTCCATAGCAGGTGCCGCCTCAATAGCCGACGGCTCCGTGGAAAATTTGCCATGATCCAACACCCCAATCCTACGTCCCTGACTGTCAAACGTTGGTATCCTTTGCGATCCTTTCCGTCCTACAACCTGTAAACTATCAAACGTTGCACGACTTCCCCTCGCGGAAGACGCTGCGTCTGTTTCGGAACCGTTACCGCTTTCATTGTCGGAGAAGGCAGTGGACTGGACATTCGGCGGAATAAAGGACGGAGAGCCTTTGATGGACGATGAGATGGGTGCTCCGGTGGCCGGAGATGAGGCGGCGGAAGAGGTGCGGGAGTGAGTAAACAAAAAGTTTGCATCAGCGGGGATGGACATTGAAGAAGATTTTCGGGCGTGGTGGAGGATGGAACTTGGGGATTGGGCGGGGATGGAAGCACTGGAGAGTCGAGCGGAGGATGTAACGGACATGGGACCAGTGAGGACGTCCCGAAGGTGAGATAGAGGGATACTGTCATCTTCATCGTCGTCATCATGCTCAGGTTCCATGACCTTTTTGGCGACTGGCGAAACTGGGGGTGTCGCGAGCATATCTCCACCCTTTCCCTCCAATTTTTCTTCCGCGCTCTTCTCACATATGCCTTCAAGAGCCTCATGCGACACTTGGGTCACATCGATCAGCATCTGGGACCAGCGATCCTTCTTCTTACGCTCTCCTTCTGCAGTGTTTCCTGTGGCCCTTTGTTTGGGTGGTGGGTGCTCCGAATCCGACGCCCTGCCGTCAGAGTCGTCATCCGGCGCCATCCGGACGCGCCAATCGTCCTTTCCACCTTCAATCACAGAGACTACACGGAGCCTTTGATGGGGCGGCATATGAAGAATTTGCGGGTTGCCTGTAACTGGATGTTATTAGTAAAGAAGCATAAAAGCAACCCACAATAGGAGGAGGTAAGAAAGAAACTCACTTCTTTTTACACTATCTTGATCACCCTGGGAAAGACTTCGCCCCTGTTTACGAATATATTAGTAAACAAAGCAAAATGTAAAAAGATTTTGACACTAACCCCAACCCTCCAATATCTTTCAGTGGCCTATCTAGAACGTAATGCTGTCTAGTCGCAATCTCCGGTAATCTCGGTGCCGTTTCCCCAGACTTCCTAAACGTCACTTCCTCCGTTTCCTCCCCCTTTAAAGTATTCCGCTTATCCGAAGACACGACACCGTAAAGAGACCTAAAGTCACCCATGCTTAATCTTTTCATTCCTGATTTTGAGGCAGGCGGCGGCGATGCTGTGTGGGTGATGGGAGCAATAGCGGGGAGGGAAAACTGATTACGGACTCGTCGGAGGATAGGGAGGAGGAGAAGGATGAGCGACGGCGGGGGTCGCTTGAGCGTTCTTCCATAAAGGCTGTAAGGCGGTCACGAAATCGAGCCCCCATTCCCACTAGAAATAAACTGTTAAAAAAATGAAATTATCGGAAAAAAAGAACAACTACTCACTTGACTTTTTCCTTTTTCCTTCTTTTTCCATGGATCGTGACAACGCATCCATGACGGTACCGGGTGATGGCATATCCTGCCCATCCTTTGATCCGAGCCGTCCCATATTCATTACAGAAGGCGGTGGCGAAGCCGTCGACCTAATTCCATCCCCACTTCCAAGATTTGCGCTTACAGAAGCTTCTTGTGTGGGGCCTGAATCCACCGCCAGCACTCCCACCGCAAAATCCACATATCGCTTTAAACATTTAACGAATCCAGCGGCAAGCGTCACAACGGCGAGATTCACATTCCTAGCGTCTTCCCATTTGCCAATACCCGCGTCCCAATCCTTTACTCTCTTGACGGCCTTCATCACCTCTGAGATGGCTTCACCGAGGGATTCAGCGGTTGTACCGTATTCTTCTAGAGACTGGATGGAGGAGGAGTCGTCGAGAGCGGAGAGGATGCGGTCACTATGAGCGGATACCAAAGACTCGACGATGGATGTGAGAAGGGTGGATGAAGCGAGGATGCGGTTTAAAGATGAAGAGTGAGAGGATGAAGAGGAATGGTTTGATGGTGACGCTGGCTCTGAAGTGTTACGTGACATGACTGGTGGTGTAGGGTTTGTGGAATTGGAAGAGTTGGAGAGGGTGGAAGAGCCAGACACTGCACGGGTGCTGGGGAGGAGATGGATTGAGTGCGTATTTGGGTTGGTCGGCCGCGGATGAGGTGACCGAATAATAACAGAAGGTGTGAGCATCACAATATTGACCACGTGAGATTCAATTAAGCCAAAGACGTTGGTCGTAGGACGTGTGTTTACCCTGTCCCCCAATCCGCTCCGTGTATCCCTAACCTCAAAAGGTACCTCGAGTCCATCAAACAAAACTCTGGCGTCCTTATCCTTTTGCATATCTCTAAGCATCTCCACTATTGGCTGTACATCATCCGGAGCTCTCAAAAACAGTAGATCTCCTGTTCCTGGTGTTCCCATCGGAAGAAGAGACCGTCCGGATGCAGACGGAGCCATTGGAATAAGGGCTGACATTCTGGGTCCGAGGGCAACACTGTTTCTTGCGGAAGGTGGACCACGGTTTTGAAGCTGGTCTACTGTCCGGATGACTCGAAGCCAGGAATCATCAACTTGAAGGGTATCGTTTGTGGATGCAGGTGGGGTCGTAGTCGATGCCAAAGATTGTGTAGGAAGCACATGCGATGCCGACGCAGCTTTCTTGATTAGAAGTTCTATAACAGGATTGACATGAAAATTAGAGACCTAACGATCAATGATGAAAGCCTACCCAAGACTTCCTGTTGCACTAAGGCAGGTAAAGCCTCGATGTTTTTCGCAACATCGAGGGCGGTTTGGTTGGCTGCCATGCGGCGAGTGAAGTCCAAATGCTATTCCGGTTGATGAAGCAGTTCAGGTTAAAGGTATGAGATCCTAAGAAATAAAAGTTTTGAGAGAATGTTTTAGAGTCAAGTAAACAAAGGGTGAAGGGCAGGACTAAGTAAGGGGCGATGTCAAAAAAATGCGGGAGGTTGAGGCTAAGCTAGCCAGTCGATGCAGTGTTTCAAGAGCGAAAAGATTATTTGCACGAACTCAACAGCTATTGATCATGCTCCGGAATGTGATTTGACTGCATGACACCTCAAGTAAGAATCCATGACCAAGAAACCAGCTCGTCAGAATCTCGCATCCAATCTCCATCGTACACAAGAACATCTCCTTTGTAACGAATACCTCTTGGACATCCCTGGTATACTATCGCGTCAAAGAATGCTCGTCTTTTGCATGCATGGTTGATGACAGCATCATGATGTCACATCACTGGAACAAGTCAAGCAAGCACGCAAGCCCGCAAGCAGGAACAGTCCAGAATGCAAGGTATGCCATAATTCCATCTCTCTTCACCTCCAACGCCCCTTCTCTAACCCCCAACTTCCTTGCTTTTCTTATAACTTACAATGTGGATGGAGGCAAATGGATGGATGGATGGATGACGGATGACAATGAAGTAACGTCTCCTCTGAGAGATGGTTTTGTCGTGGGTCAAAATGAAACGGGAATTAAAATGGCAGTCACACCGACGTTACAGTTACATAAACTGTCTCAAAAATCGGAGTCAAACAATTCGTTGCTTTGGGAAGGAAAAGACGTTGTTCAAACACCTCACACGCCCCCCTAAAAGCGATTCCAACCTTCGGCTCCACGCCCTCTTTCAAGAAAACTCTAAATACATCCCAATGTTGCTGAGTACTCATCCCCCTCCAATAGAGCCGTCGCATCTTCATCCTCCCATCACCCTCGTCATCATTGGTGCTGGAGAGCGTGGATCTGTGAGCACTTGCTTCATTACATTAAAGCTATCATAAAATACTCATTCCTAATTACCATTATAGATCTACGCTGGATTTGCCAACCTCAACCCCCTTCTCGCAAAGGTCGTAGCAGTCTGTGAACCCCGTATCAACAAACGCAACATTATCTCCACAGTCCACAACCTCCCCTCGACGGCCATCTTTGACGACTACTCCCATCTCCTCACACTTCCCACCCGCATAGCCGACGCCGTCGTAGTCTGCACTCTAGATGCCCTTCACGCGGATATTGTCGTCGCGCTCGCAGAAAAGGGGTATCATATTCTTTGTGAGAAACCCATGGCAACGTCGGCGGTGGATTGTGTGAGAATGGCGAGAGCGGTTGAAAAGGCTGGTGTTATTTTTGGGGTTTGCCATGTTTTAAGGTATTCGCCGTATTTTAGGGCTGTCAAGCGAGAGATCCGAAAGGGGAGGATTGGTGATGTTATCAATATTACTCATGTTGAACCTGTCGGATGGTATCACTATGCTCATTCGTATGGTATGTTAATTGCTACATTTTCACCTTTATCGAACAAACTTATTAGCAATCTTCTGACCATAACCCCTAACTCCATATATATAGTTCGCGGAAACTGGGCTAAGGAAGCCGACACCTCTTTTTCCCTCATGACCAAATCCTGCCACGATATTGACATGCTCCTACACCTGTTCCACCCCCACAAAGCGCTCAAGGTCTCTAGCTTTGGATCCCTCAACCATTTCACCGCCGCTAAAAAACCTCTCGGTGCCAAATCCTCAACCCGTTGCCTCGACTGCCCCGTTGAACGCTCATGCCCTTACTCTGCCGTCAAAGTCTATCTCGACCCCATTCGCTCAAAACATCACATTGGTTGGCCCATCTCCGTCGCAGGTGGTGACGACCTTGCTGCACTAGCACCAAACCTCATCTCGCCAACAGCAACACGCGAAGATCGGGAAAAAGCATGGCGTGATATTGAGGATCTCGTTACCACTAAACTCCAGTACGGTCCTTACGGGAAATGCGTGTATCATTCCAATAACGATGTTTGCGATAATCAAGTCGTGTCGTTATTAATGGAGGGAGGGAGGACGGCCACATTCTCGATGGTTGCTTTCACGGAATCGATTTGTCAGAGGTCGTCGAGGATTGCTGGGTCGAGGGGAGAGATCGTGGGGGATATGACAAGGTTTCGACTTTATGATTTTGGGTCAAGGAAAGGATGGAGTGTCACTCCCTCCTCTTCTGCTGCTTCGGATGAGCTACCTGCTATTGATCGAAATCTTGATGGTTTATCTACTGATGATGCCGCGAGAGCAGGTTTCACCGGCGATTTTGATCATGATGCGGCAGATGCGGTGGCTGGAGACGGAGGTGGTGGACATGGAGGTGGAGACCACGGTATTATGAGATCTTTTGTGAGAGCTGTTGCCACAAAGGATCAAAGGTGGTTGGGATGTACAGTGAGAGAGGCGATGGATTCTCATCTCTTAGTGTTCGCTGCTGAGGAGGCGAGGCGTAATGGGACGGTGGTGGATGTTCTTGAATTCACGAAAAGAATTGAGGCAGAGGTTGAAGCTATTGAAGCGCGACTTAAGAATTGATTACAGTTGCTGCATACTTTATTTTCTGCCGGCTTACCTTTTTACAGATATACCACATTATTCATGCATTATTGCTTTTTACACACTAAACTCGATGTTACTAACAACCTATCATAAATAAAAATTTGACCTTTCAACTACGACGAGCAATTATGAATTTGATAACAATAAGAAGGTTAACTAGCATATGTATGCGGTGCATCTCACACTATATCCTCAGTCTCCCATAAAACATCCTCCGTCGCTCCCTTTATCATTTTTCTCGCATCCCTCCCCCCATGACCTCGCCCAGCAAGCATAAGGCGTACTCCGACCCCTTATCTTCCACAACTCCTTGTCGGCCCTCTTTCCCACCTCCCTGTCTGTCACAGCAGCCCATCCCAACTTTGAGGTGCAGTGTGAGGCTATCATGCCTTGGCAAGTATCAACACTTTGCAAGCTGTGGAGCAGCTGTTAACGGAAAGACTTCTGAACAAATATCCTTCCTTCGGTTGATTCTCCCATGCATCTCTGACAGCTCAAAGACGACGTCGTTTTTCTGAAGTACATTCCTAAATCCCTTCTTTTTTGTGCCGTACCACCGTGATTAAACTGGATTATGTCCAACTATGCTCAGTCCTGCCTTTTCTTAACTTGTCTCAGCTTTTGCTCAGTCGACCTACCATTATGCAGTCTGGATATCACTCCTTCCCATAAAAAGGCACCACCAACCAACCCTCAACCGAATCACCATTAACAGCACAATCATGCCTTTATCAACTCATCACCTCATCTCCACCGCATTCATGGGGGTATCCCTCATCCTCTCCTCTACTCAAGGCATCCTTGCCCAAGAGTCCATCGATCTCTGCGTCAAGCAATGGCAAACCGACTGTATCCCCGAATCGCCCCCTCAACCCATCTGTGGTAACGACTACACCAAACCGGCTCCCCCCAAACCAGGTTTCGGTGGCCCAGTGTACCTTACCACCTACAACAGCACCTGTGACTTTGGATTCGCCCAATGCAAAGCCTCCTTTGTAAAGAAGTTCGGCAATAGCCCGTGTTCCGGGGCCATACTGTATCAAGAGGGTTGCGATTTCATGCTTGAACAAGTGTGCAAGAACCGCGATGGGACGTCAAACATCCCCGCTTTATGCGCAAACAATGGGAAGACGTATGACGATAACTGTGTCTATATGAGAGAGTCCTGTGAGACGTTGAAGAGCACTGGGAAGGGTCTATCTAAAGTCACTGATGGTGCTTGCAGCGTCACGACGTTGACCGTCGACCCTGAGGAGCCCAAGACATCTACCTCGACAAAGACCTCGACAAAGTCGACCTCCATCACAACAATTTACACTACAACTAATATTCCGGCTACTCTTACCACCACAAGCTCTGCAACTGAGGCTTCTTCCACCGCTGCTACGACCTCATCAACTTCAATCGCCTCTAGCACCACCAGCCCTGGGGGTATCGTCATCAGCGGAGCGTTCACCACGGCAAAAACCACCATTGCATCTGTTGTTTCAGTGTTGATTGCGACTGTTGCCTTCATGTATTAAAATAAATAATAAACAAAACCATTGATCAGTACAAACTCTGCTTGTCTTCATTCGCCATTCAATTGTTAAACTCCATCATAGAAATTCTTCACAGCTCGATGTCATATTTTAACGAGAAATAGCCGTGATTCGTCAAGCTCATATGGTGCAACGAAAATGCCTTTGACACAGATTGCACATCTTTTTCAACATTCCGACTGCTTTCTTTATCATCATATGTAAGCAATTCACACATTTATAAGTTCCTGAGTTTGTTTGTATTTTATATTTATTGTGGGAAACCAATGCCACTAGTGATGTGGGTTGTGAAGGTAGAGTTACAGAAAGAATATCGGGTGGTTGGGTGATGGCCATGGTTTGAGGAGGGAATATGGGGTGGATGATAGCCACAGCTTGAAAGTACCCGTAGATGGATCCAAAAACCTTCGGTAACCTTGACCATGATGTGGGACTGTTTTTTTTTATTATGAATGCCTGCAACCTCCTAGTCTACGTCTTTCCAATATTTCCACCCCTTTGGCGTATTTATCCCATCGCAACATTTATTAAGGATGATTATCAGTCTCTTCTTTTTTTTTTAGTTTTTTTCAATTTAGATAGTGATGGATAAAGAAGATTACTCTTATTAAAAAACCAATTCATTCCTCCCCCTGGTGAAAGGAGAAAGAGAAAAACGGGATTTTCAAAGAGAGAAAAAACCCCTCCTCGGCGTCAGCTGGCAGCAAGTGTAAAGGCCAAGCGACACCCGTCCCAAGGTACCCGATGCAAGCACCGGATGGTCCTCGAGTCACAGGCAAAAATCATTGTGATAATAGATTTAACTGGACAGTGTCCAGTGTTTTAGTTATCACACTAAAAAGAACAGATACTACACTTGATCTTAGCCAATAGGCCTGAGAGGATTGTAAGGAACATCAAAAGGGGGAATGGGTGTATTTATACAGATTACAGGGTGCATGGGAGTGGATATTTGATATATTACTGCGGAGGGTGGGACAAGCAGGTATTCATGTGATATCACGTGACATTTGTAGAATACTGCGGAGTTTTTATGTTTTGTTTATTTAAATACTTATTCATAATTTAAGTATATTCAAACTTCATAGCGTTCCAGTAACAAAGTCACGAATGATGTTGGGCACGTTGGTATCAAAGCCAACCACGTCCAACATCCCTGCATCATCCGGATCCGCGATTGTGAACCCCCCAGACGTCATCCCAATCACCACCATCTTTGCATCAATCCCCATCTTGTCCCTATACGATTTCAGGGCCTCCATTGGTGACATCCTCCCAGCATACGTCTCGCAATCTGTAATAACCACAAAAGCATCCACCTCAATCCCCCTCTCTTCCGCGTAAATCATTGGTAGCCCACAATCCGTCCCCATCATCCCAAGACGTTCACATTTTGACATGACAGTGTCGAGTGAATCCCTTGCTGTGATGTCAAGCGGTACAAACTGTGTGCCAAACGCCATGAGGTGCGTCCTTGGTTCTGTCCTTGCAAGCACCATCGCCAAAGCCGCCGCCGCCATCCGGCACTGCAGGTGCGTCCCCAAAATTCTTGCACACATGGACCCAGACACATCAATTGCCACCAAGAACCTCTTCCCTGCAGGCTTCACGAACCCAAACGACGCGTAAAATGCATCCTCAAGAGCTGCCGTAATCTCCGGAACAGGATCCCACGTCAACGATCCTTTCACACCTCTCCCCGACCTATACGTCGTTAACGCCATTAATACCCCAACAGGATGCACTCTGGCCTTTCTTAACCTCTCGCAATCACTTAACACCTCCACCACTTTCCTCGAAGAATCTCCAAGTGGGGTCAATAACCCAACGCTCGTCATCTTTCCCAAGTTCCGCAGCATCGCCGTAAACGGCATATCCTCCAGCAACGCTCGCCAAACCTCCAAGTTGTTGAGAACCTCCGTCGGGAGATGCTCGCGAGCAAGGTGATGCTCACGAATGGCCTTGACAATCTCATCACAGTCGGTTGAATGAAGGATTCTGTGGTAGGTTTGGAGAGTAAGGAGGGTCCGTCGGGCTCGTCCCTTGCCAGCATCAAAGCGAGGTGGATAGGATTTTGGTGTTGGCGTCCATCTCTTTTTCTTGACCTCGCGGTTAGAGACAGGATCGTCAGGATCGTCATTAACGGTAAGCGGATCGACTTGGGCAGAAGCAACCGAGTGGGCGGATGACAGAATAGGATCGTCCTCAACCTCATCCGCCCAAGATAGTTTTCACTCCCCAAGGGCGACACAGTACCAGCCCAACCATCTATCGGCCGTTCCCCATCATCAACCACGCCCTTTTGAAGTAGCGGCCACATCTCCGCAAGCTCTCAACCCCCTTCTCGACTACCACTCCACCGTCGACTCGTTCTCCATCGACACCAGCTCCTTAACCCTCTTCTCCCTCCAAAAATCCCCCGTCGCCCCCTCCACAGCACTCTCAAAGCCATGCGTCAGATACCGAAACACGAAATCATGCGCCCGCGTCTTTGGCATCACATGCGCAAGTCTCAACACATCCTTATGCGTCCATCCACATCGATTCCGGTATTTCGTAACAAGGTAAAGCAACGAATCTGGAGTTTTTGTGTTATACCATTCCGATACAGCTTTTCGCATCCCTCGACCCCAGCCTTTCCCTTGGTTTGGGGATTGCTGTTCTTGGGCTTGGTTGAGTCAGACGAAGAAGTCGCCGGAAGAAAGAGGGGGGTTCTTCGCCTTCGCAAACATCTGCTGGGAGGCGGACATGGTGACGTGGAGTTTCTTTCGTTTTCCGATGGCGTTCATAAAGCTGATAAGCTGAAACAACGTTGTAGGATCCTACAAATCTGAAGAAAAAACTATTAGTAAACACGATCATTAAACCCTATATGATAACGATACAAATTAACTCACCTTTCCAACTGCTCTAACCCCTCATTCTTTGTCTGCTCATCTCCAAATCTCAAGCACATAGCCAACACCAGCACCCCTGGATCCTGTTTTGCAGCACGTCCCCCCTCACTCACCTCCACCAACGTCCTTACAACCTCACAACCCCTCCCCGTCTTCAACAACTCCATCACCGCATCCATGCTATCCAATGTGAGTTTCCTTTCACTCACGTAGTAAGTCCCGTTTCGGAACCGAGGATGAGGAAACGAAGGAGTCGTTGAGAGGCAGAGATGACATACTTGTGGGGGCTGATGCGGGGGATGGTGGTGACGGCGAGGGGCTGGAGTGAAGAAGAAAGCGGGTGTGTATGGATTGTCGGCCATGGAATTTCTGGAGGCGCAGCGGCGAGGTTGTGTTGGCGGAGAAGTTCAAGGTTTTGCGTGAGACGTTCCGAGTTGCGTGAGGAAACGTCAGAGGCCATGGTATATGTCCAGGAATTAATAGCGTCGGCCATGCTGTGGATGGCGAGTGGGATCTGGTTCCTTTCTGTCATAACTGTTTACGTTTTTTATTCAAATTGCATGCAAATTTCCCCGTTTCAAACTGTGCAAGCTGTGCGATCAAACAAAAAAGTCCGAAAATCACATAATTACCTGGCTTGAATTAAACTCACCTTCAAAGATTATAATCGCCTATCGCCTTTACCATCTTTACGTTTCATGCATACACACATACGACGGAAATAAAGTAAGCTTTCGCAAAACTGTTTCACGTTTTATAAGGAAAAAGCAGCCAAGCAAAACAAGAGGATAAGGATCGTACTTAGCGTTGGGACCAGGCAAGCTATCCATTTCATGGAAAGCATAGCTATCGGCAGATTCCAGCGGACAAATCAGGGAAGCCAACAGAACAAATAAACGACAGCAAAAAAAGAAACAAAAAAACCAAAACAAAACACAAACAGGGAAAGAACATGAACACTTCACAAAACGTGACAAAGAGGTTTAAAGTAGGCGAGTGGAAACAATAAGTAAAAAACATAAAGCAAATGACCTTCCAAGCCTCAGCAACAAGTTCCTGGACATTCCATTATCCTCTAATAACCCCTCCACCCTGCTGCTGCTGTGAGTAATCCCACCCCTGCTGTTGTCCATAGTACCCTCCCATCTGCCCCCACATCGCAGCCGCCGCAGCCGCCGAGCCTGCGGGTAGGCTCCATACCCAGGCATCCCTCCCACCATTGGTGCTCCGCCCATAGGCATCGTAGGCGCCCCACCCATCATCGCCATAGGTGGCTCGGCACATTATCCATCTTAACAACCTTGGGTGCACGTAAGGACTATCATCTGAAGGTGCCCGACGTTTGTTACTGTCGACTGAAGGGCAACAGCGGATCGACGGTAGGGTTGGTGCGGCTGCTGAGACGGACGGGCGGGCATTTCGATAGGGTATTCCTTAAGGAGGTCACGCTCAAATTCTTTAGCAGGGACAATGGAGTCGTGACGGTCGACGAGAAGGTCGAGAAGCGGTAGCCTAATTCGCGCTTCTCATCAGCGACAAAGCATGTCGCAGTCTTGACAGATTCCCATGCGTTCTTTGAATGGGAAATCGCGTTGATACCTGAATGGAAAAAAATAGTCAGAAATCGTATAGAAGTCAAGAACATGTAAGCTAATCTTTCCCTACCTGGCTGATTTGTCTCAAATAAGAAATACGATAACATAATACTTTTGATCCGATAAATTCGCCAAATGCTCAGTATATATTCTCCTCGCTTCCTCTGAATCACTCTTAATCTACACAAAGATAGAAAAGTAAGTGTATCAAGAATCACTTGGAAAAAAAACAAACATCAAAGAAGTATTTCGCCTTTGCAACTATCAAAAGGCTTTGGCCTTGTTATCAGTAGCCTCCTCAATAGCCTTGCTGAGGACATCCTCGCCCTTCCAAGCCGCTATGCCGTCTCTCAAAGTGAGAAAGCTTGTAAATGGTCTCAACGTGGCCAGAACTACATAATTGATTAGTCATTGTATTAGTCCAAGATGAAAAGGACAATTCACTTACTCGCTTGCAAGAGACGTGCGTAGACCTCCCGCGCATCAGCAACCTTCCCATTCTCCTCTTCAAAATCTGCATACTGCAAACGAATGGTTGCCCGCCTAAAATAATCGTTAATCATCTCTTAAAGCACGACACGCTTACCCTTGCGCACAAATATCGTTGTCGCCCGAATATACACATTCTCGCCCCATCTACATCTCCCCTCGCGTCAAATACTTGGCATACCTGAGCCAAAACTCCTCATAAAGCGCGCACGCCACCAAAACCGTTCATACAAATATAACATCTCGCGACATCCCCTTCATTCTCCTCAAAGTCCAAGTACTTCCTCCAATTCGCGACCTGCGCATCATCGAGTGGCTTGATATGGAAATAAGGACGTTTAATCTCAGCCTCAAACACCCATCGCTTGTGAACGGCTTCCTGATTTGCATGTACATCTCGGATTTTACCGAATGGATCTTTGCCTCAAGTCGGATTGAATTTCGTCTTCACTCTAATTATCGTATATTAATACCATTGTAAAAGTAAAATTTAAAGAATCTACCTTGGCGTTACCAGCCGCAAGCCTCACTTCCTCATCAATTTCTCAGCTCTTCCGGTGCCATGAGCTCCGAAACCGGTCGCGTAACAGAGAGGCTCGAGTACTTTCAAAGTAGCGAGCATATTGAGTAACGGTATCCGAATCACTCTCTCAAGAATTGCCATAACCCTTGCATCCTGTTGCTTGCTTCCTCAACTCGATATACTTGTCCAAATGTATGGCTGAGGAAATCGTAACCGACTGCAGAGGCAGCTCGCTCAAATATACTGCGGGAAATGTGTGAGAATTGCATGGAAGCGTACAATTTAAGGGAGAATATTTCAAGGGGTATAAGGAGCATAACAATAAATACACAAAGGCAAAACGACAGAACGATAAAGCAGATGGGGCTTTACAACTCATCCAAGGAGATAAAGAGCCATATGGAGGCTATCCACATAGATTGCATACGCCGATAGAGATATGTCGTTAGAGTAAGGGAAAAAGGAAGTGAGCTTCAAAAAGCAAAAGAAGAAATCAGCAAATCAAAGGTTGACCACATCAGTTGTCCGATGATGCTTCCTCCACGTTCCACTAAAAGCCTCGCGGCCGCTCGCGAAAGAGATAAGTGCTTCGTATCTTTCAAAATGTGCAGTTTCCTTCGTCAGTGGTGTACATTCCACAAGGTGTGGAAAATAAAAGAGATAACAAGAAATAGAAATACATGAAATAGAGAACAAGACGTAAAGTCAGCGGAATAATATGAATCAAAGGAAGATTAATTTAGTGTGACAAATACTTACGCTCGGATATCCTCCTCGTCTCCACACTCGAGTAGTCTTGAAAACCGCAAATGAGTCCAAAGGTCAACGCTGTTGTAATCGATGCAACACCCCTCTCGTAGATCTACACCAATAACACCATCAAAATTATATTCCAGAAGGGTAAAATGACATCTTCTCTTACCGAGTCAGCTTATCATCACCATCCAAGTTCAACTCCAATCCGCATACTTCTTCCAGTACCCAAAACAAAGCGGGAATTTCGCAAGGAAATGTCATAAACTGTCGAAGATTGCTAATGTCGTCTGCCGAAGACTCCTTGGATATACCACCGTGGCGGTCTGCGACTCTAATGAGAGCTTCCCAAGATGTAAAGTCGTCGTTCTGTACGATAAGGATTGGCTGTCAACAAAAATGTTGTGGCGTTCTAGGATAAGGCCTACCGCAGACACCAGCCCCCAGTACTTTTCCCACTCGGTTTGAGGTTCAGTGGTCTCTTCCGTGTGGTTTCCTGTTACGATGGGGTTAGCACCATCACAGACGGAATGGTTGGTGATGGTTCTGCTGAGCTCTCACCATTTTGTTCGTCCATCGTCATTTTCCTTTGATTTCTCAAACTTTTCTCTTCGTTGCACCAGCGTTGTCGTGCCTCATACCTTTTTTTTTTTTTTGCTTGTCTAAAGAAAAAGAAACCGTCATGGCACCTGTCGAAGAAAGCAGGGATCTCATCCCAAGGCTTACAGACCCAGAAAACCCGGACATCACTTTCCGTACTCTCGTACATCTCATAAACCATTGTTACCAGCTAACGTTACGTAAAAAAGGGTCTGGATCCAAAAATCTGTGATGCCTGCGAGAAACTCGGCTACAAAAACCCTTCTGACATTCAAGCAAAAGCTATTCCATACGCCTTACAAGGTAACACTCTAAACCAACGATCTCAGAAACTCACTCCATTTACCAAGATCGAGACATTATCGGTCTAGCTCAAACCGGTTCCGGCAAAACCGCAGCGTTCGCACTCCCTATCATCCAAGCTCTCTGCGACAACCCTCAACCCCTCTTTGCATGCGTTATGGCTCCTACTCGGTAGATTTTTTACGTCGTTTTAATCCGATGCTGACCCTATTTCAGTGAACTCGCGATGCAGATTGCGGAACAGTTTGAAGCTCTCGGGTCGACTATTGGGGTTCGCTGCGCTGTTGTGGTCGGTGGAATGGATATGGTAGAACAAGCCATCACTCTGGCTAAAAAGCCCCACGTCATAGTCTGCACACCAGGACGTCTCGTCGACCACTTGGAGAACACAAAAGGGTTCAACCTGAAAACGCTGAAATACTTTGTGAGAAAAAACGAAACGATTTATTGGGGATTAACAAAATCATCTCAGGTTCTCGATGAAGCCGATCGTCTTCTAGACTTGGACTTTGGCGCTGAAATTGAAAATGTACTTAAAGTCATTCCCAGGGAACGTCGAACCTTCCTCTTCTCCGCCACAATGACCACCAAAGTCGAAAAACTGCAACGTGCCTCCCTCACCGACCCTGTCAAACTCGAAGTCACCACCAAATACTCCACAGTCGCCACCCTCCTCCAATATTACCTCTTCTTCCCTTCAAACACAAAGAATGCTACCTCACCTACGTTCTTAACGAACTCGCCGGTCAAACCGCCATCGTGTTCACGTTTACATGTATTTCGTCGAGAAAACTTTCGTTGATGTTGAGGAATCTTGGGTTTCAGGCGGTTTGTTTGCATGGACAGATGACGGAGACGAAACGGTTGGGGGCGTTGAATAAGTTTAAGGGCGGGGAGAGGAATATTTTGATTGCCACGGATGTGGCGAGTAGAGGGTTGGATATCGCTGGTGTGGATGTCGTCATTAATTATGATGTGCCACAGAGTTCAAAGGATTACATTTATAGGGTTGGGAGAACAGCGCACGCTGGAAAGTCTGGAAAATCAATCACGCTCGTCACTCAGTAAGCCTCCCTCTACTTCACCACATCATCCCTTTTTTATATTAATGGTTCAATTCTATCAGATACGATTTTGAATGGTACCAACGCATCGAACACTCGCTCCAAAAGAAACTCGACGAATACCCATTAGGTGTTGACAAATCTGCCGTTCTGATGCTCCAAGAACGCGTCTCTGAAGCTGTAAAATTCGCTCACGTCCAGATGACAGAGGAGGCCATGAAAGACTGGGACATGAAAATGAGTAAACGGTTGAGGGTTTCAGAGATGGGAACGAGTGCAGAGGATATGGATAATGAGGAGGATGTTAGCGCCAAGCTGTTTTAGAAACCGAGAGCGGATGGGGTGGGGGGTGGGGGTGGACGAGGTGGACGTGGAGGAGGGAGAGGGAGAGGTCGTTAATTAGAATTTTGGTGGTGAATGAGTCACGTTGAGTATTTATGTTTAGTCCGCTCTCATCCAGTGCACGTTATGATGTAGGGAATGCGGGCTGCATCGATAGGCGGCTGATAAACCTCTTTAGGTCGCCAGCCTGTCGAGCAACCCTACACAACCAAGAGCCCGCTCCCTACAACATATATAGGCTGCGAATGGTAAGTTGAGTAATAGTCGTGTGGCTTTACATACAGGTAAATGTGTCGTGGTACTTCTTCAAGGTGTGTCTCGCTTTTTTTTTTTTTTTAAAAAAAAAGCGGTCACTGACCTTTAAGAAAGAGAGAACTTTAGATGAGATAGGAGAGTATCTGACTTTACCTCGCAAGGGTGCGTCTGTGTCCACTATTAAGTGTTGCTAACCTTAAGTACGTTTTCTTAATAGTAGGATCGTCGCTCTCCTTGCTGTGAGTTCAAATGAGTCAGTCTCAACAAGACGCGTCAGACTTTACCATAAAGTCAACACGAAGTTGAAGTTCAAAGGTGCGGCTGGCAATATATAAGAATAAAGCGTCGCTAAACCTTTGGCGACTGTAACATATGAGAACTGTGAAAGCAGCATGGTCGTTACCTACAGGTAGAAATGACTTGGATGAAATATAACAATAGAAGGTTCGATGGTGGCGTTATTGACAATGAGGGTGGTGAACAGGGTTGGCGTAGTCAGTTTCACTTAAATGGCGAAAATAGATAGACAACACAAAATCCGGATTTGTGCGTAGATATCCGTAGAACGCTTCTGACGTCCATCTTCCCCACCGTTGCAACTCATCATCGGTCCAACCACTGTGAAGGTAGTGAGTGGTGCCACCACTTCGAAAAGATGATTCGCCAGCTTTAAATTGTATTCGGTCCCACAGTTGGTTTTTGAACCAAGACGTTGTTGCTGGCATGCCAGAAGATAAGTGCCAAAGCAGTTGGTCTTTTGATGATTGAAAAGGCGGAGTACGCCTGGTAGCACTGTGAACTAGGACTTCAATAGCATCCGTCGCATCCAGAGAATCTTGTCGGACCGGTAGGAAAAGATGTTGTTTATGGTTGGTATTTGTTTTTGGTTCAGGTAACGTAAATGCGTGAGCAAGGAGTTTGTTGTTATGGTAGTGTTTGTTGATATGGCGCAGGAGTAAGTGTTTTTCGGGGTTGGCGCGTGACGTTATCACTTCGGATAAACGAGCACAAGACCAGAATGCAAGTGACGCCATACCCCAGACAACTGCGTCTTCATGTATACCAGGATCAATGGTTTGTAACAATAATCGTAAATGCTGAATAGTGAAAGAAGGTGCTTGATCCGGAGAAGAGTTTGGTGCAAAAGACTTGATATTTGAGAGAGCAAAACGAACCCTTTCATGATTACGTATATCATTCCAAGGCCACGCATTAGCTTTATGATGCGAACCAATAGCTGAAATGTAGGAAAGTAAAGTTCCGAGTTTTAATTCTTGACGAATGACTCAAAAACCAAAGAAGTCAATGATTTTTAGGAGTGAATCCACAGATACTGGGAAAAGGCTATTCGGGGCCCAGTTATGCACAGTGGATAATCGTTGCAAGCGAGCAATATTTTCGGCATAAGATTTATTGCGAGGTAAAGTTGTTGCAAACGAAGTAATCCGTCGACCACTGTGCACGAACGAGTCTGTCATGGCGACCCGCGGGAATTAACGGTCCCGTTGCCGTGAAATTGTGAAAATGCAATCTTTGCGTCAATATACGTGAAAGCGGTCGGTAGTATAACAGGTTTGCGTATTTTTGAAGGAAACACCTTCAAAAACGCTTCGTGGTCGCCCCGAGATAAAGCATCACACCCAGCAACGTGTTGACGGTTGACGTGAACGAGGCGGAATTGGTACTGGAATCGAATGGATGATTCAACAATATCTCGGATCAACATGGATAACAATTGAGTGGAGCCGTAACCTTTCGTATATATTGCAACGTTATTGGCGTTATCAGTATGCCATTAAACGCAACGTCCAGAGAACTCTGACCCCATAGTAGCAACACCCAAAGCAATTGTTGCGAGTTCTAACGTTTGGGCTACAGGGCCTGAGGATAGTGTGTCAACACAGTGCAGACACCAATCAAACATGAAATAGTAATTGCGTGTGCAAAATCCTGCTCCCGTCAATGAACTATCACTGACGACCCCAAAATAAGAAGAAGAAAGCCATTCAATCTCTCTAATGAATTGTATGCCAGGCCACTCCAGAATAATTTCAGCAAACCAAGTAATGTCACGGCGTGCGTCAGGTGGAAAACCGAGGTGGTGAATACCGCAATGACCTAGTAGGTCATAAACACTACGAAGGTATACACGGCCTTGAGGAAGAATTTGGCATACCCAAGTTAATGTTCCTGCTACCACAGATATTTGCGAAGAAGACAACGGTGATTTGTTGACAACGGAACGCAGGTAATTACTGATATGCCGTCTCTTTTGAATAGGCAAAGACACCGTTAAGGCCATCGTGTCCACCTGAAAGCCGAGGATTTTAAGAGATGTTCCAAACAACACCTCATCAGCCTTCATAACATATCCGATGAAGTTGAGGATTTTTAGCATGAGCGTGATAGTAACGTTGATCAATGATGGGTGAGTAGCCCCAAAGAAATTATCGCTGTAGTGAAAACAGTCGATAAATATTGGAACAAGATCCAACAAACAACGTCGCCAAAGAGACAACACGGGAATCCAGAATCCATCATGCCAAACATCGTGGCGTGATCAACAAAGTATTGACCTTCAAATTCTATTCCTTGCCAGAATTGATCGATTTCTCGGCGAGGAAATTGGCGGTACGCGGCTTTAGCGTCAATCATAAAGAGCATACACCCTACAGGTAAGGATGCAATTTTCTGAATGAGTATGTCAACCCTGTCAAGATGGCAAGGGCCCAGAATGCGCCTGTCAATGTGACTGTTGATGCTGTTGGATAAGGTGGTCTTGGGATAAGAGTAATCATGAATAAATCGGATAACCCCGGGGTCAGAACCCTCTTTTTGAACAGCACCGATGGGAGCATTGGCGAAAACTGGGAATTGATTGACTACGTCGCGGGTAAACGGTCCAGAGCGCCGTTGTAGGTCAACCTCTTTGTGCATATTAGCGCGTATTTGTTGAGGAGCGGTTGGGTGGAATTCGGTAGTTGAAGAGTGGTTTCTGTGGAAGGATTTGAAGGGCGGAAGCTTAGCCGGAATAGGGAAGCCACAGGTCAACCCTCGTAACAAATAGTTACGAATGGGTTGATTTGGGAATGTTCTCGTTAAATATGCGAATGCCGATGGTGATATGGGGGTCTTAATTGTAGTATATTGGGGGTTTTTTGCAATAAAGATAGCAATTTCCTTTTGAGATGCAGTAAAAGGAAGTTCCATTGGTGCTTGGATGGTGCATATCTTATCACGGGTAGGTATAAGCCGGACAGATGGGAGCACAGCTTTTTGCAGGTTGGGAACACACGCCACCACCGCTGCGGCATCGGGATTTGTTTCCAGCAGCGAAGGAGGTTTTGGTCGATGTGTGGGTATAATATGAGGAATGGAGGGTACTTGAAATGCTTGAATTGGAGAACGCGGCCGTGAGGAAACAGTTTTAACGCTTCTCTGGAGAGGAGCGTCGACGGGTTTTACTTTTATCAATAACCGGCCTTTCTGTAACGGTAACTGTTTTGGTAGAATTGACTGGCGAGTGGAATTAGCGGCACAATGCTTTTCGTTGCATATTGAGCATGTGTGCTCATAGTTGCATCTTCCTCGAAGGTAACACCCTTTGAGGGAGTTGTATTTGAAACAAATATTCGCCGCTTGTGCGGCGGTACGAAAAGTCTTTCCAGTAGCTTCAGTAGGTACAGGACGAAACGCAATATTTTGTTGGGATTATTGGCTTGAAACCGCTGGGTTACGTAACGCGCCAATAGGAGAGATGCGTCCATCGTCAAGTTGCAGGTAGGAGTCTTTTAACGAAACAGCGCTTGGCGTATTCAAACGACGCGGCCGCTTCCCAGCAGTAAGAATTTGCAATTTCAAGAATTTGAGCTTTAAATTGTTTAAGCTCGTCCTTGCGGTGGAGGGTAAAACACTAGCGTTGCATTTTTAAAACGCTTATATGCCGCACTCCACGCTGCAAAGTCCTTGAATTCTTCGATTCATCAACCAACTCTTCGGACCAATTCAAGAACCTTCCTCGAGAACAATTCGGCGAGCAGTTTTAGAACCGCTCTCCGCATCAAAAACAACCATACGGAGGTCGTGAAGTTTAGCGATAGAGTCCCAAATTTCGTTCGAGAAATAATTGACGAGCACAGGGTCAATAGAAATGACTAATTCCAAAATGTCCTTTTTTTGAAGGACTCGTAGTTCGGTAAGTATTTCCATGGTGGGCAATAGTATGTGGTGTTTCCTTTCCGATCGCCGACATTATTCCCGTACGAGAAGAAATGGGTTCTCTTTTCAACCATTAGTAAAGAGCGCGCCCGTACGATGGCGTCCTTCGCTTTGGCCCATTTAACATCAACTTTTTTGGTAGCGGTGGCGGGGTAAACCCAAATGGAAATAAACCCATACCGGAAATGTCGGGGGCTCTTATATTTCATTAGGAACGCTGACTGCGGGTGCTAGCGACCACCCAGTTTTTGTTAAGATTGGGATGAGTTCTGGCTGACGGTTGGGTGTAGGCCCGTCAACTTGACGCGGCTTCTTTGACCCAAACGATCCGAACTGTGCAACATTCTCCAAGGAGTTAGACCGTTTCCTAGTGGCACTGGTCGATGGTGGGAGGTTGGGAGGACGATTTTCAACGTGAAGCGAATAGGCTTATCTTTAGTTTTCGACCTGAAGCGATTGACGAGACGTCGGACATCGTCAGCGTTAAAGGTGCCATCCTGGAACATCTCCGCTAGGGCCTCGTCAAAGGCGTCATCTTCCAATCTCATAGACGACGTCGTCAATGTTCGAGGTGATGTTGGTTACCGACCTTGCTGGACCACCTTCAGCCCCTTTTCCTCCACTGGACACATGAACGCCATCGTCACTGGAATCCGACATGGCGAAGTAGAATAACGCGTTGGAAATGGACGGATGTTTACTGAACAGAGTGTAGATGCTGAACAGAGTGTAGATGGGTAGATGACGTTGGATAAGGTGAATGCGATGATATTAATGTCTTGTTTGTTATGGGTAGTGTTTGTCTCAAGTAAAAATGTGCCCGAAGAGAGCGTCGTCAATTTGGGGAAAGTGAAGAGTTCTGTGGCGTGACACAGACCTTCACGCTCCCCTAAATTGCTTACGCATAGTTAGGACCTCAAAAAGTCCATTTCAAAAAATGACATTTTTTTCGTACAAATAACGAGTGCTGTTCAAAAAGTTGCATGCTTGCCATTCATATACTTTTTCAACGACGATCCATCATGCTTACAGCTCCTCTCCTTAAAAGCGTTGTCGTCGTGGGTGGTGGTCTTGCAGGCCTATCAGCTGCGATCGAGGCATACAGAGCGGGCGCAGCCGTCACCGTCCTTGAAAAAGAATCAAGGTTGGGTGGGAACAGCGCCAAAGCCACATCAGGTTCCTCTTTACCCCCTCTCCATTTTCCCCAAACTCAATGCATTTTTTTTTTTGTAAACAGGCATGAATGCTGCATTATCCCCACATCAGTCATCCATAGGAATTCAAGACTCTATCACGGCGTTCCGGAAGCGTACAATGTAAGGGAGAAATATTTCAAGGGGTATAAAGGAGCATAACAATAAATACACAAAGGCAAAACGACAGAACGATAAAGCAGATGGGGCTTTACAACTCATCCAAGGAGATAAAGAGCCATATGGAGGCTATCCCACATAGAGTGCATACGCCGATAGAGATATGTCATTAGAGTAAGGGAAAAAGGAAAGTGAGCTTCAAAAAGGCAAAAGAAGAAATCAGCAAATCAAAGGTTGACCACATCAGTTGTCCGATGATGCTTTCTCCACGTTCCACTAAAAGCCTCGCGGCCGCTCGCGAAAGAGATAAGTGCTTCGTATCTTTCAAAATGTGCAGTTTCCTTCCGTCAGTGGTGTACAATTCCACAAGGTGTGGAAAATAAAAGAGATAACAAGAAACAGATACATGAAATAGAGAAACAAAACGTAAAGTCAAGCGGAATAATATGAATCAAAGGAAGATTAAGTGTGACAAAATACTTACGCTCGAATATCCTCCTCGTCTCCACCACCTCGAGTAGTCTTGAAAACCGCAAAATGAGTCCAGAGGTCAACGCTGTTGTGAATCGATGCAACACCCCTCTCGTAGATCTACACCAATAAACACCATCAAATTGATATATCCCAGAAGGGTAAGTTGACTCTTCTCTTACCGAGTCAGCTTTATCATCACCATCCAAGTTCAACTCCCAATCCGCATACTTCTTCCAGTACCCAAAACAAAGCGGGAATTTTGCAAGGAAATGGTCATAAACTGTCCGAAGATTGCTAATGTCCTCTGCCGAAGACTCCTTGGATATACCACCGTTGGCGGTCTCGGCGACTCTAATGAGGGCTTCCCAAGATGTAAAGTCGTCAGGGTTCTGTACGATTAAGAGGATTGACTGTCAACAAAAATGTTGTGGCGTTCTAGGATAAGGCCTACCGCAGACACCAGCCCCCAGTACTTTTCCCACTCGGTTTGAGGTTCAGTGGTCTCTTCCGTGTGGTTTCCTGTTACGATGGGGTTAGCACCATCACAGACGGAATGGTTGGTGAGGGTTCTGCTGAGCTCTCACCATTTTGTTCGTCCATCGTCATTTTCCTTTGATTTCTCAAACTTTTCTCTTCGTTGCACCAGCGTTGTCGTGCCTCATACCTTTTTTTTTTTTTTTTTTTGCTTGTCTAAAGAAAAAGAACCGTCATGGCACCTGTCGAAGAAAGCGGGGATCTCATCCCAAGGCTTACAGACCCAGAAAACCCGGACATCACTTTCCGCACTCTCGTACGTCTCATAAACCATTGTTACCAGAATTCATCGCTAACGTTACGTAAAAAAAGGGTCTGGATCCAAAAATCTGTGATGCCTGCGAGAAACTCGGCTACAAAAACCCTTCTGACATTCAAGCAAAAGCCATTCCATATGCCTTACAAGGTAACACTTCAAACTGATGATCTCTGAAACTCACTCCATTTACCAAGATCGAGACATTATCGGTCTAGCTCAAACCGGTTCCGGCAAAACCGCAGCCTTTGCACTCCCCATCATCCAAGCTCTCTGGGACAACCCTCAACCTCTCTTTGCATGTGTTATGGCTCCCACTCGGTAGATTTTTTACGTCGTTTAAATCCGATGCTGACCCTATTTCAGTGAACTTGCGATGCAGATTGCGGAACAGTTTGAAGCTCTCGGGTCGACTATTGGGGTTCGCTGCGCTGTTGTGGTCGGTGGAATGGATATGGTAGAACAAGCCATCACTCTGGCTAAAAAGCCCCACGTCATAGTCTGCACACCAGGACGTCTCGTCGACCACTTGGAGAACACAAAAGGGTTCAACCTGAAATCGCTGAAATACTTGGTGAGAATCAACGAAACGATTTATTGGGGATTAACAAAACCATCAGGTTCTCGATGAAGCCGATCGTCTTCTCGACTTGGACTTTGGTGCTGAAATTGAAAAAGTACTTAAAGTCATTCCCAGGGAACGTCGAACCTTCCTCTTCTCCGCCACAATGACCACCAAAGTCGAAAAACTGCAACGCGCCTCCCTCACCGACCCCGTCAAACTCGAAGTCACCACCAAATACTCCACAGTCGCCACCCTCCTCCAATATTACCTCTTCTTCCCCTTCAAACACAAAGAATGCTACCTCACCTACGTTCTTAACGAACTCGCCGGTCAAACCGCCATCGTGTTCACGTTGACATGTAATTCGTCGAGAAAACTTTCGTTGATGTTGAGGAATCTTGGGTTTCAGGCGGTTTGTTTGCATGGACAGATGACGCAGACTAAACGGTTGGGGGCGTTGAATAAGTTTAAGGGTGGGGAGAGGAATATTTTGATTGCCACGGATGTGGCGAGTAGAGGGTTGGATATCGCTGGTGTGGATGTGGTCATTAATTATGATGTGCCGCAGAGTTCAAAGGATTACATTCATAGGGTTGGGAGAACAGCGCGTGCTGGAAAGTCTGGAAAATCAATCACGCTCGTCACTCAGTAAGCCTCCCTCTACTTCACCACATCATCCCGTTTTTATATTAATGGTTCAATTCTATCAGATACGATATTGAATGGTACCAACGCATCGAACACTCGCTCCAAAAGAAACTCGACGAATACCCATTAGGTGTTGACAAATCTGCCGTTCTGATGCTCCAAGAACGCGTCTCTGAAGCTGTTAAATTCGCACACGTCCAGATGAAAGAGGAGGCCATGAAAGACCGGGACATGAAAAAGAGTAAACGTTGAGGGTTTCAGAGATGGGAACGAGTGCAGAGGATATGGATAATGAGGAGGATGTTAGCGCCAAGCTGTTTAAGAAACCGAGAGCGGATGGTGTGGGGGGGTGGGGGAGGACGGGGAGGGCGTGGGGTGGAAGGAGGTGGACGTGGACGTGGAGGAGGGAGAGGGAGAGGTCGTTAATTAGAATTTTGGTGGTGAATGAGTCATGTTGAGTATTTATGTTTAGGACCTCAAAAAAGTCCATTTCCAAAAATGACATTTTTTTCGTACAAATAACGAGTGTTGTTCAAAAAGTTGCATGCTTGCCATTCATACACTTTTTCAAACGACGATCCATCATGCTTACAGCTCCTCTACTTAAAAGCGTTGTCGTCGTGGGTGGTGGACTTGCAGGCCTATCAGCTGCGATCGAGGCATACAGAGCGGGCGCAGCCGTCACCGTCCTTGAAAAAGAATCAAGGTTGGGTGGGAACAGCGCCAAAGCCACATCAGGTTCCTCTTTACCCCCTCTCCATTCTCCCAAACTCAATTCATTTTTTTTTTGTAAACAGGCATGAATGCTGCATCATCCCCACATCAGTCATCCATAGGAATTCAAGACTCTATCACGGCGTTCCAAAACGACACCATAAAGTATGGATTTTGTGGGGGCGCGTTGTTTACCAACCACTAACCGGGTTATTTTCGTGCAAAAGAAGCGGGAAAACACTCTCCGACTCTTCCCTCGTTCGCGTCTTGACTGAAAACAGCGTAGACGCTCTTTCCTTCATCGAGTCGTTCGGGGTAACCCTAAACGCGGTCTCCCAATGTGGTGGGCACAGTGTAAGTTCCCCGAACAAAAAGGTTTAGCGTATTGATTAGCGTAGGTCCCACGAACGCATCGGGAGGCCCCGAGATCCGATGGGAATGTTGCGGCTGTAGGATGGGATGTGATTAAAGCGTTGCAGAGTTACGTGATGTCGGATGAGGTTGGGATACGTGTGATTACAGGGGCGAAGGTGGAGGAGTTGATTGGGGATGAAGAGAAAGGGGTTTCAGGAGTACGGTTTATGGCGAATAATCAGGTATGCTCCTTTCGGGTGGATGAAGCGTATTGAAGTTGTGGGTAGTGTCAGGAACTCCCTGCAAACGCCGTTATTTTAGCGTCAGGAGGGTAAACGGTCCTTGCTCCAACCTCTGATACTAAGTGATTTTTGTTAGATTTGCAAATGACCACACAGACACATCTTTAATCACTCGTCACGCGCCGCACCTGCTCGGTATTGCAACAACAAACGGTCCATGGGCAACAGGCGATGGGGTCAAAATGGGTGAAAAAATTGGGGCGTTCGCTGTTGACCTTGACAAGATTCAGATTCATCCCACGGGATTCGTGGATCCCAAAGATCCCTCCAATAGCGTGAAATTCCTAGGTATATTTGAAAAACTGAATGACTTACTTATGAATGGTAGCCCCGGAATCTTTACGTGGTTATGGCGGGATCCTTGTTGACCCTCGGACGTCCCGTCGGTTTATTAATGAGCTTGATACACGGGACGCTGTGTCACGGGCAATGCTGGAACGTGGGATGTGTTTTCTCTTGATCCTGACTGACGCTATGGTCCATGGGTTTGATGAAGCCGCTATCAAGTTTTACATGTCACGCGGGCTTATCGAGAAACACGAGACGTTGGAGCAGCTCTGCAAAGCGTTCAATATGGATGTTGGGGAGTTACAGAAAGAGCTGACGGAGTACAATAACGCTGGGGTGATGGGTCATGATAGATTTGGGAAAAAGGTTTTCGCGAATACTTTTGTAGACGCAAAGGAGTTTTGTAAGTCACAATTGTCTTTTTCTTTGGATTAAGTTTTCGTAGACGTTGCTCGCGTCACCCCTGTGATTCATTACACGATGGGAGGGTTAAAGATCAATGAACGTGCCGAGATTCAGTCAAGGACGCAAAGTATACGTGGACTTTATGGGGCTGGGGAGGTGACGGGTGGAGTTCATGGAGCGAATCGGTTAGCGGGGAATTCGTTGTTGGAGTGCGTGGTGTTTGGAAGGATTGCGGGACGGAATGCTGCGGGTTGGTTGATGGATTGATTGTTTGCTGGTGCGGTTCATGCTAGGTGCGGTTCATGTGAGGTGTGGTTCATGTAATAACCTTTTTTTATATTTATTCAATGCATGCGTTTATAAACTTCATAAGGACTTTTTGGTGTACAACAATCTACATTCTCTAGGTTCTCAATGTGTTTGCCAGCATCGTTAAAATCCATCATCTATTTGATATATTAGCAAACCGGGTGTGGGTGTGTGAAAGGGAAAAGTTTGTATTTACCTCTCTCCAAAGTTTCACACCGCATTGAAGCGCAATGCGTGCAATTCCGCGCATGATAGACGCAGGTTCTTGCGAGGTTGCATTTGAGTATACATGAAGATGGGAGGAGGTTGAGACAGGTTATGCAGGATTCGGTGGGGATGAGGTTGACGGGGTTTGTGGTGAGGGTTGCTAATGTAGTTGTAGTTGTTGTTGAGGTGATGGTGTGGTGTGGTTTTGGTTGACGGCTGGAAAGGTGGCTTAGTAGAGCAGTTATGGGGATGAACGTTTGTTACCGAATCCTGTTGTGTGATGGCAGAGTACAAGGATGATGAGGAGTGCCGTCAGGAGGAGGTTTGTTGTTATTGAATGGTGCATCTTTATTTGATTGTTTGATGGAAGTTGTCAGAAAAACAAAGAATTAAGTTCTAGGGTGTCTTTCAGATAATCATCGATTTAGGGAGCAAACTGGCGGAGAGTGATGATAATATAGACAGTAAGACTCAGGTATAGCAAGACTTGAAAGCTACGTAAAATTGTATATGAGGAATTAAATCTTTATAAGTTCAGAAATCTTTCCAGCCTTTAATATCACGATATAATCCAGTCACCATGGGTATATTTTCATTCACGTATAATAAACAAGTAATATATATCACAAGCTCAGTGTCGGCTAGTAATCACCCCTCTTGAGGGAATCAAGCTGATCGTTTGTGATGAGCTTGATTGCGGAACGAACCTCCTCCAGTAAATGTTCTATGCAGATAAAAAACATGAGTACACGCGTCTCATTTGAAAACAAAGTCCTTACCAGCATCCACAATAGCCGACTCCATCTGCTCTCCAGCCATATCACTCTCCTTTTCCAGCGCATTTACCATTTCCATCTAATGAAAAGAAAAACAAGTAAGAGGTGGGATATAATTTTAATCGAATGTTTAAAGCGAAAGCGAAGATGAGCAGAGTCTTTAAAACTGTACCTGCTGATCCGGTGTGTATTTAATTCCAGGAAGCCGGTCGATGAGGAAATCAACCACTTTTGCCGTTCGAACAATATCTCGAGCGACCTCAGCCGAGAATTCTAAAAGAATTACAACGTCAGATCCATTCGAAAAGAATTGGAGAATATTTCTTACTTTTATTGCTCTCTGTGTTCTTCTTTACTTGCTCCTCTACAATCGTAATCGTAAAAAGAGATTTAGTTTCCCCAAGACACATCCCGCAGCAAGAAAGAAAAAACGTTTTTAAAAATATATACCTGTCCAAGAGGTCACGGGAATAGCGGGATGGACGGGCACGAGTGGAGCATCTCTTTGGAGGACACCGAGGGAGGTGAAGAACAACTCGCTAAGCTACGAATCGCGGGAGTAGATTAAGGTACCGTTTAGAATGGATGAAATGAGATTAAAGCTATGCAAAGAGAAGAGAATAAATAAAGAAAAGAAAGAAACCTTGTCCAGACAGTCTTGAATCTGAGTGATTCTGTCCCCGATTGGAGGTAGTTGCCGGTGGTGGTATTGGTGGTGGTGGATGAAAGAAGAGGAAGAAGGAGTAGCAGTAGTAGTAGTAGCAGTAGTAGCAGAAGATGCATGAGGATGATGAGTTGTGGTAGGAGATGGTTGAGTGGATCCATTTGCATGATGCTGCTGGTGATGATGTTGGTGTTGTTGCAGCATTGTAATAAATAATTTTTGATGCAATGAAAATGCTATGAATTGTCAGATAAGCCAGTATCTAACACCTCAACTCTATATTACAGCTCCTCCCCACCTCAAAACGTGGTTTCACAATGTACTACCTCATAGGTTACACTATCAATGAAATGAATATGAATTATTTTTGAAAAAGGAATAAATTATTTCTACGTCCAAGGTGGTGTTTTGGAAAATAATGTTGATGTTTGAATAACTCCCTTTCCTCCGTCTTTATTTCGTTTGGACTCTAAAGGAGAGAACATTGTTCCTTGTTAGAAACACAACAACAACGGATTCATTCATTCATTCATCACCTGGGGGGTTATAGATAGAAGAGAAACGGAAGGAGTACATCCTTCTTTTGTTTCTTGTTGTTTTTTTTTATTGTTCTGCTGCTGGTATACACACAAGGACGGCCTCTTGTCTTGGGGATTGCATCGTTAGAGTCTGCTGCTGTTCATCTGGTCCACAATAACCGCTAGACAGAGAGAGATACATACCACTTCTTGTTGGGAAGGCTACTATTTGTTCGAGAGGCGGCGATAGAGGATTCATTTCTTTGTTGTTGATTGTGGAATTCTTGGATTCAAGACAGATTTATTTTGTATCTCAATGCTGGCTGCTGCTGATCGGTTACCATCATCCCATCAAGATCAACCGCATTCATCTACTATCGCTAAAGGAGAGACTGTTTTGACCGTTGACCATCTGGAAGAAACTGTCGACCCAGCCTCAACTTTGAGCGACATTGCCACTGCTCCAAGCACTACACTCAATAGCGGAAGGGCATCCCTGGATTCAACTTCCGGATCCATTGTCGAACCATCATCCAAACCCATTCTGTTTGCATCTTCAACCAGAGCGCTGGATCAGGTTCACGGAATAACTCACCCATCTTCCATGGACTCGGCTGTTCAATCTCTGGAAAAGGTCTCCTACACAGTCTCTGACATGGGCGCCTCTTCTCTACCGTCTCCCGAAGAAATCAACATTATCAACACTTCCAACTCTACCATGGATCCACCCACACCCTCGTCTCTCCATCCGCCTCTCAGTCGCCAGTTCCTTCTCCCCCAAAATCCTCTGCCTCTTTGACAGCCATAAACTCTAGAGTTTCTCCTGGATCCGCCTCATCCCTTTCCACCTCCTCTGCCAACGGATTCCATCTGGCACCTCCTTCCCAGGCACCCTAGAAACCTCCTCTGAATACCTTTCATCCTCTTTTGAGCCGCCATCCCCAATCGCTGCCAAAGCTGCAGCCGCAGCAAACGTCAACCGCAGCTCCAAGTTCATTCCTATTGTGCGGCCCGTTTATACAGAAAACAGAAAAAGCCTTTACGGAGGTGGTCCCGGTGGATCCCTATCGTCAGTGCTGCCTCAGAAACCTCCCACTATCCTCACGGCCGTGTCAAACCCGAATGTACCTAGTTTGGATTCGCCTAACCCAGAGACACCGCTCACTGCGGAAGGAACAATGCAGCAGCAGGTTCAGAGCCCTACACGGATGTCAATGGCAAATTTGTTGAGGAAGAATAGTAGCTCCAAGAAAAAGGCGGCTGCTGCTGCTGCCGCCGCTGCCGGTTCGTCTGGAGGATATGAGCCACCAAAGGAATACAAACCCGAGAGGTACGCATTTTTCACTATTCTTTTTTGCTGCGTTATATATACCTACTCTGCTCTATTCTGCACATTTCTTTGCGGAAATATTTGTGAATGACCGGAATCTGACCGCTGATGATATGATGTTTGTAGGAAACGATCCGAAGGGAACGCCGTTGTTGCTGCCATGTCGAGTTTAAGCTTCTCTAGAAAGTGAGTTTACAAAAGTCAAAATTTTTTGTCCCATCTTTCTGTCACATCGCGCCATTCCCCTTCATTCATCTTTTTGGACTTCATAAAAACAAATTCATTGAGACGCGATGCTCGTTCCTTTTCACAAATCCCGTCTATCTTATTATGTTGGACAGCAATACTGACCATTTTCCTTCTCGCTCCCCCATCTCTCTCTTTTTCTTGCCCGTTTCCGTCATGCTTGCTCTCTACCACTTTCTTCGACCCTCTGCTAATCCTAAATACGATACGCGCTGCAATGTTTCATCCAATCCGTCCATTAACAGCAAACGAAGCACTCCCACAGCCGCAAAGCCGTCTTTGCTTCCTATCCCGACTCTCTCACCATCCCCTAAATCCAAGACCCCAAATCCAAAGACCCCAACTTCTATGACTACCAACGCCATAAACTTTATGACTGGTCGCAAATCTTTTTCCTCTGCCCATCCTCCCTCTGCCACCGCGATTGCCGCTGAATCCGCCTCAACATCATCGACAACATCGTCAAATGCAACACCTGTGAAAGTTGGTACAGCACCTTCATCCGCTGCTTCCGCGAGGTCATCGGGACCGTCTACTGCTGTCCACACGGAGGCGTTACCAACCCCTACATCAGCTAATGCCAGGAGGGCAAGTCACGGTGGTGCATTATCCTCCTCTGACTCCTTGAACGGCGGCGAAACCATTGCCAAAAAGCCCTCCGCGTCCATTCTCTCCCAGCAGAGGCAACCCATCACTAAACCACCCTCCTCAGAGACCATCAAAACCGCTACATCATCCATCGAATCTGGACCAACCCACAAACTCTCCTCCCGCTCCCTCACAACCGGTTCCGTCCTCTCCGCCACCACCGGCCGTCTCCACCACTCATCCTCCTTCTCCTCCCCCTCCGCCGCCTCAACCACCTCCAACGGTGTCCAATCCAAACCTTCCACCGCCTCCCTCGCCCACCACCGTCGTTCCATCGCCGCCGTCTCCGATCCCACTCTTAAACCCCGCGATCGCTCAGGGAGCAACACCACCGCTCCTCTTGTGACCCCCGTAGCGCGTCCACCCACTACATCCTCACCAGGACCTTATTCCTTGAAATCCCCGGCGTCTCCTAGCCCATCGGCTAAATCGACGAGCTTGAAACTGCCGTTGACGCCGGAAGCGACGTTGCATTATTATCGGGATTTGTTGATGCCGTATGAACAGAGAGAGGTGTTTGAGTTTCCGCAGATTTGGTTTGCGGGGGCTGCTGGAGTGGAAAAGGTGGGGAGTGCGAGACGACCGACGGGGGCGGATGGGGTTACGGCAGATGGAGCCCCGAAGGAAGTAAAGGAGGAGGATAAAGGTGTTTTTAATAATGGTGAGCTTTTTTTCCCCCCCATTTTCTTTGCTTCGTGTCTGTTTTTTTTTTTCGTTGACACCTTTTTTCTGTCTGCTGTGTAGGGTATGATGATGCTAGGGGAGATTATTATTTGACGTATCATGATCATGTTGCGTATCGGTATGAGATTATATCGTTGCTTGGGAAGGGGAGTTTTGGACAGGTGGTCAAGGCTTATGATCATAAGAATCGGTGTCATGTTGCGTTGAAGATTATTAGGAATAAGAAACGGTTTGAGAAGCAGGGGGTTGTGGAGGTTAGGGTTTTGGATAAATTGAGGGTTGAGGTGAGGCTAATCATTAAGCTTGCTTAAGTTTTTTTTTTAAGTTGTTTTGATGGAGGGTGCTTTTGTGGTTGTTGTGGTTTGCTGATGTTATTAATTTTTTTGTTTTAGGACTCGAACAACATGTACAGCATCATCCACATGCAAGACCACTTTTACTTCCGCGGACACCTCTGCATCACCTTTGAACTCCTCGGCATCAACCTCTACGAATGGCTCAAAGCCGGTGGTTTCCGTGGCTGCCATTTAGGCGTCATCAAACGTTTCGCCATCCAAATCGTTCAATGTCAAGACCTTCTTGATCGGAATCGTATCGTGCATTGTGATCTTAAACCCGAAAATGTTCTGTTAAGGGATACCACCTTTTTACAACCCAATCGGTATGATTTGAATACCAGCGCGATGGCGTCTTCACCGAATCCTATGGCGATGTTGCCTAAGGAGTTTGATGGAAGTGCGGCGGCTTATGCGATCAAGGTCATTGATTTTGGAAGTAGTTGTTTTGAGAGTGAGAAGGTGTATACGTATGTGCAGTCGAGGTTTTATAGGAGTCCAGAGGTTATTTTGGGTATGTATTTTTTGTGGTATTTTTTTTTTTTTTAGGCGGATGGAAGTAGGTGTGCTAATTTTTTTTAAATTTTTTTTGATAGGCATTGGATACAACATGGCGATTGATATGTGGTCGCTTGGATGTATCCTTGCGGAAATGTACACGGGTTACCCGCTCTTCCCTGGTGAGAACGAGCAGGAGCAACTTGCATGCATCATGGAAGTCAAAAGGCGTCCCCCCTGAATCCCTTATCGACCGTGGAACCCGTCGCAAGCTCTTTTTCGATTCAACCGGCGCCCCCCGCATCTTCCCCAACTCCAAAGGCAAAAAAGCGTCGTCCTGGTGCTAAAAACCTGATCAGCGTTTTACGTACTGCTGACGCTGGGTTCATTGATTTCATTGAACGATGTTTGGAGTGGGACCCGGAATTGAGGATGACACCGGATGAGGCGTTGAAACATGAGTGGATTCGGGACCTTGTTCCACCGTCTTACCCGTTCCCTACTCGCTCTACACCTGCCACCACTCCATCGTCAGGTTCCGCACGGTTGTCGCGTCATCTCCTGCGTCAACCTCCTCTTCCCCATTAAAAACGAATCATCCAACGCTTACTCTAAAAAATACTCATCCTCCGCCGCTCCACCCCCTTCCAACCAAACCTCTAACCGTCGAAGCGTTTACCAGCCTCCCCCCGCAAACCTCCCCAACGGCAACCACTACCAACAACAACAGCAACAACAACAACAACCATACGCCTCAAACCCTTCTCAAACCAACGCCTTCTCCCGCGCTCGCAGCATGACCCGCTACCAACCCGGTGCACTCCCCACCGTCGACACAAACCTCCACGTCGCCCCAGGTCCCGCCACAGCCAACCCGGCAGGCTCCTACCCCCAACAACCCCACACCCAACGTCCTCAAAGCCACTACCAACCCCGTTCCCAATCCTACGCTAACCCTCAAACCCAACCACCCCTCATCCTCAACGGCATCTCTGCAAACCCGCAAGAAACCCTCCCCCCCATCTCCCCCACCACGAAACCAGGTGCCATCGGCATGTCCCGAAACTCATCCGCGTACCCCTATTACAACAATCAGCAACAACAACCGTACCCGCAGCAACATCTTCAAGGGTTACATGTGCAAGGACATGTGGCGCAACCGACGCAACAGCGCGGTGGGAATAATCGGTATAGCCTTTCGGCGGCTTTTGCGGCGGGGTCTGGGGAGTATCAGCAGCAGGGGCAGCAGCAGGGGAGGAGTGCGGGGGGGATGGCGGGGTTTTCGGGGTTTGGAAGGAAACAGGGGCAGGGGCAGCAGCAGCAGGGGGGTGTTGGGATGGGAAGGAGTGCGACGGCGGGAGCTACGAATAATGGGGTGAGTTTATGCTTCCTTTCTTTTTTCTTTTTTTTTTTTGAATGCGAATGTTGACACTCCTTTTCATTTTTTTAGTGGCGGTGATAATTTGTGATGAGATGAGGTTCTGGATTATGTTGTTTTCTCTTCTTTTTTTTTACATCTACCTATTATAAAGAACCTTGTTTTTTTTTCCCTTGACTTTTTGTTTTTTCTCCCCGTCATATTATGGGGACGGTCATCTCTTTTTTTCATTTTTTTTTCATCCAAATAGACATATCTTTATAGCTTGACGATTTCCACTGGTTTAGTGTTGTTGAGGTTTTAGCCTTTTTTTTTTTTTGTGGGGATGATGATGTGGACCTTTTTTTTTTTTTTTTCTCAAGTGATTGATTTGGAGGGCGGAGAATGGGTGGTTTACATTTTTATATAGAACTTCATTCATTGGTTGGGTCTTGAATTGTGTTTTTTAAGTGGTCTTAGGTTCTGTTATGCTGAATACTTGGATGCTTGATTAAGATAAAAATCCTATATGCGGTACATAAAAAACAAAGAAAAACAAAAAAAAAAAAAACAAGGGCGGGCTGTATTGACTGCTACTGGTATGATAAAAACGTCGATGCCCCGATACCCCATCCAAGGCGGGGAAGACGCCTTATCGCGTTGTCAGGGTTGGATGGCGATGAGGGAAACGAGAAAGCTGGTTAAAAAATGTACTTGACACGTTTTGGAATATTGATTTATGCGATAACAATAAGCTTTTTTTTTTTTTTGAACATAGAGCTATTTCTTAGGAGTTGATTGGCTCTCCTCTTCCTCATCCCATAATATCAATGCGAAGAGGAGAGTAAAGAAAAAGAGTTGGCGACGGCACGATTAAAGAAACTCAAGAAGGTGTATATATATATATAGAAATGTACATGATGTAATGACGTTTTTCCAAGCAGCAAATGGAAGGGGTCATGATAGCCATATTAAAAAGCCAGGGCAATCAACAACTCCATAGGAGATATCGCGTAAGGATCCCAATGCTGTCTCTGTGATCCCTGCATGACACGTCCATCCACAGGTGCGGCGGTAGCGTCACGATGGATATCAAGAACGGTAGGTGCAGTCCAGTTCCGTTTCTGGATGTGGTGTTGAGAGACTGGATTCGGATGAGGTGAGGGAGGGTCGACGGATGAATGGTGTAGGAAGATGGAGGAGGTGGTGGAGGTGAAAGTGGTCGTCGTCTTGGTGTTGGTCTTGGGAGTGTGGGATGATGGATCCGGTGTTGTCGAGATGGTGTGTTGCTGTGAAAGCGTAGACGGCGTCAATCATTTTTTGTGTTTGGGTTTGCTTGGTGTGTGAGCTAGGATGAAGTTGAGTGAGAACTGGATGAAGGTAGGGGAGGAAGGAAGGCCTCTGTCTTTTTTATTGAAAAATAACAAATAGGAGGCGAAGTGAGAAAGATGACTCTAGACGGATCCAAATAATTGTCAGCGGGGGTCAATTAGAGTCAAATTGTCAGTGACTCCTCCTTTGAGATACCACCCACCTCATCGATCTGGGATGCAGGTGGGAGGGTCGTAGGAGATACCACTTCATGACCTCCAGAAGAGATATGAATAAGTAAGAAAATGCTTTACAAAGTTTACATTTATATATTTACAATGGAGAGAACGACATAACACATTCGGGGGGGTAAATCGATGCATCAAAGAATGTATCCAACAGCAACCATGCCATCAACAAGATAAAACAAAAGGGGAAGGGCATCATCCATCATCTGCAAACAATCCAACGAAAAACATAATTGAAGGGGGGTAAAAGCGATGGAAGGCAGAACAAACAGAACAATACTAAAGACCCTTTTTTCTGTACAATGATGGGATAACATGGCTAAATATAGTATAAAGAAAAACCAAGAGGCAGCAAGGAGGGTCGTGGTGGAGAGATGAAGAGCACGGATACTAATTTAACAAAAAGACATGGCGACCATAAACTCGACCACCTTTCCATCATCTCTTGCCTCTCTAGCACTAGCAACGGATGGTCTCACTTCCGAGGCGCTCAAGTCTGGCCGATGATGATCACCCTCGACAGCATTGACGATCCAGGCAGTCTTGTCAGCGACGAAGCCAATGTTTCTTGACCCCTCGTAATCCCGAAAGCATGTCTGGAAGGGCATGACGGACCTCTTGAAAGGCGACAGAGCCGGGTGCCACGAGTCGCATGCTGGTGGGGTATGTAACGAGAGTGTTGGGGTTGGAGGTGGATGGTGAAAGAACTTCTTTGCCAATGGTGTATTCGGCAGCGGGGAAGATGGAGTTGGCAATGCCTGTAAGAAAGGTCATTTCTGCTTGTTGAAGGGTTGTTTGTTGAGTGGTGCTTTGCTTGTTGTTGTTGATGTTGTTGTCTTGCTCTGATGCCAATGTGTGCATGCAAACGTAAAGAGGTTTTGCAATAAAAGAGTTGAGCGACGGTGTTTGGTCTGGAGACGATGGTTTTCTTTTCTGGAATGTTTATATATTTATACGACGGATGATGGATGGAAGGGACAGTTACTAATTAGTGTGTAAATGTTACCTCCCTTTTAAATATTTATAAATACGTTTTGGTTGCTGCCCCACCCATTATTACATTGAAATAAGTAATAAATTGTCCCAGAAATAAATAAATAAATTAAAAATGAATATTAATATATAAATACACACAAATTGAATATTTTATTATTTAAATAAATGATAACAAAAGATAACCAATGATCGGCTGACTCTTCAACTCAGCAACCTTATGATGAGCATATATATTTATTTATACAGGTGGGGACATCACACCTTTTCCAAATCTTTTTAATTTATTTATGGGTTCGTATACATACTGATGTACGTACCTATTAATATTAGTAGGATAGGTAGGTAGGTATATGTATAAGTATATAGGTTACAGGTACTATAGGTACATTTTTATAGTTTACCGTAGGCAAGTTCAACGACTGACACCTTTTCCTTTCCTCCTTCACTATATGTATATGATTAGGCAAATATTATTTAAAATGAGATTACTATATATACAATATATAGGTTTAAAAAATATATATATTATTGATGTACAATGAATGAATGGTTGCCAAGAGGAACCAACCGCATTAAAACAATAATAAATGAGAAAACTATCAACAGCTCAAGGAAAATAAAAAAAGGATCTTCATATTCAACAATCCACACGCACTGCTGATCATGCTCATCCGTCCCAATGCTTATCCCCATCAGAGGCACAGCATCCCAAGACATGTGTCACGACCGCTGGTGGGGGGTTGCTGAAGTAATGCTTTTTCAAGGTGCAGATGACGATGGTACCGAGGGTGGAGGAGGAGTTGCGAGGATGGAGAAGCATGCCAAGAATCCTTGAGGGTAGGGATGACGGTTGGGGTGCGGTGGATGTACTCGAAAGATGTACTGAGCATGATGATGATGACGATAATGGTGATGATGATGCCGAGAATGTGGTCCTGATGGCGTGACAGAGTATAGGCCGTCAATCATGGTTGTTGCAGAGTTGGTTGTGATGATGGTGAAATGAACCTTGCTTGTTTCTGCTATTATATTTATTAATACTTTGGAGAAGCGTGGCGCAGCACAAGAATCAAGGTGATATAAGATCTTTCCCATCTCCCCGTGTAACCAAAATGACCTTTCTTTGGATTCGGACATGAATGTAAATATTTACACTCCGTTAGACAGCCATAAGCACTTGAATAAATACATAGTAACAAGAACGAGTGACGGTGTGAGGCTTTATTAGAGTTGAACCAAGTGCAGACTGTTGACTAAAAGAGTAAATAATGATGAAGCTTTGGTTTATCCAGGATGTACTCGAGTATATTTCGTTAAAGATACAAGGTACCGTATGCCATTCATCATTGCAAAGAAATACGCAAAACGAAAAGAAAAAGAAAAAGAAAAGGAGGGTGCCCTTTGCCGAGGTAAGGCGTCACCAAGAGTTGCGGACAATACCCATAAACCGCAATTTGCAATAATCCGCAGTGCTTGTCAGGCAGCATCACTTGCTAGGGCTGAACATCAGATCCACCGCATAGTGGATTATTGCATTATTTTTGCGTTCCGACCAGCACAGCAGGGATTTCCCGTACCTAAGTGGGCTGGACTTCAATTTAAATGTACCTGCTTCCACTGTGCTGGGTTCGGTTCATATGGAGCGGCCCTTAGACCAAACTACCAACTCCGCCTTTCTCTTGGTTGCATGCCGGGCGGCATGCTTTCTCTGGGAGTCGAACCCAGATCACCAGGGAGGAGGGTGAGCTTGTACGCGCGCTCACACAATACTCCCCTGGTCTGTACCTCTTGGCGGTATTTTTTCGGATTTCCCAATATGACCTCATGGAATGAAAATTGGGAGGGCCTCCCACAGCTGGATATTTATAGAAACAAAGAGAATAGCGGGTAGACGTATCTGTTGAAAAAGTAAAAGGAAAAGAAACAAAGATTATTACTTTCTGCAAGCGCCATATGTAAATTAACGGATTGGGTGGATATATTTAGAAAAAAATAATGGTTTCGTGAAGTCTAAGTGTTCAATCAAGCAAAACTAAAACAACGACCCACCGCACCTTTTCGGATATTAGAGCTCAAACCACTATTAACCCCGTTACTCGTAGCTCGAACCTGGCTTCCTCAAGCTCTTTCAGAGCAATATATTTATATATAGAGCACCAAAATAAACTTGCAAATGACAAACCTTGAATGACAATTCATCAATTGTTGATCCTGACACTGATAGCCTGCCATGACGCTAGCGACAAACCCCCATTCTGGAGCGTCATCCTCCCATTCTCAATACCTTTGATGTAGTTTGAATTCGAGTTTTGACAGGGTTTTTTTTGAAAAAAAAACTGATGATCGTACCGAAACCTCTATAAGAATGGCCATCTCGAGCTCATCCTCTGGCCCGAACGTCCTTGCTCGTTTGATAACCATATGCGTACTCCTACAAACCACCCTCAACTCCGTCACAGCCTCCACTCCTCTTAACTGCAGTTCACCGATATCCTGCTCCCTCCCCTCCCAAACCACATCCTTTGCACCCTCCAATCATCCATCTGCGGCTCAGACGGCCTAACCTACCCCACCTCCTGCCATTTCTCCCTCGCAGCCTGCACCAACACAACCCTCACCTCCACTCCAGGCCCCTGCAACCCCTGTCCCACCATCTGCACCCTCCAATACAGTCCCATCTGCGGCTCCAACGGTCAAGTCTACGGCAACACCTGTTTTTTCAACGCGGCGGTCTGCGCCAACTCGTTCTTGTATCATGCGTTCAATGGTGATTGTTTGACGAGGTCTTGTGCTAGGGTTTGTGGAGGGAGTGAGCGTGTTATGGTGTGTGGATCGGATGGGAGGACGTATGGGAGTGATTGTGAGTTGGAGAATGTGGCGTGTGGGTTGGCAGCGGGTGGGTTGGCGTTAGTAAAAGTGGCGGATGGGATATGTCGGGAGGGGATGACGGTCGTGACGGGAAGTGGTGGGGGTGTTGCGAATACTACTGCAGGGTCTGGTCCCATCGCAGTACCCGTAACATGTGGCAGTAAGAAACTGTAGGGACGTAGTATCATGTGGACTGCAGTCTCTATCCTCCTTCTTTCAAGTGTCATTTATCATTATTTTTAGTTTAGTCGGCATTGAAATAAATATATTCGATAAAGCTTAAGGTTGTTAAAACGAAATACCAAAATTATAGTTGCATATGAGAGGAGGATGGCATGATGATTGATTTTATGCGTTAACAAACTCACATATAAAATTACGACGATTTGCAGCAATATCGTAAAACGATACGCTTCAAAGCATTAGCAATGTAATGGTTCAGCTTATGTAATTAGCATTTTCCTTAATGGTATAATGAAAATCATATTCAATAGTTGCGGCCCAACAAATTCACGAACAAAGAGATGTTCAAATGCGGATATTACCATCCTGCAGTCGGTGGTAAATCCATATTCCGCCCGCATTCATTTAATTACACTTTAATATTGACACCCTTAACCTCTACGATCATAGCAATAGAATCCAAGCAAAAATGACCCACCTCAGCACTCACATAGCCGTCCTAGCCTACCTTCTTCACCTCGCCACTTCCCACGTAAAAGCTCTCTCCCCTGCCATCGACTGCAACCTACTCGCCTGCTCCCTCCCTTCCCAATCCTCAACAACCTCCAACCCCAAGTATGCGGATCAGACGGCATGACGTACCCCACATCCTGCCACTTCAACATTGGCGTCTGCAGAAACGCCACCCTAACCTCCACCCCCGGCACCTGTAAAGACTGCAACGTTGCCTGTCCCGCCATCTACGGTCCCATCTGCGGATCCAACGGCAAAACCTACGACAACACCTGTGTCCTCAACGCCGCGATTTGCGCCAACTCGTTCCTGTATCAAGCTTTCACGGGAGAATGTTCTTCAAGGTCTTGCTCCAAGACTTGTGATACGACGAGTAATGTGATGGTGTGTGGATCGGATATGAAGACGTATTTGAGTGCTTGTGAGTTGGAGAATGTGGCTTGTGGGAAGAGTGCGGCGGGGGATATGATTGTGAGGATTGCGGATGGGCCGTGTCGGCCAGGAATGACGTTGGTGACGACGGGAAGTGGAGGGGGGGTGAGTACGACTGGCCCTATTGTTCTGCCAAAGACCAGTCATGCTGTGAAATCTCTTGTCGCTGTTATGCAGACATGGGCAGTTGTTATTTTTATTTCATCAGCTGCCTTTTGTAATAATTATGAAGGTTACCGAGTTCTTTTTCTACGTTACCTGTCTAAAATTTAAATAATAAACTTGGAAAGATTAATGAAGAAAGGTGACCAGCCATGCTATGTCTACTTGCTGATTAAAGGTCATCCCGTCTCACTCTTATTCCAACCTTTTGAATTCACTGAAAATGGTTGGTTGGGTTTTGACAGGATCTTTTTGCAGCTCTGATCGAATTTAATCGTACCGAAACCATACATCAATGGCCTCATCGCAGCCCCAAGCCTTTGCTCACTTACAACTCTATTCACGCTACTCCTGCGCCCCGTTTCCCTTGTCTCAGCTCTCTCCATCGCCCTCGATTGCAACCTATCCGTCTGCTCCCTCCCAAACATTCTCTCCCCACCTTCTCCCTCCCAACTTCCCTTATGCGGTTCCGACGGTCAAACCTACCCCACCTCATGTCACTTCACCCGCGCCCTCTGTCTCAACGAACCCTCACCTCAACCCCCGGTTCATGCACCCCCTGCTCCATCACCTGCACCGACCTCTACCTCCCAGTCTGCGCCTCCAACGGCATCACCTTCTCCAACGCATGCGTCCGTAAATCCGCCATGTGCTTCAACTCGTTCCTGTACGCCGCGTACGATGGGGAATGCTCGTCGCTTCGTTGTGGGAAGACGTGTGGGGTTGAAGAAAATCGAATGGTGTGTGGATCCGATGGGTGGACGTATCAGAGTGAATGTGATTTGGAGAATGTGGCTTGTGGGAGGGCGGCTGTTGGGGTGACGCTTGTGAAGGTTGCGGAGGGGCCGTGTCGGGAGGGGATGGCGGTGACGATGGCAATGGAGCTGCGGGTGGGATCACAGCGGTCACTGCAGCTGCAGGTGGTGCGGTGAGTACGGGGTTAAATGACAGTGCGGTTGGCGGTGTGATGAATGCTGCTGGCTCAGGTCCCATCAGTAGTCTCCTAAGAACGAGTAATGGTGTGAGATCCGATATAGGGGATTCATTATTGCCATTTGGAGCTATACTCGTCTCAATTATAACTTAATTCTATCAGACGTTGTTTGTACTGATTATTTATTAGTCACTACATTTAAAAAATACATTATGCAAAGTTTTCAGAATGCTCATGTACGGCGTACATCATATGTGGGGAAAGAAATACGCAAAACACCAAAAATGAAAATAAATAATAATAATGCCTATATGCCGAGGTACGCTTTTCCAAGAGTTGCGTACTATACCTACCTATAAACCGCTGATTGGTTTCAGATGGAGCGTTCGGCTAACAAAGTGGAAATAGCGGGGAAATGAATATATATGTTGACGAAGTAAAGCGAAAAAAATAAATGTAAACCATTATTTTGAACATTGAAGGTTACGGGATATGATTTAAATCCTTTCTATTCAGCTTTATGATTAAACTATTTTTTCTATGTAGATATTTAAAGTTCGTCCCCATCCACATCTTCTTCCATGATCTGTGTTTTTAACTGAAAAGAAGTAATATATAATTTAAATTATTTTATTGAAGTTAGATCTTTCCGCTAAAAGTACAGAACGAAATCTTGTTATGGCGCACTATTATGTAGAATTTTAGTACATCTAGTCAGCAAGGTAATTCACACAAACCTTTTTAAACTCTTCGCTGATATTCTTTGCAAAGTACATAAGCCTCTCCAACTTCCATATCTCAATCAGCTTCATCACAGTCGCCTCCGCCAACTTATTGCATGCCACTACGTGAAACGTCTTCAACTTTCTACACCCGACCACATCTCCCTCACACCTTCTGCAGTCTCTCCAAGCATAGTTCCGGCCTCTTTTAATTCCATCAAACCTTGCAAGCTCAACACTTCCAAGGCCGGCAGGAAACCTTCCTCACCACTGACAATTGCCTCCATCTCCGTGATCGGCAGCTCATGCACCCTCAACTGTTTCAGTCTTCCACAAAATCTTGCCACATCCCTCAAAGCCTCATTCCCAACATTCACTCTTTCCAACTCAAGAAACTCCAACGTCACCGCCACCTCCCTTACGATCGCAGATACGTTGCAGTGGTCACGCTGTGGGCGTCAGAAAGTGTCAATGACCGTAAATGCGATATACGTCACATCAGTCAATACGACTCGATGTATCGCATCCTGAATATGAGACGTTGCATCTCTCAAGCAAAGCCGCTCCAGTCGAACTGAACGGCCAAACTGCGGTACAGCAGTCCCATCATCATCCCCTGTCCACGGCCATGAAATACTTTCCGCAGCGGGCGCGATAGCCGCTTCAGCCTCACCATTGTCAGCGGTACCATCACCATCCAGGCAAAAGCCAACGGCGTCAACGAGGAAGTACCAGCAATATCCAAGCTTCGCAGTTCTTTACACCATAAGGATAAAGCGAATGCTAGTTGGACGCCGTGGACCGTTCCAAGACCTGTGGTGGAGGCACCTGGACGGCGCGAGGATTCGAGGGAGCCAAGGCGGAGTGTACGGAGACGGGGAACATGCGGGAAAAGTCTGCAGAGGTCACGTTCTCGAAGATTTGTTGCGGAAAGCTCGAGGGTCGCGATGTTTCGGGCATGACGAAGGAGATCGATAAGGGGTTGCGCAGATTCGAGCGGAGTGAATGAAACAGACAGGTCGATGAGACGGCTTAATTTGAAGTCACCCTTTGTGGCTAAAAGATCAGCGTTTGGGTCGACCCAGAAATCGACTTTATGAACGGAAAGGGATTCTAGCATCGGACAGTGGAGTATAAGAGACGTCCATCCTTGCTTCATTGTAATGTTAGCAGGTCCAGAGTTCGTATGAATATTCCGTAGTTGGTCATGGGCGTTTGAGAGGTGATGATGGATGCCTTTGGAGGTAGGAGGGATTCTGCATGCTGCCATACTGCGTTTTCTTCAATGCAGAGGGAATGCCAGAGTTTTCCGGCAGATGAATGGAACCAGCTGGAGAATATTGGGATGATATTAGGCCATGAGATTTGGGTATAGGAGCATGGGTGATGAGGACCTTTACCTTTTATTCACCCTCATAGCCTCTAGGAGTAATTCCGTCTTTTCAAATGCACATACTTGAACACGTTTATGACAGCTCTGGGGGTAGCTGTGCAGTAGCTGGCTTCTTCGTTACCCTCCCTTGCTGCTCCATCGTAATAGAGGGGGAACTTGGGGCAATATGGTGTGCTCGTTGCTGGGTTTTTATCTTTAAAAACTATGACTAGCAGAGAACTAAGCTTTTTTTTGTTCTGAAACGAGGAGGTCGGTTGTCATCGGGTACCATGTCAGTTCCATTGGTGACAAACAAGTGACATTTCTAAACAAGAAAATGGATGTGGGAGCTAATCGTACAGACGCGTAACGGTGCATTTCATTGCAAACTTTCCGCGCTTAACTTTTTAAGTTCTGCCCGCGTTCAATATTAACGGACAGAGCTGAGAAGTACAGAAGCCCATCCAACGAAAACAAAGATCATGCCTCATTCCCACAAGAGAACTGATTTTCCTATGTGTAGAAGGTGAGATTCACAGGATGAGCATGCCAGGGTTAATCCCTCTCACCAGATTGGTCAGTACGACCTCAAAAGAACTCCATCTATATCTTATGCATGACGCCCCCAACAGTCGCTTTTTCTCACCAGCAGACCTGATCTGAGACCAGACCATCACTTCCGACCTCCTTTATCTTTACCGGCCATCACCCACTTCATTGGCGTTGTACACTCGCCGTGATTCTCGTGGACGGTTGATAAGTAGACTCTCTATTTCGACACTGATCTGGAGCACGACCTCATAGTACAAAGACCTCTAAAACCTACCTTAAAGACCTCATATCACCCTTCCAAACACCAATATGGCCGCAGTGGAACCTCTCCCGGCCATCAACCGGAGCACCCCCGGCAGTATGGTCCGCATGAAACCCCCCGCGGCATCCAAAAAGCACGTTGTATCATATCCCGAACATTTCCTAAACCCCGAGGACCCCTTTGAGCATCGTCACTACCAACCCTATCATCCAACATGTAACAAGATCCTGGCAAAACGGTGGGAAGACCACACACGGGATATCCATTTGATGAAGCTACGACAGGCCAGACCAACAATTGATAATGGACAGCCAAGGGTTATCCGCATTTGGAAATGCGGTTGAAGAGAATGCAAATGAGGAAGGTGAGGATAACTTCCTTGATTTTTATATACTGATATCGTCTTTATTAGAACGGCTGAGGGACATTGAAAGAAAGAATCATATTTTGTTGGACCGGATTGCGTTCCAGATGATGAACCCTTCTGAGGTCTCAAATCTACGCACCGTGCAAGCACCATCAGAGGGTAAACAACCCATCTCTGCCGGCCCCACCCCAAACGAAAACGTGACATGAAGCAAATCTCACAAGAAAACCTCGTAAGTGCAGTTTTGACTCTTTCTTTCGTCGTTTCCGCAGCACTGACCAAACACATATAGACCATCCTTCAACGCATCGAAGACAAAGCTCCGTACTACAACGTCTCGAGTGGCTTGCCGACCGCAAAAAGAATCTCGGCTATCTCTTCAACATTGCTCAGTACCCCAAAACCTACATTCGCGTCCTCGAAGAAGATGAAGCAGAGTTCGCAATCCTCAAAACCACCACCGTCCGTCTCATCACAAACGTCACGGAAAGCATCGGAAACGCATAGAATCTAACCGACCCGTATCGCGTGGTGCTGGTCCGATTAGTGAACCGTTGAGTGATGACAAGAAGAAGGATTTGGATGATGAGAGTCTGGGCATTGTGGATGATGACCCGTCGACGGTTTCAAAGAAGGGAAGCAAAAGCTCTAGACCGAGTTCGGGGTGGTCGAGTTTTGACAATGCACAGCCATCGAGCCTGTTAGCGATGGGTGGAAGTTGCTGCTGTAGATATTGTTGCTGCAGCGGTTAATGTGGCGGATGATGAACATGGGTATGGGGGAGATGATTTGAGGTGCATGAGGAGAAAAAAGGAGAGGGTGTAGAGGCCGATGTTGAGAAAGTGCATCCACAAGAAGATCGTGGTGAGCAGCAGGATGAAAAAATAGCCGGTGTTGCTACTGAAGACGTTATTGCGCCAGAGGAGCCTGGAATTCAGAGCACAGAATTAGACAACACATTTCCCGAGAACCATCATGAGGACTCTACTCATACCAATGCCGACGACCATATCGAAGACCAAACTTCTGGGCACACTGAAGAACACAACGAGTTTTTCGACACACCCCATGATAATGCTCTGGAAGTGAAGGCTGTCGAAGATCCTGTGGTAGAGCCCGATCAGAGCATAAACTTAGTCAACACATCTCCCGAGAACCATCATGGGACTCTTCTCATTCTCATGCCGACACCATGTCGAAGACCAAATTTCTGGGCACACTAAAGAACACGACGAGTTCTTCGACACTCCTCATGATAATGCTTTGGACGTGAAGGCTGTCGAAGATCCTGTGGTGGAGCCCGATCAGAGCACAGAATTAGACAACACATCTTCTGAGAACCACCATGAGGATTCTTCTCAAATTAATGACGACCACCATGTCGAAGACCAAACATCTGGGCACACTAAAGAACAAGGCGAGTTGTTCGACACACCTCATGATAATACTTTGGAAGTGAAGGCTGTCGGAGATTCTGTGGTGGAGCCCGATCACAATGTCGCAGAGGAAGTGCCAGTTGAGGTCACTAGCAATGCTGAAATAGAGCAGGTAAACATCATGAAGATGCCTCTCATCAGTCTGTTACAGATGACCAGATCCAAAAAGCTGAAGATATCCAACCTGAAACAACCCACGCTCTAGAGTATGAGTCAAGGAAACAATCTATTGCTGAAGAATCCGCCCCGGACCATGTGGGCAGTGTAAACGTGGATGCACCTTCCTCAATGACTGCCGCACCGTCCAAGCCCTCTACTCCGGTGCGCACTTCTCCCCTCCCTCCCCTGCATCCCCGCTCCACACCAACTCAGCCAAACCCTCCCGTCCAACCTCCTCAAAATCGAGAACCGGCGCATCTGCAGCCCCTTCACGTCCTATCAGCGCCTCCCATCCTCTACTTACGGATGATATCCCCCAAGTCCAAAAGGTGACCTTCCGCCGCTTCAACGGAAGGGATCAAACCCAAGCTCAAGGCCACTGTCGGGGAAGGGACGGGCAGTCCTATCCAGACCTGGGAGTGGAAACGTTGTGGACGCGGAGCAAGTAGTTGCAAAAGAAAAGGGAGAGGAAAGCGTGAACGGTGAACACAATGTTGATGGACAAGAAGCCGTGTTACCGAGCACGCCGCTGAGTCTAAAGAGCCCACACACAGTGAACACCATGAGCAGGAGAACGCCACAATGGCTGAAGATTTGGCACTCGACATTCATCCCATCACCGCAACTGAGCATGACGATCAGCACGACCACAAAGAAGATGAGCTCATTGAATTCGACCATCAAGGGAATGACAAGAGATTGATGTTACGAATACCGACACCGTCAATGAGCCTGAAGTCATCCAAACCGCAGGTGATGACGAAAGACTCGCAGATTTGTCTGGCACCGCAGAAGACCACCGTAGCGCCGATTATAATTTTGCACAAACAGATGAAGATCAACGATCAGGTCTGGTTTTAATGTGTTTTATACCACTACCATTTTTACCCTTTTAACTTTTAAAATAGGATTTAATATCGGACTTGATGAAGATCCACCCACAGAGGTTGTTGCTGATGCACCAGTAGAAGTCGCAGAGAAAACAACTAAGGAGAAGGAACCCACACCACCAGCGTCACGTCCCGCCAGCGTGGCCAGCAAGCATCAACCCAAAAACGATGCCTCATCCCGTCCCGTTTCGCGTCCCGCCAGTGTAAAGGCGGCACCGGCGCAATCATCACGCCCAATATCACGGACCGGGAGCGAGAGAAAATTGCTTCAAAGCCAGTTTCAAGGGCTCATCAAAGCCGGTGTCAAGGGCCGCGTCAAGGACGGCGTCCAGAGCTGCATCGAAGCCAGCGTCGAGGGTGGCATCAAGGGCGGGGAGTGTGAAGGAGATGGAGGGTGAGAGCGAGAGGCTTCCGGAGTTGCCCAAGACAGAGACTGAAGCTTAATGTCTCCTCATATTCCGAGAATGACTCTGCAGTTGTAAAGCTGCAACCAGCGAGACTCATAACCTTTTCTTTATTGTAATAATCTGTTTTGACGCTATGTTTGTTGAATTATTAGACCTTTCCCTTACCCTTTATGTATAAACATTTGTTAAGTGGTTATTTACGTCTTAAAACATCTTGACCCTAATAACTTCCGTCTATAGTACATAATAAACACCATCGTCTTCTACTTTTCTTTCGCTTGTCATGATGTCGTGATGAAGGTTACCTATTTCAGCTACAACTGTGTAAACCCCCACAACAACCACACCCATGACATAAACTCTCATCTAACCCCCCCGACCCCCCGAGAATAGTCTACATTTTTTTTGCTTTCATTTTGTATTTTTATCCCATCTACTGCATCAACGTTCTTTATCGCTTATGGATTAATATTTCTTTGAAAAAGGCTTGAGCAACGTTATCGACTTTTAAAAGACACCTGGAAGCTACATAATATTCACGCATAGTATGCAGGCGATGAAGTCGCAATAGACATGTTACGTTATAGGATTGTATGTATTCGAGGGTAAGTCCAAACACGCCTTTAAAAGTTGCCTAAAATTGTGGTGCCGGTTACCCCTTTCTAGTCCTTGTCTAGACCGAGAATCTCAACCCTAATTTAATCATCAAAACGCTTTGACGCCTGTATTCCTCATTATATCTAGTTTATACCTGCTCATTTAAAGCAAACAAAAATATTAGACTTTAAGATTCCAACTATAGAATTTCATGTGTGCTTTATACAAAAGTGGTTATACGTAATAGTGCTTTTGGGGGAATTTAAGGATTGATGTACATTTTTATGGCATATGGGCCATGATAGTTGAGTCAAACACAAGCAGGGATTGGGAGGCAAAATCATGCTGAAAAGAGAGTCGCTACTATAATGGGGTGAGCGTTGAGAACTGGGTTTAACATAAGAAAGTTTCGGTAACATAGAGGACTGATTACCAGGGTATAGTAGTGGTTGGATGGATGGAAGTGGGAAGGGAACGGGAATGTGAATTTTAAATCAAATGCCTGTTGACGAACGTCATATTTGGACGTAGTGTCGTTAGACTGTCTTGTGAAAACGCTCTTCAATTTCATAACCCAATGGAATGAAAGCAACTCCTTCGGCTTTTCGGCGACGTCCCCGTTTCAACAGCACTACGAGGCACAGCACTGTCCTTCCCCTTCAGCTCCCGTCTCTTTTGCGCGGGAGTTTTTAAGATTCCCTCATCGTGTTCCCAACTTTCTTAAACCAAGAATCCGCGGTACCTCCTCAGATACGTCAGAAACCGAAAACTCGCCGTCGTCCCTTTCTTGGATAGTCTCTTTCGGCGACCGTGAGGGACCCACACCAAATTTGTGGACATCCTCAGTACTGGAAGTGTACAGCTCTCGTTCGGGAAAGAGAGTTGGGAGTATGGGTGGACGCATTGACTTGAAATTAAATGGAGCTACTTCTGTTGAGTAATCGGAGAGTGTGTTGATGTGGGCGAGAGAATCCGTCGCCGACGCTGCCGAGAGCGGGTTAGATGTCCGCCATGATTGGAAACCACTGTCCATTGGAATAATGGAAGGCTTTACAGCGGCGGAGGCGGGTTGCGAGGATGAGGTTGCTTCAGGTGAGGATTCAGACTCAGTCTCAGCCTCTTTCTCCTTCAAAGTATCAGCGGAATATGCGACACCGTCGTTGCCCATAAATTCGTCCCCAGCCTTTAAATCCAACGAAATGTTATCAACTCCAATTTCTCCGGCATCTCGAACCACCGCCTCACTGAAGCTAACCATTCGTGAGTTGGTAGTCTTGGAAAGCGACGTTTCTGAAGGAGTTGATACAGTCTTTTCCCAACTATCATTAATCATCTAGAATAGGCTTTAGCATAGATGCTTAAAAACAAAGTCTAACCTTAATATCATGCGCAGTTCTGACTGGAAACGGGAACTCCGTATCGGCCTCCTTCAAACCTGCTCTTAAAGATTTTTTCGACACAACCTCCCGCATTTTACGTTTATCACCTCCACAGCCCTCCTCAATTCCAGTCAATTTGCTCAAGAAAGGCCTTCCATTGGCTTTCGTTAATCCAAACGAGGCAGCTGCCTTCTCCATGTTGCTACGAAGCGCCTCAACATCCACGCTGGATGCATCTGAATCGACAACGTCATCATCACTGGCCCCCGCGTCATCACTATCGTCTTCGGAGGTAATATCAGAGTATTTTTGTCGCAAAAAGTCGAGGCCCTTTGACGTTGGCATGCTCAAAGCCTTGGCAAATGTCGCCATCATAAGAGGGTTGAAAAGTTCCTCCTCGTTCTCGCTTCCAGCTCCCTCGCTGATTGACGATAAACCATTAGAGAGACCTCCCATCCCCAACGCCGCAAACATCCCAGGTGAAAAAACATCCGGCATAGGTGCCTACGAAGAGCAGTAAGTGATCATGTCAGGTATCCACAAATCCGTACCATGTAAGCCTGTATCCTCTTTTGCGCCTCCGTGTCAAAGTTCGGTGATGATGAATTGCCAGCAAAGAAAGATGATGACTTCGGCATGATGTGATGTGGAAGTCGGGTGTAGTGTGAACGATGAAGAGATCAAAGATGGGCTGCGAATGCTAAGACGGGGAGCTTCTAATTCCACAGATGAATAGGAGGTATGCCCCCAATCACAGGATCGACAACGGAGTCAATCTCCCTCCCCTTTTGGGAACAATGGCCATAGAGCCTCTTTCCAATATCGTCATCACGCTCAACTTTTCGACTCTGCAAGTTCAAACGACCAGGTTTTATTTTTTTGTTATGCATTTATTCGGACATGAAACCCTTTGAACTCCTCGCATCCTCAGACCATGCTGCCTGGGACCGTATGCTACGAAGTCACACCTCCGCCCTAATGCGGCACGCAGCCACTTTCAAAGGCGAACATTCGCGGCCAGGCAAAATGCTTGTTAAACTCGATAACTGGTTGTGGAAGGTCCTTTCCCCACAGTTGAACAACATGGCAGAACCCTTCCTCACAAGAGAGCAACTTTTACAAGTCATTAACTACCGCATCACGGTAAATCTAAACAGCTTCTTCTATTTCTCACTATTTTCGCAGCTTGATCAAAATCATCATGGTACCGCTTTAGCGTTAAAGTCATCCACAGTAGAGGTCGAAAACTTATCACGAAGGGCATTCAAATTTCTCAAAGACTCTTTACCATCTCCATCCGATGGCACACACCCATCCAGCGACTTTCAGGATGCCGTTCTCCCCGCTCTTAACTGTCTCAAAAGCTCCACTCAAAATTCAAAAGCAGCAAGCGGTTTATCGAGCATGCGCGTCTCAACGGCGCTTTCCATACTCGCCGTTTTTGATCATTCGTTACCATTTTTTGATGACAAGACCTACATAGCGGTGACGAGCACCGAAAGGAACACGACATCGGCAAAGATGTCGTCGGCGTATGGTATCAAAGATATTAAATATGTCATCAGTAGATTTCGAGCAAAGGCAGAGGAACTTGGATGGACGGTTTGGAAAGTGCAGCGAGCGTTGTGGGCATGTGCTGTTTTTCAGGATATCGAATTAAGCGGCATCCCCACATCCTTTCCCCGCAATGATTCACATTGTCAAGTGGAGGAACATACAGCGACGAATGCACCAAATATTGATGGGGTGACAGATGATTCTGAAGTGGTAAACGGCGATGCATCGAACAACGGCAAACGAGCATCCAATTCTCCTGCCAGCGAGAAAACAAAGAAGCGCAAAAAGTCATAAATAATGTGCATGTTTTTGTTCATGTTCCCTCAGTCATCGTATGTACACACTCCTTCCATTTTTAATTAACTAAAAATCCGTTCAAGCGCCTCTCCTACCAACATCTTCCCCGCATCTGCACCCCCCAAAACCTCCTCAGTCTTCCCCGCACATCCCTCAAATCTCCCCTCCCGCATCACAACAACTTTGAATAGTCCCTCCCCCTTCTTAGCAGCATAATTCTCAACAGACTCGACATTCACTATCATCTGCAATCCATCTGGTGTCGAAACCGGGATAGCGACTGACCACCCGTGCTCGCTAGCACCTTCGAGTATCACTTCGAATTGAAGACCAAGTCGCGTAGAAAGGGGGAAGATCTCGTCGTTTAAGCGTTTCGCGACGACCTCGGGATTGGAGGAAAGGGTGCTGGATATTTCTTTAATGGCCGAAATGGTGGAAGGTTCGGATTTTGATAGGGTATTGGTGGGTGCAGGAATTGGGGTCGTTGCGTATTCGGCGCCGAAAAGAAGAGCAGCATCTTCCTCTGTAGGAGAAAGCGCTTGCGTCAGGACTACAAAAATAAAGAAAGGGCTCTCCCAAAAAGATAAAAAGCGCGTCTAACACCAACCTATCGTACTAAACTTCATATCCGTAAAAATCTCATCGATTGGGACCTTTTGATCAGGCTCCCAAGGTCCCAAACCGATAAACTCCAAATCACTCTCCATTGGCTGTGGCACCATCCGCTTTGGATCCAAAAACGACGCATACACAGCCTGAAACTCCTTTTGAAGGGCCTGTTTCACCATTACCATATCCATGGGCGGCGGAGCGGGTACAGTGAGAACTTGTGCAGCCTGTGCAGAAGGTGCAATCGCGCCGCCATCATCCAACTTGACAACAGGTAGTTTCTGAAGAGGGTTCGGGACGTCCGCGAGATTAATATGAAGATTCGGCCGGACATGCATTCCGCCTGCGTTTACAACATTAGCGGAGGCGTTTGGAGGTGATGGTGCGGATACTGAAGGTGGCGCCGCAGCCGCAGCCGCAGTCGCCGCGTTCTGCATGTTACTATATTCGCGGAGCACTGTCTCCAAATCCTCTCCAGTCCGACGCGCATACTCCCGCTTGATTTCTTCTGCTCGATTCGGGTTCTTAATAATGGCGTCGCGGAACACCAACACGGTCTGTAACCTGGCTTGCGCAGGTGTTAGAGTTTGTTGCTGCTGCTGTTGAGTTGGCGCGTCTGTTTGCTGTGTAGGAGTGAGTTCCGTCGTAAGAGGTTGAGCCACCGATAGCTGCGGCGGTTGGAGTGGTTTTGCTGCCGCCGGTGCGGCCTTACCAGCGTTTGGGAGGGATTTCTGTTTAGTCAAACGCCCTCTACCCCTCCCAGCTCCGGCTGTCATTCCAGGAGCGGGGACCGGAGAGGGTACTAGGATTGGAGTTGGCGATGTCTTGATGTCCGTTCCGTGTTCCATTTCAGGTGGCGATCCAACGGGAGCTTGTTGAGCATTCGGCCTCACCGGAAATTGTTGCATCTGCGTACCATGTTGTAATGTAGACGCCATCAGCGTCGGAGTTTGATCAGCCTTCACCGCGGAATTCTGCACCGCGTTCGCAGCTTGAGCCTCCTGCTGCCTTTGTTTCATAGTATTCTGCGCATATGTGAAGTATCCCATAATGTTGGTACGAATCTTTTCTAAAAGTTCTGGCGTGGTGTTGTACGTTTTCGGCTCTCGTTTCAAAAATTCGTACTGAAGGGTCAAGATATCGCGCTGGTTTAGATTGTAAGTATAATTGTTGGGAAAAGCAGGGGACATACTGCTGTTTGTGCGGTAGCTGCCTTCTCCTGATCGTTCAAGTTACGTAAGACTTCAACGAGCTGTTCCATTTGATTGTACATTTGCCAATGCTTGTCGTCGTTCCACTTCAAAATAAAATTATTATACCAGCACAAGAGATCAGGACAAAATTAAAGCTTAAGACAAAACTTACGACTGATTGCACAGCATTCTGCTGATCCGCATTGAGGTTTTGCGCTGAAGGTTGCAAGTTAAAAGTTGGTGTTTAAACAAAATACAGACAAGAAAACAATTAACAAAGAATGTAAATAGTTTAAAAAAAAACTAAGAAACCATAGAGAGGAAAGAAAAACAAAAGCAAATGATACATTGTTTATTTTGTTAAAAAGGTAACTTAAGATTAACTCACGTATAAACCCAGGTCTACCCGCATAATGTGCAAACTGTTGAGGTAATGAAACGTCGACTGAGCTTGAAGGAACGCTTGTTGTTGCTGTTGTTGCTGTTGCTGCTGCAACTGCTGCTGCAATTGTTGCTGCTGAAGCTGCTGTTGATGCTGCTGTTGTTGTTGCTGTAACTGCTGCTGCTGCTGTTGAAGCTGTTGCTGAAGTTGTTGCTGCTTTAATGCCTCCTGCTGTTGTTTCAACGCTTCCTGTTGTTGTTGTTGTTGCTGTTCCTGAATTTGTTGCTGCTTCAACTTTTGCTGCTGCACGAGCATGGCGATTTGTTGTTGCTGTTGCTGTTGGGATTGTTTCTGTTGTAAGGATGCTAGGAGCGTCGACATTTGAGTTGGGTTGTTTGCTAAAAGTGTTGTCATTTGAGTTTGATTGAGCCCGAGGGCGTTGGCTTGCTGATTCTTCTGAGCGGCGGCGGCGGCTGCGACTATGTTGGAATTCTTAAGCTGTTCTTGAAGTAGAGCTCGCTGTTGCTGAGCTACAGTCACTGCTGCCTGTTGTTGTTGCTGTTGCTGCTGCTGCTGCTGTTGTTGCTGCTGCTGTATCGCGCGAGATTGAAGCAAAGCAAGAGCATCATTTACAGCGCTCACTTGTACCATGCTAGTCAGCTTCTGCTCTGGTACCTTTAACAGCGCCGCCATTTGTTGACCGGTCATATTCGTCTGCCCATTGGAACTTTCATATAATTTCATCGCCAGTTTAACGATATTTTCTGGAGTCATAACGGGGGTCGACGATTGGCCCTGCTGAAGCTGCAGCTGTTGTTGCTGCTGCTGCTGCTGCTGCTGTTGCTGGGCCGCAAGTTGGTTCTGCAACTGTTGTTGATTTAGCTGTTGTTGTTGAAGAACAGCTTGTAGGTTCCGTTGCTGTTGTTGTTGCTGTTGCTGCTGCTGCTGCTGTTGCTGATGTTGCTGTATGAACGAAGCGACGAGAGAGTTATTTTGCATAGCTTGCTGCTGCTGCTGCTGTTGTTGCTGTTGCTGTTGTTGTTGCTGTTGTTGCTGTTGGTGTTGTTGCTGCTGCTGCTGTTGTTGCTGCTGCTGATGCTGTTGCTGCTGTCTTTGAAGAAGGGCTTGGAATTGCTGTTCAGTCACAGGCGGTAGGCTCGAAATAATCCTTTGCGCATTGATCTGACTCAATTGTTGCAGCTCCGCAGGTCCCAGTCTCGGAGTGTTCGCCAAAGCCTGCGCAGCCGCAAGATTAGGCGACGTCCCAGATGCCACGGCCAATCCAGCGGATTGCATAGGCGAGCCCATAGTTGCCGCGCTTTGCTGCATAAGCTTTGTCTGGAAATTCGTTATCTTGGCTTTCGCCACTGCCAGGTAAGATTCCTACGTGCAAGTTAGTGGGGCCATAAAAAAATATAAACTAACTCGATTCGACCTGTTAACATCGTATATCTGAGATTCGATCTTTCCAGCGAGAAGCGTCGCGCTCGCCTCCGTCATGGTTGGGTTCGCCTTTTTACACATTTCAACACTACACAGACATGTCAACCCAAGGAGAACTGGAGAGCTACTTACAAAGCTTTTGAAACATTACTTCGATCTATTTCTTGCACAGGAGCCCCACCTCCAGCCATCAACAGGTTCTGCATCTGGGCCAACTGATTGGGTTGCATCGCACCAAGACCAGCAAGTCCGACAGCATTGTTCTGAGCCTGTTGCTGTAACTGCTGTAGTTGTTGCTGTTGTGCTTGTTGATGCTGTTGCTGTTGCTGCTGTTGTTGAGCAGCCATCTGCGCCTTGAGCAGTTGGGCAGCAAAGACGCTGTTCACATTGTTGTTATTCGGAAACTGCATCCTTCTGTTGGATGGATTCTGGGTGATGATAATAAAAGGGGTTACGCAAAATGAGCCCTCCTTTTTATACTGAGATTTCGTCCTAAATCGCCTTTGCCATCATGCAGAGACTACGGGCGGTCGCGGCGTCAAGAGCAGCACACTGCGGACTCACTCGATTCACATCAGTATCGTCTCCTATCTCTTTGTATACGTACACAAAGCCTCATGCTGCTTTATTTCAATGTCAGATTCTACTTCTTTATGCCAACGGAAGAGATTTTTGGACTTGTTCGAGCAAGAGGTCAAGTCGCAACGACCTTAAAGACCTCAAAGACCATGGTCCCGTATCAACATACTCTGATCAAGAAAGAAGAGTCTCACACGATGAGGAAGAAGCCAATGCAAGGATCCGCCTTGGCAGGGCGGTTCGTACTCTCGAAGAAGACATACCAAATTTCTTTGAGGGAGGCTTCTCGGACACCTCCATCTATCATCCATCGCTCGTCTTCAGAGACCCGTGCCACTCACAACTCTCCAACATTGTGATCGAGGGTCGTTCAATCTACCTAGGCCTAGCGGTAATCTTGAGATGGATGATTCGAATTTACTACGGCTCAATTGATGTGGACATTGTCCGTCTCGTTCAATTTCGTGGGCCTTACGGTGGCGGCGGAGGTGACGGACCTTCATTGACATCTGTTAATTCTGTCGCTTCCTTACATATCATCAAGTGTCATGACCTTCACCTTCATCTTCAACAATCACCATACTCCACCGGCATCCAGCAATTCACGTCAAACGCGCCATACCCCATCAACTCTACACAACTCCAACCCAGAGAATCTCGACTTCCGGAACAAGCCGGGGATGATCATTCTGTTCGTCTAATGGTTCGGTGGGTCTTTCAAGCCGTTCCTCGACACCAAATCATTCTTTCGAATTTCAATCCATTAAGCATCAAACCTTCTGTGTTTGAGGGAGTTTTTGTCTATAAATTCGACGAGCAAGGCTTTATTGTTGAGCATGTGCTTCAAAGTGTTTATCCGTGCCCCCGTTGCTTGCCATGGCCCGATGGTGGTATAGGGGCAGCGCGCCAACAGAGGGGGGCGCCGAAGTTCCAACTTGATTTGTGTAATAATAGTTTTCTCGAGGAGGTTGGCTTCCCTCAGGTTGCTTAATGGGCTCACATGTATTTTAATAGATCTTTCTTGCTTCGCGAAAGCTTCGTAGTTCTAAGTTATTTCATAAAAGAATGTGAATTTCTTTCTTATGCTAAAATGATAAAAAAAAAAAAAGCTTTACTACAAGAAGGTTTCCTCATACATAGAAGGTGACATAAACAATAAAAGCGACGTGGAAGTGAAGGGGATGGTTGGTGGAGAAGGAATGCTCCTCCGCATAAATAAGTATTAAACATGGGTTTATGGCATTGAATCCAGCAATAGAAAATGAAAAAGAATATGCACGTAAGAGGGGCGAAGGGGAAGGATATTCACTCCGAGAAAAAATAGATCAAGTGAGTGTAGATATTAAGTCAAAGTTCTGCAAAACAAATATTAGAAGGTCATTTATCATTTAAAACATTAAAAGAAAAATTACTGACCAATCTCCATATCCTCGCATCGTTGAAATGCGCAAGTTGTGCAATTTTGCGGGTAGTAGACACATCTCCTTCCAAACTTGCAGTTGAGCATACACCGAGTTGGCATAATGTTGAGACATGATATGCAGGATGGCGAAGGTTCGACAATTACTGATGCTGTTGCTGGTTGGGAGTCGACTCCAGAGCCTGAATCAACCGCTTTTTCAAAGCTGCCGCTGCTACTCCCGTGGCCAGCAGCATCTGTGGCTAATCAACGGCAAATTTAGAAACAAGTTCTTCAGCTTTCAAGTTAAGCAAGAGCAGGCCGTTCCTCCCTGCTCCTGAGCTCATCCTCTCATTTTCTCCCATTTAATTAAATCATTCTCACCTTTACCAATGACCTGTGAGGCCAAAAGGACGATGATGGTCAGAATGTGATGGCTGAAAAGCATGGTTGCTGTTGTTGTGTGGATTTGTGTGTCACTCTATTTGGAAGGCTCTTAAAAGTGACTGGAGAATGTGGGATTGATGACGGGCTTCTATCCTTCACCCGCGGCCTGGTACGCGAAATCAACAAACAGCAAGCGATAACGGACAGGAAAGAATGACCCCTCAATATCACCAAATTAGAAAAGGAAAACGTTCATTTTTCGGTCGCATTTATCGCGTGCCTATACGCTTGAGCGATTTATTTTATTACTTCCTTTTCAACAACGAGCTCATCAAATCCACCTTTGCAACACGTTTCGGGCATCGATACGTAAGGCTAATCCTCGTCTTCTGCCTCTCCATCACCACCTGATCATCTTTTCCCAAGCCAGCTTCTTCCCAATTCGCAATCCTCCCCTTCTGCAATTCATCCGCTGTATTCTCTTCAATTCCATGAAGATGAGATGTATAAGCTTGTTCCGTCAACACCAGCAGACTTCTAGGCTGCAACACCAACGAACAAACGCGAACGTCCTGTTGTCCAAGATGATGTTTGAATAAATCCAACACGGTATATTCACCCAACGATATCGTTGCAACCGTGGGGAGGTATGCAGGTCCGTCGTCATGTGGCATGATGCCTTGTCCAGGAGCATACTCGTTGACAAGCACATGGTTCGGTTTCCTTGGTCGTCTTCCCGTTGTTTCGTCCATTGGCTCCGCCATTAATCCAGTTTCTTCAATTCTCACAGCTTGCTCCTCTAACCACCCCGGCAACTTCTCGGGAAGAGCCACCCCGTTCTTACCCGCCGGGGTACATCCCCAATTCTGCAGCCTTCTGTTTCGAAGAACAGTCCATTTGGGTAGCGGGGCAGAGTTGACGGATTGTATTAGTTGAGATTCTTGAGCAGGTGTGATAAAGTCGGGAATGTAGTATATGTGCGGCGGTGCGTTGGGGAGAAGGTATTGGTCGAGTTCGGATGTTGCAAGCATGGTTGGATGGATGGATTTTGATCAAGTTATTTATTTTTGGAGCCAGTCAGAAATGGGCGATGCGGCATAAACACATGCGGAATCAACAGAGGCTGAAGAAGTTCCATTCCCCCTTCGACAGACGATATATAAAGCGGGATGCAATATTTCTTATCTTCATCTTATCATTAGCCATCTAAATTATCAGAGATGATTGATGGTCTGTACGCGTTCAATGCGTCGAAATTGAGGATCGACAACGTCCCAAATAACGTTCCCAGTACCTTACAAGGCACACGTCCTCCCCAACTCCGCATCGACTCCAACCCCTCAACGCTATCCGTTCAACGAAGTCATTCCTCAATGCTTTCCCCGTCTCCACCGCCGATGACAGCCCAATCTCCATCATCAAGTCTCTTTGGGTCACTCTTTGCGCGTTCCCCAATGGTACATACACCGCAATCTTCGCTGATAGCATTTAGTGGACAACCCAGTGCGCTACAGATTCAACGGTCTTTGGATTCTGATGCTGCTGGGTTGATGATTCTGCCAAATTGTATTTGATAATCTGGCAAAATCGTATAAAACGCTGGTAACGAACGCTTCATTAAAGCAATCCTGGTCAGTCAGGAGGCATTTACCTAAATGCACACCGGTATCAACGTCAATAAAAATACCCTAAGGAACACCTATATTTGTGTATGATAAAATGAAAATTCCAATTATGCCTTCAAACGTGAACACGCGTAAACCGAAAAAGAAAAGGCCAGAAGAGTCAAAATGCCAATGTTATCTAAAGTCGAAGAAACTCCACCCTCACATTGGCCCCATCCTTTGCCTTCCCTTTCTTATCCCCTCCAAGCTTCCCGCCCCGCTCAACCACATTCGCCATAATCGTCTTCCCCTTCTTGCCCTTGCCCTTCATCGTCGCCGCTTCGGCAACAGACCCCTTCCCTCTCTTCGAATCCGCAACAAATGTCACATTCTTCTGCTTCATCAAATCCTGCAGCGCCTTTTCTTTGGTCATGCCAACCTTAATACCTGCAGCCGCCATGCCCACCTCCCTCGCCTTCCTCGTACGTTCCTTTTCAATTTTCTCCTTCTTATGAATCTTTTTGTTGCGAAGACGTTCCTTTTTTGCGGTCTTGCGTCGTCATCTCCGACTTTGATTTTGGGGCACCGCCTTCATAGACTTCCTCCGGAGCCGCGAGGGTGGCGTCTGCAACGGAGGCTGGTATAATTTCTTCAACGGTGAGAGCAGGGACGGACGGTGCAGCGATGATCTCAAGTTCCACACGGGGAGCGTTTGGCGCGTATTGGTAATTAGCGAGTGCATCAAGGTTTGTGCAAAGATCGGTGAAGAGGGTATCAATCTCCTTATGTGCAGCATCCACGGCCTCCTGTCTTGCAGATTTAATGGGAGCTTTTGAATTCTTGGATAAATAGTCTCCTTCGTAGATCTCAGCAAGGGATTTTGAGCTTTTGTTTTCGTCAATAATGTCGCGACGGTTAGGATCAAAGGTTTTCTCTTTAACGGGGATCTTGCGCTCAACATCGTCAAAGAGACTGTCTTTAATTCTCGAGCGGATCATGTCTTCGAGCGTTGCAGTCGTTTCCTCGGTGACCACAGGTGTAGGTCGGGATGCATGCTCAACCTCCAAGTTCTCCTCCAAAAGCGAGTTGAGAGGCCGTGCTTTTGAGCTGACTTCTCCCTTGAGAGCCCAAGGCTTCTCAGCAATCATCTCTTCTTCAATATCCTCAATCTGCTTAGACAACATCGCCTGTTGACGTTCGAAAGGCGATAATCCAACAGTCTCAGGGTCCTCATCTTCCTCGAGGTCGAAAATGCTTTGATTTTTCTTCTTTGGTGAGCCGTCTTCGTCACCAATGAAACCGTAATCGTCGTCGTCATCTTCAATGCCTTCCGCGGAAGCTGGATCATCCTTCCTGAATCTCTTTTCTTGGACTTTATCGTTGAATTTAACACCGTGTGCAGCCGCTGCGGGTCGTAGTCTTCGTATTGTCCATAGTTATTTCTCTTCGCGGGAGGTGCAAAGAAATCTTCGTATCGAATCTCTGCCAGAATTCCAACACGTCAAAATAGGGTCTTCGGCCATTAAAACAAAAAAAGCGAACCATTAGCGTTCATTTCATCCTCCTCGTCACTTCCATCAAGCTCGTCAGGATCCAATCCCAAGTAACCTTCAAAGCAGTTAAAACCCACGAAAAAATTCAAGCAACTACCTTCTCCAAGACTCCATTCGTCCACCTCATCCTGTTTACCAGTCTCCCTCTTCATATCTTTCGCCTCTCCCATCTCTGCAAATCGTTCCATCTCTGCTAAGGAAAAAAACTCATCATCGAGCGGTGTCCACCTCCCGCGCGAGGTTGAGCAGGAGTATCATCTTGACCCTTTGCGTCCAATGTTCATCATCACTTCACATCCTCTCCCATATCCTCTTCCTCCTCTTCATCTCCCATATCCTCTTCCTCCTCTCCATCGACATCTTCATCCATCTCGAGTCCTTCGTCCTCCATCTCATCCAAATCAGCATCCTCTTCAAATTTCCTCATCCATCTCCCCATCCATCTCCTCATCCATCGACCCTTCATCATCCTCAAACGCCCTCTTCCGCGACGTTTTATCCCCTCCATCCTCCGGAAACATTTTATCCATCTCCCCCTTTAAATGTTCCATCATTGGTATATTCTGTAACTGAATCTGCTCCCACACCTGTTCCAAATCAAACCCTTCAACATGAAGTTTATCGAGTGGACTCATCCCATGCGGCTCAAACTTTTTTGCTGCAAGTGAAGGGTTAGATTGTGACGAAGGATCCCGGCGCAAACCAAAGTCGAACATCCATTTTGAAGCGGATAACAGACGTTGCGATACAGCTTCATCGGGGATCAAGAAGAGTTCGGGTTTGCCGAGAATTTGATCAGATAGTACTGATAGAGGGTTTTCGGGGGTGGGTGCCTTCTTCTTTGGCGTTAATGCCTTCTTCAGTTGTTGAGCCTTCTTCGAAACCATTATGTTTTTGATGGTGTTTGAAAGAAGAAAAAAAAAAGTTGCGGACGTGACAATTTTAGACCAACAAACTTATGTTGTTGTTTTGGTTCATTGATTATAAAATAATATGAAGATCAGGGGTTTTGCGTATACAGAGAAGGACGCAAATAGGTAGAGAAGTAAAGAATAAAAAGAAGGTATTCTCACTGCAAGAGGCAGAACGCGGAAAAGTAGAATAGAAAAAGGAGGCACTATCATTTGGAGAGGTTAATAAATCCAAGTTCAACCTGCACTTGAGTGCCAGTCATTAGCGGCGGGTACTTTTTAACATTCTCCTCAGTCGCGAACCTCTCAAGCGGCTTAAGCTCATTGTCTGACGCAATGTGGAAGAAAAGAGTGGACGAAATTCTCCACAGAGGTCTGTTCTTAGCCTTTTGGGCTTCAATGGCCTGAAAGCATAAGAAAACAAAGATTATTAGAGACCAAATACAATTGAGGAAAAAAATGCTAGTACGTACCTTTAGAGTGGACGGAACAATAACGACTTCGTGGAAACCAGCGACAACCTGTCCACCGGTTAGGTATTCCATCTGCTTACCCGCCTGGACGAGCAGGCAGCCATCAGGAACCCTGGCAAGCATCTTCTTTCCATCCTTAGTCCAAATGTGAAGACCAGGGAATCGAGACTTTCCATGGATGGTAAGGAAGTTCAAATCGCTAAATTTAAAACGTTAACATAATTACTTTAAGAGTATTTTCAGGAAGCAGAGATAACGATATATAAAAAAACTCACGTGTGGAATCCAGCAAGAACAGTGTCAACCTTCCGTACTTGGAAAGATCACTTCCGGTGGGAGCGAGAAGGTGAGGTCCGTACTTTGCCATCTTAGAGAAGGTGTCCTGAGGAGGTCAAATCCAACGGCGAGCATCTGGGAGAGCACGTCCACACCGTCGTGAAGGAGTTTACCCCAGCCATTCATAAGACCCTCCCATTGGGGGAAAGCTTCGTAGATATATTAGCGCTATAAAAAACTATAAAGCGTATCATTACCTTTAGGAATAACGGGATCGGCGTTAAGCTGGGGGAACTTTGTGGTTTCAGGGATTTCTCCAATACGCCAGAAGAATCTGCAGTTTGATTAGAATGGTTAATTCAATTGAAACAAAATATTCTCACCTCCACTTGGGATCGGGTCCGTTGAAATCAAAAGGCTTCTCCTCCTCAGCCATCTATAGAGAGCACACAACATCAGAAATGCGTTCGGACGTCTATACAAAAGTGATCATACCTTTTTAACTCTCTCCAAGCAATCATCGTCCCTTCCACACCTGGGAACCTCAGTAAGCTCAGGCGTAGCTCCAATCTGGTAACCAAGTTCCGGGTGAATGTCGGGAAGTGTCGCCTCGGCGCTTTGATCAAAATAGTCTTCCATCAAATCAAGGAAGTTGGAGTTGTAGTCTTCACTGACCCTGGGATCTTTGATGCACAAAGCAGAGTACTTTTCGAGAGTCTCAGCTGCCTGTCATCAATGGCTCCATTAGAATTCTGGACATGTGACGCTGAGATGCAGAGTCGTTCTGACTAGAATGCAATACTGGACCCACCTTTTTGCATTCTGCAATGGCCTCTGCGGACGTCGGGTCCTTGAGGAAGGCAGAGATGTCGATAACGGGGATGTTAAGATCCGGGGAAACGACGGCAGGCATGCTTAGATGTTCAAAAAGAAAAAGAGTTTTTCTTCCATGCATGACATTGTGCCGCTTTAGCCTAATTAGGCCAAAACTGCGTTACAAAAGATAAGGAACTAAAAGATGCTGGTCAGATTCCTTAAAAGAAAGAGTCACGTTAATAATTGGATACGCGTACACTGCAGATAAATCTCGAAACTTAAACAGCAAACAGCGAGTACAATGGGAGGAAAAGAACGCAACGCCTTGTAAGCATAACGGATATATAAATTATTTAATAGTTTTGGTTCATCGGAGCCCCTCCACCCTCCTTGATTTGACGCAGCAACAGTTGTATCAAACTGAGCTTGGCCAACAACATCTTCAACGCAGAAATCACAATCTCCTTAGGGTCCATCACCCCAGTCCCCTCTACCGTGAAATAAAACCGATTCGGTTTCGCATTATAATCAAAAGGCTGATCTGGGCTCGGTTCAGGTTCCTTTGCTCCGTTTGGTCCAACCGGCCATTCTTCCTTCACATCACTCTCCACCCAGTAAGTTGTATGTCTCAACCGATTATGCGGGTCATATTCAAACGACACAGCTGAGCAGGGACTCCATTTTGCATGTTCTTTTGCAGTTCCCTTTTTGGCAATGCAACGGACTTTGATTTCTTGACCGCGTCGAAGTTTTACGAGAACAACACCAGAGTCGTCATCATCTCGGAAGATTGGGCGGATCTGTTCATGGGAGCTAAGGAGATCTCGGGCAGTGACATCACGGTTTCGGTCTGAATCGCAGCGGACGTGGAGAGTTAGTTCGACGGAGCAGAGAGAGCAGTATTGGGTGCATGTGCAGTCACGGGTATAGATGATGTTAGAGAGGTCGTTGGAGTGTAGAGGGATGAGGCCGAGACGGTGGGCGATGAATTCATCAATTAACACAGTCTTTCAAGAAACGGTCAGAATGCAAGACTTCATGGGCATATGAGAATGAGATGAGGGTGGTATGAGTTCTTACCGAGTTCTCCTCAATCTCAACCAAGTCAATGGCCATAGTTGGCACCTCAGCAAGCATAATTCTACGCAGCGCATTGGCGACAGAGATGTCCGTATTGGATAAATGAAAGAGATGGATGGCTCTTCCTTGTCTATCCTCTCGATAGTGACCTGAGGCCCGGTGTCGTTGAACTGGATGTGCGAAGCGTCGATGTCCATTTCTGAAGTTTGGAGAACTACAAATTTTGAGTAGAGGTGCAGATGTTGAATCTTACCCAATATAGCCAGGAGGAGGATCGAGGCGAGATTGAGAAAATACGAAGCAACATCTGGTCACATTTTGGGACACTGTGTAAGTTTCGGCATTACAAGCAACGCTGGTTGGTGAAGATGTGCTTGATGTAGCGACGATTGTGGGCAATGGAGATGGCTTTTCGCTGAATTCCACGGTTGCGCAGGGCGTCAGCAGCTTTTCGCAGGACAAAGGCAGTTTTTGTGTCTTGCAAGGGCTTTTTTTTGAGAAAATGATGGTGTTGGATAAAGGTGAGTATTAGTGTTATTATTATTTTTGTTCCTTTCCAGTTTTAAGTCTGCTTTAACATGATGATTATCTTACCCACGGAAACCGTTGACAACGAAACCGACAACCAGATCCAGTAAACCATTCGAAGCAAGGAATTCTCGCAAAGCGCTGTTACATTCATATTAAGCTCATAGTCTTCGCACCCTCGCCGATTATTAAGTTCTCTTGCTAATATTGTCTCGTTTTTCCTTAGCGATAAGATTTCGGTGCTTGACAAAGGACGCGTCGTCCAATTTGATCGCCGTTGGTTACTTTGCCGGAAATGGCTTGGATGGCGGCGGACATGCCGTCGCCGAGTTTTTAAAGTAAGGCTTCGTTTTGGAAAGGTGGAGCTCCAGCCCTAATTACGGAGAACGAATTGGGAGTGGAAGTCGATTCCAGCTATTTTTTATGACATGTTAAACGCACGAGTTAATGCAAGTTGTGGGACAATTCCTCAATATATGCGAGTCTGGAAAACCTAGAAGTGCTTCGAGCGCTGGCAAAAAGGAGCGCGGTTTTAAATGAGGTGGTTGCCTTTAAGAAGTTGAGAGTTTCAATGTATATGTAGCTTTTATATCTTCACATACGTAACATGATATTTTCGTTTTAAACGAGCGTGTTATTCATAAGTTACAAAGTAGAGTATATGACGCCGTATATTTTGAAAACAATAATTGCGAAATGGTGTTGTTTTAAAAAAACAAACTGGGATATTTCAAAGACATTTTGGAACCCATTTTGGAGTTTCTGCTCGCTTGGCAGCTCTCAAACTATAAAAGAGAAAGAAAAGGGACGAAAAAAATCAAAACGATGAATGTGAATATACATCTTTCCGACAACGACAACAAAAAGATTGAAGATTAAGCGTAGCAAGCAACTTTGTAGGTCCTGGAGGTAACCTCTTTTCCGCCATAGGGGAACACCATGCCGTCGTTAATGTGCTCACCGGCCTTGCCGATCTGTACGCTGTTGTTGTAGAAAGTCTGTGCAAGGAAGAGGATGCGGCCATCCTTCTCCTGACCAGCCGCAATAGGAAGAGCGTTCTGCAGGGAGGAAGTGGAACATGCGCCGGAGACCTCCACCCACTTGATGGCGTTGACGTTGCCGCAGAGTACCTGGAACTTATCATCCTTAATGGAAATTTCCTTGTTACCCTGTAGATACAATTAGAATCATTCTTTTACTGATATTGTAAAGAAACTCTGATGAGCCGGCCTTAACTTACATAACCGATGTTACATCCCATCTTGGGATTTGCCTTTCCGACACACACACCGCTGTCATGATAAACCCTGGCTGCAAAGAGAGACGAACCATCACCGTCGGAGCCGCACTGGATGGCATTGGAGGGCATGTACTTGCCCTCGGTGTGATCCAGAAGAGAGGCTTGTTCTCCCTCTGGTCGTTCTGGGAGACAATCGTAACCTCGTTGACCCAAGCATCTCGCTTTTGGTCATCGCTCTGGTTTTTGTGGAACTTGTACGCGGCGAGCCCACCAACACCAGCAAGAGCGCTGGCTCCGAGGACACCAGCTGCGACCTATTACGTAAGAGCAAAACCATTAATTAGCATTACAACAAATCCAGTAGGAGCGAATGATAAAACTAAACTACCTGAACATAAGGGTTCTCAAAGAATCCTGGCTTTTTGTGCTCCTGTTGCTGGTCCTGCTGCTGCTCCTGGTTCTGGTACTGCTCTTCCTTCTTCTCCTCGGGCCTATTTTCGTACGAAGGAGCAGGGTCGGACGGCCTCACTTCGTAAGAAGGTTTCTGTTCCTGCTGCTGGTGTTGCTGCTCCTGGTGGCCGCATTGAGAGTCATGCTGATGTGTTTGCTGATGGGTTTCGCCAGCCACACGGTTCCAAAGGGCCGGGGTCATGGGAGGCTCCCATCCGACTTGAGAAGTGTGGGGCTATATTAGAAAAGACGAAAAGGTGGTTAACGATCAATGCAAATAGGTCAAGAAAACACGCGTTTTGCTATCTTTCTGTCATGATCTGCATCCATGGGCCTGATCATGCATCCGGAGTGCAAGGCTGGGGAGCAGAATCATCAAAGATGAAGGACTACTTGTCCCATGCAGTTTTGAATGGGGATGTGAGGTGTACCTGGACGATCTGGTAGGTGACGCCCTGGTAGATGACCTTGCTGCCCTGAACGTAGTTGGTCTGTGGTTGCCACTCCATGTTTAAAAGATTTGAAAGGGTTGATTGATGGGGATCAAGTGAGTCGAGAGATGCGCGATGGGCAAGTACTGCTAAAGTGATGAAAAAGCGCAAGAAAAAGCTGATGCCGGACACTGGTGGGGAAGCAAGAGGTGCCAGCTATTTATACGCATGGCCGTTAGCCCCAAATCCATTTTCAACCAGCCCTGTGGTATCCAAGGGTTGGTTGAAAGGAGAAGCAAAAGATTCGGGCTGGGTTGGGTTGGTGGCGCCAAAGAAATGTCCAAAGAAATGTAGCTTTAAAAGGAAATTATTTAAGTGAATTTTTAGGGACTTCAATAAAAAAAAGTGCAAAGCTCCTTAACCGGGTAAACAATAAATGATTCCTTAAACTTTGGTTAACCAAAATCATAATCCAGATTTGAAAATCCCTCTATATTAAGACTTATTTATCACACGTTTGTTGTAGAAAAGAACGATGCGGCTGTTTTTTGGGAATACTTTGGAGTCGATACAAAAAGCTATGAACAAGCAGTTTTTCTTTTCTGTTGCAGCATTGAAATGATTACGAGTAAAGTATAAAATCTAAACCATCAAACATAATATGCTCTACGGCGGTTAAGTGGAAAGATGAAGTCTAAAGGGTTGCGGGGAACAGTACACACGGATTTTGTGGAAAACATGAGGCCAGACGCGTAAGAATGAATGAATACCAGAGATTAAACATTCGACCAAATATCAAGAAGTATAAATAAAATTAGTATGTCACGATCAGTCATAAAGATAGCACTGCTAGAGATCCTTAAGCATTCCCGAGCGATTGCTGATATTTAATTTTCATTAACTCTTAGATGAATGCCATTCCATTACTCCCATCGAATTGCTCAGGCGGAATGCTGTTGTCGCGCAAGAGATCTGATAGAAGCTCATTTAAGACGGCCTGAGTGAGAAGGGGAGCAGTGGAAAACTTTCCGGGACGAATTACTGTTCGAAGAGAAACGTGTTCCTTGATGCAGCACTCAAATCGCAATGAGAGGTTCCTCTTAGCTTGCCTGCAACATCTTTTTATACTTTGGTGCGGTCAGCACAAACGAATCAATATAGTTCGCTTACGAAATTGACTCCACAGTGTACCCGTTAGTCTCCAATACATTGTAAAAGGACTCTTCCAGCTTCAACGGAAAGATTTGAGTGAACTTCAACATTATCTGAGCATGACTTATATCTTCCACATTTGCGGTTCCCTCAGTCGCGTCAGCCTCTTGAGGCTGTACCGAGGCTCCTGAAACCGACCTACAAAGCAGAGTCATACTGGATTCATGGAGAGGTAGACTTGCGCGTTGATTGGTATCACGCTGACCATAGCCGTTAACACCAGACTCCATTGGTTCTTCTAATTTATCCTGCAATGGATGGTTCTGAGACCTGCAAACATTCACATCTGAAGAAGAGGGGGTGGAAGGGACGGCATGCTGATTGGCTTGCGACGTCTGGCCCGATGTGATAAGCGAGGAAACGTCGCGGTTGTCGCTAATATCGGCTCCAAAGTCGGCGCTTGTTTCAGAACAAGACTGAGTTAAACTGGTCGAGGTCGCAACGTTTGTTTCCGAAAATGAAGCCTGAGTAGCATCATGAACCGAGTCACCAAGTGGAATGTCGTGGGGAGGAGAACATGCAACCTTGCTACTGCTGTGAGTGGATGAGGGGGATGATTCGACGTCGCAGAGGTTATATTCGCCGTTATCGGCCGCTTTCTTCAATGCATTTCTCGCTTTCTTCTCCCTTCTACGGCGCTGCTTCCCACTCAACAATTCGCGTTCAGATTCGATTAAACAGGGTACAGTTCAGTGGAGCACTTGATATTATAGTAGAAGACGAAAAGATATCGAAGTTAGAAGGGACTGGCACGGTATAAATTTCAACATCGACGGCGGCGTGAGAGCATGGGTTTCCATTTCCACGTTCTGCTTTCCCATTAATACTTGTTCCAGTCACCATAGCGTTAACAGGTCCCATATCCAAGTTATCAGAGGTGCGGTAGGTGCTTGAAGAAATACCATCCGCGTTGTCTTTAGAAAGCGGGGTTCCCCCATTGGCAGATTCGTCAAGAGGTAGAGTGGATAAAGTCGATGGAGTTGGGACGGAATGAGTGGGAGCAAAAATAGGGGTGGGGGTAAACGATGAGGCCAAAGTATCCTGTGCCAATGTCGTCGGAGTAACCGAATCTGCGCTACCTTCAAAGATCTCCATATCCGCATCGGGGTCCAAACTCTTTCCTTTCGTGACCGCCTCGTCAGAATTTTTGCACTAGATGTACCAGCCGTGGTGTGGGCAGAGTGATCGCAAAGGGAAAAGTTTTTACAATTATCTGCCAACGCCAGCGAGGTGAACTCCGATGTCGCAGTCTTCACATGAGCCGAGGATGTGGCAAATATTTCAAAGTCAGCAGCACCTCGTTCCGCAGGCAAACACTCCTTAGGATACTCGGGATATCTAACGCAGAAGAAAGATTCTGGGAGAAATGATTCATGTCGGAAATGTCCGCGTCCTCTGCCTTATCCTTATCCACTGCCTTATCCTTATCCTCTGAACCCTTTCCGTCCGCCACGTAGCCGTTTTCAATGCCAGAAAGCTTTGCAATGAGAGATTCATTCAGATTAATTTCCTGAGAGGTTTGGACATTTAGGGAGGTGGTCTCGACAGGAGCAGCAGGCTTGGTAATATCTCCCAGATTAACGGCGCTTGCCCCGGTAGGCAGCCATCCTCAGCAACCCTGGCCATCCCAGAAGTATTTAAAAGTTCTTGGGACGTTAAGTGGACTTCAGGAACGTCAACGCTCTCATTCCTCTTCTCCACTGTCCTCGCCTCATGTTTATGATGGTTAATAGATGGCTTGTAAATTACCATCGCTTGACATCGTACGTCAGATGATGTAGCGGCGATCTCCATTGGAGCCAGGAGCCTGGCATCTCCCACCTTCATCACTTCCTCCGAAGGCAAGCTCCTTTTTGATATTTTGTAAGGCTCTTGGAGGCGGACGAAAGATCCTGGGAGCTGAGATCGACATTGAAAACGTCCACTTCGACGCTCTTCTCTTCCTTAGTGCTCAGATTATCCAATATGTTCATTGAGACACTTCCTGTGGAAACTTTGGCCTCGGCGGAAAGATTTCGGAACTTAGAAGGCTTTTTCAACGCGTCCCTGGCCTTCTTCGCCTTCCTGCGTCGCGATTTTCCGTTCAAAGCAACCTCAGGTTCTGAAAGCTCAACCTGAAGAACTGTGGCTTGACGACCGGTGTCAGAGTCCTTGCGGTCGGCGTTAATAGCCTCTTTGACTCTGTCCACCTTCATATCCATTGCGTTCTGTTTGTCGGTACCCTTGGCGTACTCAGCTTCTGACGGCTCAACCTCAGGAGCTGCGGCTAGGATATCGTCGATGTTGTCGAGGTCGACGTCAGGCGCATGATTGACTCCGTCCATCTTTACGTCCATTGCGTTTTGGATGTCGGCATCCTTGAAATCCTCAGCCTCTACTGGTGGAGCTGCAAGTTTGACATCAGCATTAGAGTCGTCTACCCTCATCTCTTCTAAGTATTCAGATTCAGACCTCTACTGGCCTGAACTTTGATTCATCAACCTGCGGAAAGGCAGCTTGGAGGTCGACATCAGAAATTGTTGAAATCAGCGTTAACGCCCTCGGTAACTCCGTCCGCCCTCATCTCCGCTGGGTTTTCAGATTCGACGCCTTTGCCAGCCTCAACTTGTGACAGGATCAATCTGAAGAGGTGCAGCTTGGAGCTCGACGTCAGAGCCGTCGAGTTCGGCGTTAGCGGCCTCTTTGACCAAGTCAATTGTCAAATCCACCTTCACGTCAAAACTTTTCTGATCTTGGCCACCCTTGACAACATTCTTTAAAGCATTCTTCATCCGCCTTCCCGTCGCTTTATTGCGTTTTGCCATACTGTTGAAAGATGGGTAACTTCTTGAGAGAAGTGAGAACATTCAGGATATGGTGGGGAGTTTGCGGACAAAAGTTAAGACCAAGTGCTTACCTCAACTGCGATTATTGATCTGTAAAGTCTTTTGAGATGCGACGCAATTGTTTGATGGCTCTGGAGCTGAGCTGTCAACTGAACTTTCAAGAAACGTTGCAAACAGGAGAAACTTTATGCGATACTGAGAGTTATGGTGTAAATCTGGCTATGGGATCACCATCAATAATCCGTACCGTTACGTCCGAGAATTGGTGACTGCAGAAACATGGTACAGACGCAAAATGGACAGAGCTAAGAAAAAAAAAGAGAATAAACAGTTTCGAACTCGCAGGGATTGGCCAAAAACAGTTGGTATATATATGCATTTATCTGCATTGTAAAGTGACAGCTCAGAAGTAATGAAAAAAGCGTAATAGAAGTAAAGACCTTTCTATGCAAGATAAGCAGCACTTGTTCTCAAGCAAAACAAAGAAGAACAGAAAACAAATATGAGTGGAAAGAAAATCAGTATCAATAAAAAGCCTAACTTATACGCGTCAGCTTTCACGCAAAACAAACAACCTTGTAAGAAGGCGCAACAACCTCCTTTCCACCGTAGGGGAAAAACATGCCATCATTGATATGAGCACCAGCCTTCCCGACTTGCACGCTGTTATTGTAAAAAGCTTGAGCAACGTAAAGAGGGCGTCCATCATTCTCCTGTCCAGCTTCAATTGGTTGAGCGTTTTGAAGAGACGCGGTGATGCAAGGGCCTGTGAGGTCGACCCATTTCAAGGCTTTGGGGTTGCCACAGAGGATTTGGTATTTATACTTTTTGATGCTGATTTCCTTGTTGCCCTAATGAATTAATTAATAAAGTAAGTAGACATAAAGCGTTAAGTAAAGTTGAGTTAAAAATAAAAGAACCACATTATGAAAAGTAAAATTACTTACGTATCCAATATTGCATCCCATCTTCATGTTAGCCTTCCCCACGCAAACTCCCCCATCATGGTAACCCTCGCCGCAAACAACGGTGCACCATCTCCATCGGTCCCGCATTGAATCGCAGTTGGAGGTATGTACTTTCCTTCAGTTGTCACCCAGAAAAATGGCTTGTTCTCCCTCTGGTCGTTTTGAGACATTGTTGTGACTTCTTCGATCCAAGCCGCACGCTTTTGGTCGTCAGAATGGTGCTTTTGGAATTTGTAGGCTGCTACTCCGCCAATACCCGCAAGCGCTGTGGCGCCAAGAACACCAGCAGCGACCTTGGAAATTATTAGTCAGGAAAAGAGGTAGCCGATCGTCAGGAAGTAGCAATTGACAGAGAAGTTACATTAAGCAAAAATGGAGAGCTCACCTGAACGAGAGGGTTGTTGAAAAAACCTGCTTCTTTTCTTCCGGTTTTCCCTCATGTTTCTGTCCATCACTCTTCTCGTCTTTGCTTTCATATGTTGGTGCAGTATCAGACGGCTTCACCTCCGATGCAGGTTGAGTGTATCCGCTTGTTTGTTGCTGCTCAGCTGAAGGCTGGGGCTGATGTTGGACATGGGTTTGCGGCGGGGGATGTTGGGAGGTAGGTTGGGAGGTAGCACCTTCAACTTGATTCCAGAGGGCTGGAGTAAGAGAGGGCTCCCAGCCAACTTGAGAGGTGTGAGGCTGGAGCGAAAGATGTTTAGTGATCAACCCATATATTAGAACGCGTTCCGATTCAGAATGCATGGTATCATCCATCATCCATGCAAATATGGCTGCTGTAAACGGAGCACCACATGGGAGCAAACGAAGGCCAAGAAGATGTAAAAGAAGCAGTTGATACTGTTAAGAGGTGGAGACCAGTACCTGAATGATCTGGTAGGTAATACCGTGATGGATGACCTTGCTACCAAAGTCGTAGGTGGTTTGAGGTTGCCACTCCATGTTCAGAAAATGCAAAATCAGTGGAGCTGTCGTGAGTACGCACGCCGAAGAAGATGCTGATGGAAGTTTTGGAAGTTCGGAAATGAAGTTGTGGGTCTTTGTAGAAGCCGCCTTGATAATACGAGGAACTATTATGAGCCCAACCTCTTTTTGCTTTTCAAAGGGTTTCCATTCTCATATCGCAAATTAAAACGAAGTCCCAAAAAAGGGGTATATTTTATGTAGAAAGAAAGGCCAGAATTAAAAACAAAGTTGGTAAAGACGTGAAAAGATAGACAAATAAAAACAAAATAAAGTTAAGGTAATAACTGCGCGGTGGGAGAGAAAGATTCGTGAAGCGGGGGACAGGAACCAACGGGGGGACACTTAAACAAGAGCGAGAAAGGCAGCAAAAGTGGTTAAGGCAGCAGCAAAAAAGCCAAATAAAAACACAGTCATTACGAAAAGAAAAAGGAGACTAGCCCCCTCAATTCTCTGTTTTCGGTCTTCATGTCATGCGCTCTCCAGCAAATTCTCCAACTCTTTTACTTTCATCTATCCCACTCTCGGCAGTCACGTAAGAGACCCATGACGCGTCTTGCTCACCCAACTCCTCGCCATTCCACGGTTCGTTATCCTCATCATCCTCATCCCCATCAACGTCCCCAGTAAATACTGACGAGGTGCGATCCAATTGTACAGGAATCGCACCTGAAACCATCAGCCCGGTTGGTAAATACTCATCCTCTTCCCCTCCCCAATATCTCGTCTCCATTTCCTTCCCCACCAGACGCGAATACAGACGTCACTGACGCCACGGTCACATTCCCACCCGCGCTTGCCATCATGCTATACACCGACTTTCTCTCTTTCGTAGAAGGCGGCTTAAACCCAAGGCTAACACTTCTCGGCTGAGACCTTAATAATGTCGCCATTGGTAGCCTCAGCCGACGGCGTTGTTCCAAAAGAGCTGAAAGAGAAACGTTTCCCGATTGGAAGTAATTGACGCCGGGTATGCAACAGAGGAAGAGGAAATAGACGGGGGACGGTTGGCGTTGCCGCGTTTTCCAGTGATGGAGTTAGACGACGTGTCAGCATTATGTTGCTGTTTTAAAGTGGTATTGCTGCGGTTTGGGCGGCGCCGGATGGAGTTCAGAGGAAATACACCAGTTTTACCTGCGATGATAAAAGTTAAATCAATAAAAAATGAAGGCAAGTGACCAGTGGTTAACATCAAATCTCAAGTGAACGAAGGCCTACCAGTTGTAACATTCAAACCATAAGCCCATGAATCCTCAAAAATTGCATAAACCGATATCAATTCCCCTCTTCCCAACTCCATCTCATCAGGCAACGTAGGTCGAAACCCAGAAAGGACCTTATACACGAACCCACCCTGTGAATCCCTCGTGCCAAAACTACTCTGACTAGACAAAATCGATGACCGTCCGGGTGTTGACTGCGCAATAGACGCACCACCAAAGAATGAATTCCTCGTTGTATTGGACGTATTAAAGGGAGCCGTGGTTTTTGGATTGGCAAGCTTCCCATATACAATTCCAACGTTTCCACCTTGAAATGATATGTTGTATCCGTACCCGTATCCCTGCCCATAGGATGCCATGGAATCCAGCGAGTCTTTATGGGCAGAGTCTGGAAGCTGTTGCGCTGTTCCGCCCTCTTTGTCAGGCATTACTACGTCCGACGGTGGAACCGCGCTAGGGCTTGATGATGAACTTCCGAACGCAAAGAATCCCCCACGACCCCTCTTTGTCACTTTCCTAACGTTCCGCTTAAGCTTCCCGGACCCTGTTGGACCACCCCACACTGGGCTGTTGTCATTGGCAGCAGCGTTAGCACCATCTCTTTTTCCCATGCATGGCGGGCAGGCTCGGCGTAGATCATACTGGCGCCTAGGCGAGTTTCCGGGAAAACGGTAGGACTACTAACTCCTCCGTTGTCGGAGACCATGAAGCCGTCCGTAGTAGCGTTGCGAGGTCCAACCTTCAGCCAAGAACTAATTCGTCGAAGATTCGGTGACGCTGATGCTCCAGCTGAAAGGGAACCCCGTTCTCTGTTATCAACACCCCGAATCTGCAGGAACACTCGCCACACCACTACCCGTCATTGTCTCAGGTACCGAACCCATCTCCAGCCCCCTCTTCCATCCCTGACGTCGACCCTATCGTTCTCGGCAAAGATTGCGACAGAGCCCCAGTGCCCCCACCACCTCTCGCGTAATCACATGCTGAAGCGACAAGCTCTGAGGAAGACGACGACGACCTCAGGCTAACCCTGGGGTTGCTAGAAGGAGTTTTCCATCGAATCATCCAGATAATGCTGTCATGAATGCAGAAGAGGGTTTTGCATCGGACTTAGCCGCTTGACCATGTTTAAACACGTCTCCTTGGGGCCTGAGCATCCGATGCTTCCAATATGGAGGCATCGACATGTCCAGCCATTGATGTTGAATACTGCCTTCTTCTAACGGTGCTGGATGGTCAACTCCAACGGTATCCGTTCCAGATGTAAAACCTATTGCTGCAGGTGCATGACGGGAAGCCTGTTTCATGCTTTGTCCACCATGAGAAGATTCGAGCTTTTCAGCCCTTTGCTTCCTTCTCCGCATATACAAAAATACAATAAGAACCACCACCGCGACAGCAAGAGCCACACAGATGATGGCTGCAAGAAGAGCCGCCGAGAAGGTTGCCGATGTTGAAGGTGTTCCTGGGTTAAACACAGGAGGGATGATGATGGAATTGGTGGAAGTCGGATGATGGTGGCATCTATTGGGGATGTCGCTTGGCTCAACTTTGATGACATGAACGTGAGAGGTTGTGATGTCGATGTTGCGGGATCGAAGGGAGATGGTGACGGTTCCTCTGGGCGTGGTGGTTGACCTCCAGCAAGGACAGGTGTGGATACTGTTGTGAAAAGGAGGAGAAGCAAAGTGGGCAGCGTAAAGTGATGATGATGGTGAGTGTTCATTTGTCGTGCTTGCATGGCAAAAGGTATTGTAAGAAAAACGAGGTTCTTATAAAAAAAGATGTGGGAATTAGGAAGGTAACGGGGACAGGATTTAAGTCTCCTGGGAGTCGGTTGATGGCGGGAAGTGAATGATGGCAATGAGGCCCAAAAGGGATAAAGAAAAAAGTGTGCTGGAGGCTGGAAATCAAAAAAGGCTGGAACAAGGTTGGCGACAACTCACTGGAGGCAGCGATGGCTGCAACGGTCGGGCAAAACCACCGCATCAGACGAAACGGTGATGACTTCAGGCACTTGCAGGCATGAGAGCGCGAGCACATACTCTGCCGCCGCTGCATTGCTGCTGACTTATGCATGCTCTTGCCGTGGGGCAAATATACGTCAAAGATAAGTTGGATGCAGCGCTTGCATCCACGAAGTATTGCAGGTAGAGGATGACGGATGTCAGCTGATAAGAAGGTGGACGTCCAGCAAAATCCAGCACCTGGTGAAGAAAGGATTTGCTGCTTCTTCACAGATGGGACACCTTGCTGGTATTTGCTTGGGCCAAAACGACCGGGAAAAATAAGGACGAAAAATTAGGTGGGGGGGAGCCAAATTAGTGGTTTTTTGGTTTTTGCAGCCTGTGGACGTGGTAATCATGAATGAGGACAGTAGGCGGAAGAGAGCGAGGTAAAGGTGTTTAGCGTGTAGGTAATCAGTTGTAATGAAGTAAGTAGTCCAGGAAGTGGTGGTATGTGGTAACGGTGTATATATGTATATAATAAGAAAAGTTATATGCTCAATATATGAACACCAAAAGGGGAACGAACGACACGCGTCAACCATAAGCGTCTACTACCTTCGTCGCTATGCCCTACAGTCGCCCATCACAACCTCCGTTGCAACTTCTTTTGCAGTCATCAATCCTACCCTCTTTCGAGATCAGCTCCTTGGTCCATACTCCCGGACACTCTTAATGGCCAGGGGAAGCTCACTGCCCACGCAAAGACCACACCGAAATTGAAGCGCGGTGACTCCCGGATCCGCTGGCGCCGAATGAGATGCTTGGATGTCGGAAAAAAAACCAAGCATCGAAATTCGAAGGAATAATAATGGAAGGAAGTTAAGAACACGGGCTTCAAAAGAAAAACCCCTGGAAAAAAGAAGCCAAAAAAGGACTATTCGTGCAGCATATAATGATGTATCAGGTCTTAAAAAATGAGGCATCGCACAACTTCACAATCAAATAAAATCCCATAAGATCCTTAAGAGAATATCTTTGCACATAACATAACCTCACAACCTCGTAAACTCCTTCACCGCTCCCTCTCCATCGATCGCCACAACATCCTCAATCCTAACTCCACCCACAATCTCCACATAATTCCCCTTATCCAACTTCTCCCATCCAACGACTCCGTAGAGTCCATCCTTTTGGTTAGGGTCGTTACGAATGGATTCAAGGAGCAACGGTATAAAGTAGACACCGGGCTCGATCGTGGCAACGTGTCCACGAGGGATACGGAAGTCGTTGGCGAAGGTCGACGGGGTTTTGGTAGCGATGGTGGGGGTAGAGTTGGGGAACGGGAAACGGGGCCAGGCAGGTCCTTGGGAGGAGAAGGAGAGGGTGTAGGCTGCGGTGGAGAGACCAGAGGTGATGATGGGAGTAGGGTCATGGACTTCGAGACCTAAAAAAAGTTATGTGAAGAACAATAAAGTTTTTTAGAAAGCGATCAGAAATGTATATATATATACTTACCAACGGGGTGTCCCAATCCATGAGGCATAAATACACCAGCCGCGCCCTTCTTTACAAGCTCATCCACCTCACCCACCAAAAACCCAGCATCCCTTAACTCTGTCGTCAAATACCTCATCGTTGGCTCAACCACATCTTTAAACCACCACTTGCCCTCACCGTAAAGCTTTTCAACAGCGTTCCTCTGAACGCTCAACAATTCCGAGAACCTCAATTGATTGAGGGGAAGCAGCCGGAGAGTGTCGGGACGAACCCTTGCAGCCATGGGATCCACCACGGATGTAGGTACGGGTGAGGTCGGACGCGTAGCCACGGTATTCGGGGGCGGCGTCGATGAGGACAAGGGAGCCGGGGATGATAGGCGCGTAGCCGGCGGTGAGGTTCTCGCCGGTACGATAGTGGAGGATGGCTCCATGGGGACCAGCACCGACGATAGGAGCGTAAGACTAAACAGAATCTAAGCATGACGCGATGGGACAAAAATATAATTTTATACCTGAAGACGTCCACCACAAATGGCACCAAGCGCCTCAAATGCACTCGCAACCTCAATCTCATTAGCAGTCTTGGCGGATGCAAGGTACCTCTCCGCCTTCTTGTGAGACCAAGCAGCAAGGTTACTAGCCCTCTCCAACGCCTTCAACTCAGAAGAAGATTTGATGATCTAGATTTGGCAAACGCATTCCAAGTAGCAATAGATGGAACCATAGCGCTGCTCGCAGCGCATGCAGAAGGAGCCACGAAGTTACGAATATGGGCGGCATCAGGCACAAGAACGATACGACGAGAAGAGAATTACGGATCTTCTTATCATCATCTTCGTGACGGTGAGAATGTTTATGATCGTGCTCTTCTTTTTCTTCATTATGATGGTGGTGTTTGTGGTGCTTCCTTCCCCGCTTTTCGAGACGAAGGTTCATGTCGGTGTTAATGGCACATCCGAGAGCGTCCTTCCAGAGATCGGACATAGGTTTGACATCGTCGAGACCGTGGGCATCGATAAGGAACTCCTTGGAAGGGAAGGTTCCTGTAAACACGGCCTCACGTTGAGATGCTCGGGAAGGTATAGAGTGATCTTGAAAGCCTTTTCACCAGTCGCGTTGACTCCTTTAGCGGGGCTGAGAAGGACAGCAGCTCCGGAGATGGTAAGAGGGCCAAGGACTTTAACGGCACTATTAGATTCGCAAGCAAGGAAAGCGGTGGAGCAAATAAATGCTTACGGTATTCAACGTTCGGAGTCTGCTTCCAACCTTGAAATTCAGCATCACTTCCGTCCCTTTGAGGCCTAGGGGCTGTGCCAAGAAGGATACTGAACTCATCGTCACTTCCGTGAAGTGCAGCCTCTGTCTTAATAGCCTCCTCCAGGTGCTTGAAAAGCTTAGCACGGTTCTCGGGGAAGATCTTGTCAGGAAGATCGAGCTCCTTGAACGGGCAGACTGAAAGAAGGTAAACGATTAATTCATCAAGTACCCATAGCTTCCGTTACAACAACGGGAATGAAAGGAACACATGATACCATCGCCTAGAGATCTTCCCCTTCGATGCCACCTCCACCACCTCCTCCAAGACGGCCACTCCATCCACCCTTTCGATTCCGAGCTCATCCAAGTGTCCCCATCACCCGTAGCCATCTCCTGGACAACACAAACGCTACGAAGATCACCACAAGAACCGTGGCAGCGTGCAACAACCCGATCACCGCCTTTTGCCAGGCAGGACGGCTTGAACGTTTGCCATTTCTGCAGGCAAAGGCGTTGCTCCATCGACAAGTTGAGGATGGAAGTGGAAGTGGGGACTTGGAATCATTGTCGTCGTCAAAACGGAGCGTAGTCTTGGAGTCGTCCTCCATTTCGCCTTATCGAAATTCACTTTTTGGATGACAAAACAAGTTTGTGTTGAGATCTATGAATGTCAATTCAAGCGCACAACTTTGAGTAAACATCGCGCTAAAGTACCATTGCACTCACACTTAGGCACATTTTATATATTTCCAAACCATGGCATTTACGAACGAAAAAACGATCAAATGTTTATTTATGTATTTCATTACACCTGTTTTCACTCAAGACTCAATAGTTACTTCCTGATCACCGGCCTGTGTGTGAGCCATATCCATGTTAAAAAGCTCCCGTCGTCTGTTCATCAAAATCTTTCCCAAGTGATTCTCTCCCTTCCCACTCTTTAGCGAAACTCCCCAAAACGTATCATTCCAAACATTACCCTCCACAAGCTCCATATCACCCGTCCCCATTAACAGCATCGCAAGCTCCGAGCCCCTCTCAAACTTAATCTCTACAAGTCGCTTCATCACTTCAATTTTAACGCTGTCCCAATCATCTCGTAACGGTACTTTTCGACCATTCCTTTTCGCTTGTTGCGGCGTCATCGTTGAAAATGTTTTTTTGATAGTATCGGCGTTTGGGGATACTAAAGATACTTTTTGGGCCTGGAAGGCGGATTCAGTGCTTTTGTAGAGAATGCCGTCAACTTCTATGTCGCAGGGATGAAAGTTGGAGAGGAAGGAGCTATGTCCGCGAAAACTGCGGATGCTGTCTCCTTTCTGTTTCGCGTCTGCACCTGGTGGTTTGACGGAGGTTGGGGTGAACCTCTTTGATTTGGATTCGCTGGAGCTGGAGGAGTGGGATGAACGTATCTTCATTCTAATCGTTATAATTGAAGAGGATATTGGGTGGTTGCAATGATGTTTTATTGTTTCGAGACGTGACTGCGCCGCTTCTTTTTGCATAATTTGCTTGATTTCTAACTGGTCGGCAGACGCACAGAGTTTCGAAAGAAAAGTATTTTTACCTAAAATGTGATCAGCTTTTTTATTTATTTCTGTGAAGCTCATCTCGCCCCTTACGTCCTGTCCTGTCTTCTCCTCAGTGTACAAAGTATGCAAACTGAGAACTATTCTTGCAAGGAAAACTCCGCAGTATTCTACAAATGTCACGTGATATCACATGAACCTGCTTGTCCCACCCTCCGCAGTATATCAAAAATCGACTCCCATTCACCGTGTATAAATACACCCATTCCCCCCTTTCATTGCTCCTTACAATCCTCTCAGGCCTATTGGCTAAGATCAAGTGTAGTATCTGTTCTTTTTAGTGTGATAACTAAAACACTGGACACTGTCCAGTTAAATCTATTATCACAATGATTTTTGCCTGTGACTCGAGGACCATCCGGTGCTTGCATCGGGTACCTTGGGACGGGTGTCGCTTGGCCTTTACACTTGCTGCCAGCTGACGCCGAGGAGGGGTTTTTTTCTCTCTTTAAAAATCCCGTTTTTCTCTTTCTCCTTTCACCAGGGGAGGGATGAATTGGTTTTTTAATAAGAGCAATCTTCTTTTATCCATAACTATCTTAATTGAAAAAACAAAATGAAAATAAGAGACTCATCATCGATCGTCATTAAATGTTGCGATGGGATAAATATGTCTAAAGGGGTGGAAATATTGGAAAGAACTAGACTAGAAGGTTGCAGGTATTCATCATAAAACAGTCCCGCATCATAGTTGTTAAGTTCGCCATTATCCATTATATGAAGTATATGAAGTCCATACATACATACCTTCCTTTTACCTACCTTAACAACATATCGCTATTCGGGTTGCCGACTAAAAGCTGAGTTTAAAAATGCCAAGCGCTCATTGGTTGTCGGTCTCATTTGCTTAATCATGGTGTACGGCAGGTGAGCAAAAAGAAGAATCCACCGAAGGATGTTGATTCAATATCACTACACATTGCTTATGTGGATAAATATGATCAAGCCTTGTTTCACCATACCAGTAAAGCCGCCATCATATGAGAACCACTTTAATGTTAGACATTAAATGAACTTGGGAAAGAGTTACCAGCAAGATGAAGTGTGGCCAGTTGAGATAATTTTTTGGTAATGCTCACAATGAGATGGGTAAGTGTGGTGAGAGCACGGAGGAGGAGAGGGATAAATGGTGTGTGGAAATGCGCATTCTTTTGAGGGAAAAGAATGATCAGAGTTGGATGGCCATGATGGTTGACATTGTTTATTCCTCTCTGGACTCTAGCGAGTCCATATTTAATTATTTATATATAGTTTTGATGTATTTAATTTATATGTTTTGATGAGTATACGCACAGTAAAGTAATACATTAATAAGATGTTTTGTCTCAAATCTGTCTTTACATATTCATTAGTTAATTAGTAGTATTTAATATTAGTGTGCGAATTACAAAAGTCAACTTTTTAGCGTTAGACATTTGTCTTTTTAATTCAAAGGTGACTATGATTTTGTTTTTAAAACTTAAAAACAAACCCATGGGCCATCACACTAGAAATTATTATTTACATTAAACAATTTCCACGAAACCTAACCATACCAAACCCCTAGTATACTTTAAAGGCTAAGCGGTTGTGTCCTGAACTCCTGATATAAGCTGGAAGGGTGTTTGGAACGCTCGTTCTTGCAGAAGTTCCTTTTTGTGCAATGGTTCCTTTGAACGTCTTTGCACTGACAAGTACCCAAACGCGAGGATGAATATAAAAGGGCACTTTTGAAGGTCCACAGTGTGCATCCATCTGATCCTCATCATATACACTCCATCAACGCTACAAAATGCTTCCCATCACCGTCGCCTCTCTTGTAATGCTCACGGTGACCCCGTCACTTTTGACCTCCTTCGTATCAGCGACCTCTCCAGTTCCACCTTGCGACACCAAGCTATGCTCCGACACCGCCCAGCCTGTCTGCGCGACGAACGGCAATACCTTTGGTAACCAATGCCTCCTCATGGTTGCTGCATGCGAGAAGCCCTCTGCCAACATCTTGAGAGACCGTGAAGGGCCCTGCGGTGATGTCAGCTGCGAATTTACTTGCCCTGACAAGGCCGAGCCTGTATGCGGAACTGATCGCAAACCATACTCCAACATATGTGCTCTCATGACTGCCGCATGCAAAGATCCTTCCGCCAACCTCACGAAGTATCACGACGGACCCTGCGATGGTGTTGAGCCTTTGCCTGCATGCGTGTATGATTGCCCCAACAATGCTGTTCCCGTATGCGGTTCAGACGGCAAGACTTACGACGACGAGTGTGTTCTCAAAACTACTGCATGCAAAGATCCCTCCGCCAACCTAACCAAGTCCTACGACGGACCTTGCGGGGTAGGCATTGAGTTCGGCTGCAACTATTACTGCGGTTCGAGTGATATAAACCCGGTCTGTGGATCTGACGGAATCACCTACAACAACAAGTGCCATGTGGGAAAACCAGCTTGCGAATCTCCCGAAAACACTACCGTTGTGCATGACGGGGCCTGTGGGGATAATGGCGGCTACACCGTATCTTTGAAGAGCACCATGATTAAGACGGCTGAGGTCACCAGCAGCATCTACACCTCCAAGGACTTGTATGTTAGCGGCGCTGGTCGAATCGTTGATAAGACAGCGACGTTAACCCTGATGATCATTGTTGGAGCTTACCTTGTGTAAATCCCCTTTAACGCATCTATCCTGTCTCTACTTCCTGTTGTGAACAACATCATCTAACTGATCAAGTTCAACAACTAATGTACCCCCCCTGTACCCCCCCCTTCTTTCCCAATTCCCACCAATAAATATTTCGGGATAAAGCTTCGATATGGACCTCACGTTAATCTTCTGTCTTGACTTCCATCGCCGTTCCGATGTTGGTTTGGACGGATTCCCTCTTTTGTGGCAATTTTGATTTACTCAAATGCTCTCCAGTGGATATACTCCCGATGTGCAGGGGGACCTTTCCTCTAAAGCGCAATGGAAATCTTGCACGGCGGACCATATTGCAATTAGTGCTCCTCATGTTTGGTGCCTGGTGCTTCATTTACTAAAGATCATATGATTATCGGGGAGATCGTCGCGAAGTAAGCTTTCTTCTTGATAGTACGTCTCCGCAACAAGTACGGCCAAAGAAAAAAGTGCTTTAAAGGACGTCAATACTACAATACACGGTATTCCACCATGGGTTCCGCTAGGCGTACAAGCTTCCTTGTCTTGCTTTTTTGCCTTTGCGTTAGCTTGGCGCAAGCTTTTCATTTGGGTGATGATGAAAACCATTGCTGGATTCAATCAAAGCTCTCGCCATGCCCACCTAGCTTTGACCTTCTGTGGATACAAAGGCCACCTGAACTTATCACATCAAGCACAACTTTCAACGCAACATATTCCATCGTTCTCGGAAATATCGTAACCACCGGGACGCATCTCATTGCCCATGCGAATCTTCACGCGTGCCCTCAGGATATCGGTTTTTGTGATGTGAATGTCAGAAATGGAACTGCGTCTTCTAGTAAGTGCTGTCGACTTTCGTTTGTTGAAATTTCTACTAACGTTGGTTGTTATCAGGCGGAGCTATCGTGACGCAGGAGGCGGCGCAGGTCTCAAACAAAACGGTCATTTTCTCTTCTCTTAGGCTTGCCGCTGGGCAGTGGACTATTGTCGCCCATCTTCGAGTTTTCTCCCGAAACAGCACCAATGATCTAGTTCAACTGGACGTCGCAAGAGCCGTTTACAGGACTGTGATTCGGAGTTCTTGCTCGCCTGGCTTTGCCAAGATCGGGGTCAACGATGACGGCGAAGCTCAATGTGCTGTCTGCAGCATCGGTTCTTTCTCAAACGTTACCGACAGTCCGTCTTGCAGGTACTGCGCGCCAGGAACATTTCAGCCAGATAATGGGAAGACTTCTTGTTTAAGATGTCCGGAAGGGTACTTCCAAGACCGATCTGGTCAGGGATCATGCCTTCCTTGTCCTGGTTTTACTTACTCTGATGGAACCGGAGTCAGCTGCAAGAGTTGTCCTTTTGGTTCCTTCACATCGGGTGCGGCCAAGTCCGTTAACGAGTGTATTTGCGAGCAAGGTGGGTAATAAAATTAGCTAACGATATCTGATTTCATTACATAGGATATTATAGTGCATCTGGAAACTCCAGTTGCGCAACATGTCCATCCTCTGGCATATGCTGCGCCTGCAACTCTGATTCAGCAGCGTCATGGAATACCATTACGAGCAATTTAAAGAGTGGTGTTGCTGCTTGCACAGGATGCAGGAATGGTACAATTTTACCGATTGCGAAACCAGGCTTCTATCCAGCGTCGGAGAGAAATAATCTTTTTTCAATGCGATCCGGAAGATTCATGTGTAGGAGGACCAGACTTGAACAAAATATGTAAAGAAGGCTACGAGGGAGATAGATGTGGAAGATGTGCTCATGATTATTACCAGAGCTTTAAGGGAACCTGCGAGCGATGTGATCAAAAAGGCTCAACCGTTATGCTTGCGATCGTTTTGTTATCGTAATCGTGATCATTGTGATGGGCTCATTGATCATGGTGTTGATGGAAGAATGTAGCGATGCTGGATCGGTATTTTTGAATATGTTTCAGGTATTTTTTAATCTTTGGTTACCCTCTTTTTCAATACCTTCCTCATCTGAATACTTTATGTGTAGGTCTTCGATGTGGCTCGACGGTACAGGTCAGTCTGGCCGCGATACACATCATCCCTGCTTTATGCGGCGCGCTTTTCAACTTGGACTTGACCTTCTTCCGTCTCGACTGCTTTCTACAAATGGACTATTCACGCAACAGATACTGTGGCTGCTGATTCCTGTGTTTTTAGTTTTCAGCTTGCTTCTTATCTGTTATGTTTTCTATGCCATTCGAAAGCCAGACCTGAATGGCGGCGAGAACCTTCGCTGCCGTGGGGTCCTGGAAAACACTACCCGTTCAACTATAGACGCCCTCTTACAAAGATTTTTGAGGTTCCGGATGCTGAATTCTGGCGAATTTGCGTCAGCTGGGCAATCTTCTGCCTTATCCCTGTTTACGCGATTGTTGTCTCAAGAGTCATTTTGCCTTTTAACTGCGGTGAAGCATTGAACTCCGGCTTTGTCACAGTCACATTCGTTAAAGAGATTAAAGAGTTAAAGTGTGGATCGGCTGAGCACATGAGCCTGGCTGCACCCTCAATCGCGGGACTTATTATATGGTGCATTCTTCCACCTCTTGGTATCTTGGGTCTGACTATTCATGCCCATACGAGAGACCTAATGACTGTAAGTATATCATCACTGTAGAAAAAGTCAAAATCTCATATGATTTTTAATCACAGTCGCCCGAATTCTACCAAATGTTCTGGCCGCTCTACTATCCCTTTAAGATGAACAATTCGTTCTTTTTGCCCATCAAGCTTTTCTCTTTCCTCCTCTTCCAAAGCACCCATGCGGCATTTAGATCCGATACTCTTCAGATGACAGCAGGGATTCTCGTTTTATTAGTGGAGCTCACGTTGATTGCCTGGCGGCGTCCTTGGATTGAGGAATTTACCACATATATCCATTTTATCGCAAGTGGTGGTGTTATTGCCTTCCTAGTCTTTGCGAAAGACACTACAACGGTCCCTACCTCAAGTGATAGTTTTAACAACTATGACCCCATTTTGACTACAACAATTACCCTATCTGCCGTTGTCGTGGGTATTCTACTCGCTGTCGCGACTATCGTGCCATTTTTCCTTCAAGGTATTTTTTCCGCCCCCTTCTTTCGAATCTTTATCTCCTCACATATAATCTCTAATGCGTTTTCTCTGAATCCAGTATGAGGCCAAAAATGTTTGAAAAACCGATAACATTTTTAATCGTTCGAGAGCTCATAATATGCCTGGAATACACGTTTCAGTACCAACAGAGGATTGCGAAGGAAACATTAACGACGAGTCAAAGCGTTTAAAAATGGACTCTGTTCGGAGCTCAACCATTCAAAAGAGCTCAATGATCAAACAGGAATCAGAGGCAGAGTGGAAGGAAAGTGAACTGCCTCCCGGGTTCTCAATGTCGCAGCTGAGGTGATCCGCGCTGTTGATGCGGCTGGTCTTATATTATAATTGTGTATTTAATTTATTGACTCTCATCTTTAAACCATCATGTGCGGCAGGCAAAGTTTTATTGATTCTTTCTATCAACAACAATAAACTGCATATTCAAAGTTTATACTCCAATCTCCATGCGTATGGGCATCCACATAGTACCTAAAAGTTGTTGAAACACATACATATACCGAAGAGGGCAATAAACCTCCAGCAAAAACGTAACAAGACCCTTTACAGTATCATTGTTAAGCCTTTGTATTGAATCAGCTCCAAACTCATAGTTCAGTCCAAGGTCTTGACATCCACCTTCACTTCGTTGAAATCAACACAGCTGGATGAATTGCTCAATCGCAAAAATTATTCAAGTATCGACAACCAAAAATGACGACGCTTGAGGACAAAGCCATCTGGAACCAGGCAGCGAGCGGACGAAACGGAGGATCTGGGTGCTGACATCCTCCGCTCGAGCACAGACGACATCATCAATCGCGTGAAGCTTCTTGAGAATGAAATCAAAGTCAGTCAGCTTTTCCTATTATTCGTATAAAGTTTCTCAAAGTGTTTGGATGAACGCGCGGCGGAGACATTCCAAACCTTTGTTTAGCACATCATGTACTAACATTGAAATGTCTCTTTAACCCTTTCACTTCATCATTGAATGTCGCTTGTTATGCATTTGAAAACAGATTATGAAGAGTGAGCAGATGCGGCTTCAGCATGAGCAGAATGCAATGACCGAAAAGATTAAGGACAACAAGGAGAAGATTAAGCTCAACAAGCAGCTTCCATACCTCGTCTCCAATATTGTCGAGGTAAGCTATTGACTCTCTGTATTTTGTTTTGTTTCCAATTAATATCTTTGTGCTAACTTGATGCCACCACAGATTCTTGACATGGACCCCAATGACGAGCCTGAGGAGGATGGAGCAAACATCGATTTGGATGCGCATCGCAAAGGAAAGTGTGCTGTTGTGAAGACATCAACAAGACAGGCATGTTGGACTTTATTGCCTTGAGGCTTACATCCTGAAATCAGACCATTTTTCTTCCCATGGTTGGTCTCGTTGATTCCAACAAGTTGACACCTGGAGATCTCGTTGGAGTAAACAAGGACAGCTATTTGGTTTTGGACACCCTTCCCCAGAGTACGTTTCTCGGTGTTATCGTCCAAATAAGTAAAGAGTTTAACTAAATAGCATTCATCTTTAGGTACGATTCCCGTGTAAAGGCTATGGAGGTCGACGAGAAACCGACTGAAGACTACAATGACATCGGTGGTCTCGACAAGCAAATTACAGAGCTTGTCGAAGCCATTGTCGACCCCATGAACCAGCGAGAACGTTTCATCAACCTTGGAATTAAGCCTCCTAAAGGTTGTCTCATGTACGGACCCCCTGGAACCGGAAAGACTCTTCTTGCTCGCGCTTGTGCTGCTCAGTCGAATGCTACTTTCCTAAAACTCGCTGGACCTCAACTTGTGCAGATGTTTATTGGAGATGGCGCTAGGCTTGTGAGGGATGCTTTTGCGCTTGCAAAGAGAAGGCGCCAACCATTATTTTCATTGATGAAATTGATGCATCGGAACGAAGCGGTTTGATAGTGAGAAGAGCGGTGACAGAGAGGTGCAGAGGACTATGTTGGAGCTTCTTAACCAGTTAGACGGGTTTAGCAGTGATGACAGTATTAAGGTATGATACCGTTTTTTCGCTCATGTATTACTTTAGAACACATATAAGGTTCTATAACTACTTCGTTTATTTAATGACTTTCTTGTTATTCTTAGGTTATTGCTGCTACCAACCGTATTGATATCCTCGACCCCGCCCTCCTCCGATCCGGTCGTCTTGACCGTAAGATTGAGTTTCCCGTCCCCAACGAAGAAGCCCGCGCTAGAATCATGCAAATCCATTCCCGAAATGACTGTATCCGGTGACGTTAACTTTGAGGAACTTTCTCGATCATGTGACGAGTTCAATGGAGCGCAGTGCAAAGCTGTTTGTGTTGAGGCTGGTATGATCGCGTTGAGGAGGGGTGCGGTTGAGATCACGCATGAGGATTTTATGGAGGGAATTCAGGAGGTGCAGGCGAAGAAGAAGACATCGTTACAGGTGAGGGGGTTTCTCAATCTGTCACTTTGTTAGGCTTCCTATTTTCAATTCAAACTTAACTAATGCTTTTCCTTTGACTCTAGTACTACGCTTAAACTTGCTTCAAGACATTGTCAACTTTTGTTTTCTTTCGCTCTCTGGGAGGAGTTTCGCATCTCTTTGTTCACGCAGCTTCCGTCCAAATATATTATTCAAGGATTTTAATTGTTGCTTTTTTCTTTGTCGTTTACCATTCATTGGCATACTTATAGAGCTAAGGACCGACTGCAATTACTCTTATCAGTTTGTCAATTGATATCATTAGCCGAACTTGGAGCTGTACTTGAAACCGAACTTGGAACCGAACATGGAACATAGCACATACGGTAAATTCTAGCGATGAGGCATAGTCAGTTATTTGCCGTAATGGAGAATACACTATAATACCTTGTCATAATGAACAAATATACTATATTTACTCTGCCAAAATGGAGAATACACGTAATATAGTGAAAGTGTTATTGAATTGGTTACGTATGAACAGGATGAACATTCACATGTTTTTTATAACATAGGAGCTTATTTTTATTAGTGTGTAGTCAATATGGTTAGCCTTAAAACACTATATAAAATCTTAAACTTGCAAAACTGCTCCAAATTGCGTGAGATCGGTGTATAATAAATTATTGAACCCATACGGAGCCAATATGTGAGCATGGAGTTTTATCATATTCATGATGCCATAGTCAACATCGTTGGCCTACTCTGTGGCCAGGTGTGACGCGTGTGAGGTAACGGAGAGATAAAAAAACTACTCATATCATACAAACTACTCATATGTATGCTTGAGAGTTGGTGAATACATAAAAAACCAATATGAGCCATCCATGAGCATGGGATTTTTTCAACTTTCTTCACACATCATAGTCAGCATGACTGCCAACCCTGTGACAGAGTGTAATGATGCATGTTATGTAACAAAAAAGGAAAACCTGCGCAAAACTGCAAAAACAGTCAAGTTGTTTGATACACATGTTTTTTGCAACTTCATTCATTTGCTGTGATAGTTTTTGATGTGAAATTCTCTCTTTGGTCCCCTCTGCTAAGCCCCAGCATACAAAGACAGAGAAGATGTGATATAACAAAACTTAACGGAGTTAGTCAAAATGTTTTAGCCATCAGCCATGTGAATAATGTAATTCTCCACAGTTTTGTATTGCATACAGCGAACATGTGTTGTTATGTGCGTGTCCATGCGTTTGTCTGTCTTTTATTTATTACTTGTGTATTACATTTATATGAGAGATTCTTGATGAGTTTGTACCTCTAAATTAAGGGTTTATATTAAGTTATTTCCCCATTCTATGTCCCACGTAGTTGGCCTTACGGCATGATCTTGCCTTCACTCTTACTTAGATGACAGAACTCCTACCCTGTAACCACCCGGTGAAGCAATCCTGTTGTTTGAGACAGAAGGCTGTAATGGAATGATCTGCGGATCAAGGAGCAGTCGGCTAACGATCATGCCAAGAACCTCATAGAGTCTCAAGTGACTGATTTGGTCTAGCACTTGATTGGAGAGGACTTCAGGGCCAAGGAAGCGTGGGAGGGCCTCGTGCCATTGCTTGAGCGTATATCCCAACCCAACCGCAACACCCTCACGCGCAAGCTCACGCGTCTCAGAATGAAAGGAGGGCGATTCTTTACGCGTATTGTTGCAGAACTTTGACAATGGTCAACCAACTCAAGGCAGCCAGAAAGGCTGTCTCCAACAAGCAACACATTGCTTACCTGCTCACCAAACTCCCAGAAACTTACAACGTCGCGGTTGCCAACATTGAAACGGACAACAAAGCGGTCAAGGACTACAACCTGTTCGTTGCCAGGCTTCTCAACTGTAAAGAGAAGATCAAGGACCGCGTGGAGGCATCGGAGAAAGCGGAGGCCTTCTTCAAGGGGAAGAAACCAGCAGGAAAGGACGCGTCGAAAGGTGGAGATAAAAGGTCAGTGACTTGTTTTAAGTGCAAGAAGATCTATTGTGCGTCAGGTTGACGCGGAGACTGGGGAAGCCTTGTCGGTTACGCTGGGGAAGTGGATGACCGATGGATTCTGGACTCTGGAGCCACTCACCATATGACCTTCTCTAAAGAAGGTTTGCAGGGTTACCGCGTCGCGAGCAGCCGCGTAAAAACTGTAGAGCACGGCAAAGGAAACGCGTGGAGGGAGCAGGAGATTTAAGCCTCAGCATCAAGGTCGGGAAGACTGCGAAAACGATCACGCTCAAGAATGTACTCTATATGCCAGAGCACACGCGTAATCTCATCTCCCTGGGTGCAGCAGCGTTGCGTGGCGTTGTTTTGCAGTCATCCAGCGGCAAGTATCGCCTCAGACAAGTCGGATCAAACGACGTGACGGCAGAGTTCAAGGTTGAGGACAACCTATTTAATCTGGTGCAGCCAGTCATCTCAGCAAACACCACGATGGATGTAAAAAGCAAGTCGCTGAACAGCGCGCACATTTGGCATCAACAGATGGGTCACATCTCGAAAGGCGGTGAAGAAGCTCGAAAAATTGGCAACGGGTGTCAGCATCACGTTATATACTGACGACGACGATGTACTGTGCAAGGGATGCATTGAGGGGAAGCTTACGCGCTCCTCCCACGCGGAGAGAGTTGAGAAGGACTACAGAGTCTCGGAACGCGTTCACGTGGATTTGGCCGGATATCTGAAGCGGAAGAGCTTGGGAGGGTCGCGTTAATTCATGGTGGCTGCAACACGTACATGCCAAGGAAAAGGAGCAACCGGTTCCGTACATCAAGCAGTACAAGAGAGAGGCCGAGGCACTCACAGGTCGACGGATTGACGTGTTGAGATACTCGCAAAGGAACCCTGAGTAGATGGAACGTCTTCGAGAAAAGCCGCATCTCCTGGAGATTGTTGCAGATAACGGTGGGGAATTTAAGAACAAGCAGCTGGAGGAATGGTGCCTTGAATAAGGCATTAAGCTCACGTTCACCATGCCCTACACGCCTCAGCAGAACGGTGTCGCGGAAAGAATGAATAGTTCGCTCATTGAGAAGGCAAAGTGCATGCTTAGCGACTCGAGTCTTGACGACAAATTCTGGGGAGAGGCTGTTACGTGTGCCAAGTACTTGCACAATTGATCTCGTAAGGATGGGATTTCACCTCTGGAAGGCTTCACGGGAAGGAAGCCTAACTTGAAACGCGTTTGACTCTTCGGTTACGCGTGGTACGCGCACGTCTCAAAGGAACGACGGAAGAAGATGGATAAGAACGCTTGCAAATGTATTTTCTTGGGATATGAGGTGATGGGGTATCGCCTTTACAACCCAGTCATGAAGAAAGTAGTGCGCAGCAAGACTGTTGTGTTTGACGAGTTGAACACTGGGGTGTGTTGAATACTTGTTGTTCACGGGGCTCAATTAAAACAAAGTTAGACGCACTTTTGCTCGAACAACGTTCTTTATTTACTTCGACTCTGTTGAATCTCTGTTGTATCGTTATAACAATTCAATAAACTCTTACTTTGCGATTCATGATGTTCATCCGTCGAACATGTTCATCCGACTGAACCAGAGAGACGACCTTTACGTCGCACGTTATAGATCTATATTCACGTTTGACTCGTATTTAACATGATCACATATCAGCTTTAACGCTGTAGCAAAACTCAACTTGTTATTGCGGTACGCCAAATGACTAAGAGTTGCAGTTTTGCTACGTTGCGGAATGCCGATAGATCAAGTTAACTCGACGACGAGAATGTATACTATAGATCTCAGCTCCGAGCACGCGTGATTATGTTCCGCACATAAGGTCTTTACACTTTATCATCTTATCGTCATTACACCCCAGGGTCCCGCACCCTTGGGTCAGCGCGTCAGGGTCCCGCTCCCCAGGGTCCCGCTCCCCAGGGTCCTGCACCCTGGGGTCCTGCACCCTGGGGACGTCGCTCCAAGCACCCTGAATCACCTCCCCAGGGTCCTGAACCCTGGGGCGTCTCTCCGGTGTCTACCGCACCCTGGGATAGACCCTGCGGCAGACCCCCGGGCTCTTACACATGTTTATCATGTGTAAGGACATATGTCAGCATATGTCACAGCCACCGTGAGAAGCAAGAGAAGCTGAGAAGCGCCACCAAAAGGCGTTATATGGAAACATCCCATCAATTCTCAGCATCTGAGTGAGAAGTGCACTTTAAGTTCCCAGAGGACTTTTATTGAAAATGACTATAAAAGGGATCACTTTCCCCCTCCAAGTGGAAGTATCAGTTCAATCCTGTACTCTCTGCAATATCTATCGCGCATTCTCTCTAAACGTTAACACAAAACTGCTACATACTGTTATTATGGCTGACACTACCTCCTCCACCTCTCTGCGGCCCTCCAAGTTCATTGGCACCACTGTGGTTGAATTCGACGAGCAAGTTCGGAAGGTCAAGATCTACGCTCAGGCTCGAGGTGTTGAGCATCTCTACGACGCTGGCACTGTGGTTCCGGCCATTCCTCTCGCTCCTGTGACCCAAGATCCTGGCCCTCCTCCGGCACTCGTGAATGCTCTCGCTCCTGGTGCTGCTCCCGACGAGGTCGCCATCTACACCGCTCAGACGGAACGCTTCAAGGTGGAGCTTAACTCATGGAATGCACGGTACACGGTGTTCAACCATGAACGCAACCGGTACCAGGCTGATCTCCTCCGTCGAGAGAAGCACATCAAGCAGAACGAGATTGCTAAATCCATCCTTGATGAGTGTTTTCCCGATTCCGATCGAAAAAGAGTTGAACACTTGACTAACGCTTCCGAGCAGGTCGCTGCGCTCCGTGCGCTTTACACTGTTGGTAATCTTGACGGTCAGGCCGGCCAGCAGTGGAACATCAAGTGGGGTCACCTCAGGGTTGGTCCCACTGCTACTATGACCGATATTATCCGCTATATTGATCAGATCCTTGACCTTGTTGATGCTCATCAGAGGATCTATCCTAACGATTCCGATCGCAGGCAGATTCTTGATCTCTTGGTCGCCAAGTTTACTCATAACTGTCCGGCAGTCCCTGAGTTTACTGGTATTTCCGTTGCCGTCAACGATGGAGGTTCGTCGTCGTTCCTTCCCACTGTCGCTCCTGGCGACAATCCTCCCGAGGACTTCTATGCTCAAGGTGTGAATCGGTTCCGTACCAAGATTCAGACCGCGCTCAAGCAACTCCGCGCCAACGCATCGCTCTCTGAGAACCATGTGTTGCATGCTAGAGCAGCAAAGGCGAAATCTTCTAAGGCTGACGCCAACAAGAAGAAATCGTCGACTCCAAAGGTCTCAAAGCACTGCAAGATCCACGGCGACTGTATGCACGACGACTCTGAATGCCGCGCCCAGAAGCAGTCCAAGACAGCTGAGGGTGGCGTCAAGAAGAGGAAGACTCATAAGACGCCAACGGCAAGCACCAAGTGCACGGTGTGCCAGAAAGGTCATAAGGCATCTGACTGCCCGACTTTGAAGGCCATACTTGATGAGCAGGCTAAGGCTTACCGAGCCTCCGGCAAAGCATCTGCGGCCTCCGAAGCCATGGATGTCGATAGTGAAGCTGACACTAAGGAGGTTCCGACTTCTTCAAAACAGAAAGCCTCCGGGAAAGCTAATCGCGTGGAGATCCCGCTGACTCAGAATGAGATTTCCTCTATCGTGAGAAAGCATCTTCGTGCAAATGCTGCTATAGTTCCTCGTCAGACTGTTCCGACAGTTACTTGTGAACTTAACGAGACGATTGTTGAACGCTTCCGAGCTCATTCAGCAGTTCACATCAAACTCGGTGGTCTTGTTGATTCTGGAGCTTCTGCCTGGATGTCTCCTATTGCCGATCTGTTCGACAATCTTATCCTCCTAGCTCCAGGTGAGGAAGGCACTGTCCACCTCGCTGATGACCGTTCTGTACCGGTCAAAGGATATGGAGATGTTATGTACAAGTTCGGCGATCATTTCCGTTTGATCAAACATGTTCTGTACGTCCCTGATCTTACTGAGCCTCTGTGTTCGGTATTGGGCATGATTGAGGGCACACAAGACTTAGTCGTCTTTTCGGCTGATGAGGTATATCTCTATATCCATCAAGAAGGTCGAACAATCACTATTGGCCGTCGTGTCGGTGACCTTTATCACCTCCTTACTACAGTAGACACAGCACCAAAGCTAATGGAGATTACGGATGGTGATAATGAGGCTAATCACGTTACATCCGCATTATTGGTTCCGACTGATGAAGCAACCCTCCTCGGCGACGAGTGGGATACCTGGTTACGCACCGCTCTTGGAGATGAACCTCTGGTTGAAGGATCCGCTCCTGCAGACAACCACGACATGGTTTTGGACTCACTTTCCGAAGTAAGTTCATCAAACTCGATTAGTAACGCCCAATCTAATCGTCTTTCTACAGCTGCATTTCTAGGCAAAAATGCAGACATGACCATAAAGGAAATCGTTATGCTGCATAAGCGATTTGGTCATGTTCATCCACGGATTCTTATCCAAACGATGACTCATGTAGATTGCATCACAGTAAATAAAAAGTTATTATCAGACCCGTCTGTTATTTCTTTATTGAATGAGTCTATCCTTGAGAACTGTCTTATCTGTGCCCAAAATAAGATAGTCCAACGGCCCATAGGTTCTTCATCCCAATCGGTCCGCCGAAAACTCTATAGAATCCATACCGATACTGTACCTTTACCTTGCCAAAATGAAAAAGGGTTGAAGTACTGGTTACCATTCGTCGACGAAGGTACCCGATGGATTACCATACGCTTTGTTCGCGACAAAGGACAATCTGCTAGCATGACCATTTCGACCATAATGCAGTTGGAAAATGAAACCGGACTCCGCGTCGCGGAATTCAGATCTGACACAGGCGAAATTGCTACGTCTACAGACTTCCAGAAGTTCTGCACGGAAAAACTTCCGCCGATCACAATCTCACCATCACCACCTTACACTAAGGAGCTCAATGGTTTGGTTGAACGGACTATCAGAAGCCTCAAAGTGATGGCATCCTGTATGCTTACTCAGTCCAAGCTTCCTGATATTTTCTACTCTCATGCACTCCTGTATAGCGCCCTTGTTAAGAACACGCTTTGGCACCCTTTTCTGAAAGGAACACCATATCAGTCGTTTACTGACAAGAAACCCGATTTGACACGTATCAGATCGTTTGGTTGCCTGATCAGCATACACTTGCATCCAGATCAGCGGCGTGCGCTACATACCCGCGACAAATCCGAACTCGGGTTATTTTTGGGATATGAAGGACAGTCGCTTAAAGTAGTGAAAGCTTACAATTACCGAACGGGTACGATACGTCCCTACTATCATGTATACTTTCACGATGGTGTATTCCCCGGAAACAGCCCATCGAAATCAGTCCTTGATGATCTACTATCAACTTATCCTGTTTCGACATTTTCCTTTGACGAAATACCAATTGAAACAGAAGAGGAAGTCATTCCTGAGGATATTACTTCGGAAGTACTTATCCCAAATGATGATAGTGACTCCGAAGAAGAGGACCCGATTCCTTTCGTCACTTTCCCTATAAACTTTGACGATGAAATCACGCTTGTAGTACCTCCCGTTGTACTTGTTGCACCTCCTGAGGATGCACCACTATCAAGACGAACCAGATCACGTGCACCTGCTCCCGAATGGTCTCGTACTCCTGGCGTTACCTTCCGAGGTGATCCAGGCGACCGAGCTGCACGCAGTAAAGTCATCAAACCAAAGATTGTTTTCCCTGAACCAGCTCCGAGTTCAACTCCTCCTCAGAAAATCCCTATGTCACAAGTTCTTCCTTTACCTTCATCCGTTGAAGAAGCTATGTCACGGCCAGATGAAGCACCATTTTGGTACGCGGCAATGTTGAAGGAATACAACGAACTTAAGCGACGTGGGACGTGGGATGAAGTACCTTTTCCGAAAGGTGCTCATCTAATTGATGGAAGATGGGTTTTCGATCATAAGTTCGATCAAGACGGTAACCTTATCCGTTATAAGGCCCGTTGGGTTGCTCGAGGTTTCAGTCAAATTCCAGGCAAAGAATATACCGAAGTGTTTTCGCCTGTCGCAAACGCTAATACTATTCGGTTTTTCACTTGCTGGAGTGCGATTCTATGCCTTCTTATCTATCAGATAGATATTACTGGCGCATACCTCTTTGGAACTCTCCACGATCTGAATTATTTGGTGATGCCACATGGTTTTGAAAAGTTCGCAGCTGACGGTGCTATGATTGTCTGTCGATTGAATCAGGCCATCTATGGTTTACATCAATCCGGACGAGAATGGTACATAACACTGTGTCTTTGGCTTGTAAAAGATGAAGGTTTTACGCGCAATAGAGCTGATGTCTGTCATTTCGTCAAATATGACAAAGAGTCTAATACTCTTATCCACGTAATCATTTATGTGGATGATATCATTATCATTACTGTTAATGTAAGCTTTATTCACGCCTTCATTGATCGAGTGGACAAGCGATTCAAAGTTGGAACCAAAGGGCCTATTGACTGGATGACCAAAATCCAAGTTATTCACACCGTTGAAGGAACGTTTATTTGCCAACGATTCTATATCAAGCATTTATTAGAGTCCTGTGGATTATGGGATACGGGTATCACCTCGAAACCCACTCCTATGACCATCAACTGGTGTCACGATGATTCAGCAGCTGAGTTATCGCAAAACGAACGCGATCAATTCCGTTCAATCCTGCAAAAGATTTCCTATCTCGCGCAGAAGACCAGACCTGATCTGGCATTTACCGTCAGTAAACTAGGGCAATATCAAGCTAACCCAAATGCTGGGGACTTTGTTGCACTAGTTCGAGTTTTACGTTATTTACTTGACACGCATGACTATGGTATACTATACTCAAAATCGGCGTTGTCTTCTATGACACAACTCACTGAAGGTAGAACCGCCATCTTGGACATAGAAGAAGCACCTCTTTGTTATGCAGACGCCAGTCACGCATGTGAAGATGACTTTAAGTCACGTACCGGTTACGTGGTGTTATTCGGTGGCGGCGCCATTTCATGGCAGTCCAAGAAGCAAACGGTTGTTGCGCAATCATCTTCTGAAGCGGAGCTCATTGCACTCAGTGAAGCTACCCGCGAGATGATATGGTATCAAAGTCTCATGGATGAAGCCTTAATCCAACATCCTGGTGTATCCCGTATATATCAAGATAACGACTCAACCATTGCTATAGCGAAAAATCCGATGCATCATCAACGTGTCAAACACATGAACGTGAAACACAGATTTGTCAACGACAAGATTGATGAACGCCGCATCGAACTCGCCTATTGCTGGTCAGAAGACATGGTCGCTGACGTCTTAACGAAGTCTTTACCTACTGAAGCACATCAACGGCATGTCCGCAGCCTTGGTATGCGACGATTCAGAGACTTGACCACACTGCCATCAGAAAAGCAATAGTTCCTTGAATTGCGGGGGTGTGTTGAATCTCTGTTGTATCGTTATAACAATTCAATAAACTCTTACTTTGCGATTCATGATGTTCATCCGTCGAACATGTTCATCCGACTGAACCAGAGAGACGACCTTTACGTCGCACGTTATAGATCTATATTCACGTTTGACTCGTATTTAACATGATCACATATCAGCTTTAACGCTGTAGCAAAACTCAACTTGTTATTGCGGTACGCCAAATGACTAAGAGTTGCAGTTTTGCTACGTTGCGGAATGCCGATAGATCAAGTTAACTCGACGACGAGAATGTATACTATAGATCTCAGCTCCGAGCACGCGTGATTATGTTCCGCACATAAGGTCTTTACACTTTATCATCTTATCGTCATTACACCCCAGGGTCCCGCACCCTTGGGTCAGCGCGTCAGGGTCCCGCTCCCCAGGGTCCCGCTCCCCAGGGTCCTGCACCCTGGGGTCCTGCACCCTGGGGACGTCGCTCCAAGCACCCTGAATCACCTCCCCAGGGTCCTGAACCCTGGGGCGTCTCTCCGGTGTCTACCGCACCCTGGGATAGACCCTGCGGCAGACCCCCGGGCTCTTACACATGTTTATCATGTGTAAGGACATATGTCAGCATATGTCACAGCCACCGTGAGAAGCAAGAGAAGCTGAGAAGCGCCACCAAAAGGCGTTATATGGAAACATCCCATCAATTCTCAGCATCTGAGTGAGAAGTGCACTTTAAGTTCCCAGAGGACTTTTATTGAAAATGACTATAAAAGGGATCACTTTCCCCCTCCAAGTGGAAGTATCAGTTCAATCCTGTACTCTCTGCAATATCTATCGCGCATTCTCTCTAAACGTTAACAGACTCAACACACGAGTCTTTAAATACTCAAACAAAACGAACAAGTAAAGAGGAAAGACAGCACAAAGGTAAACCTATCGGATGTAGGGGTTACGGGGCTCAATTGTAATTAAATATAATGTATTAATAAAGAGAATTAAAGTATAAAATAGTGATGGAGTCTCCAGCGGTGACTAAGAACTAATTACTTCGAAACTTCTATATATTGATTCTAACTACTTTTCGCAATACATGTAGAAAGTGGGGATTTACAACAGAAACTCATGATCCGTAAATCCCTCCAAATTACATATCATAAATTAAACATAAAATAACAAAGTTAAGGGATTAACGCATCCTCAAATGGAATGAGGAGCTCAATAAACCTGATCAAATCGAAACTTAAAATAACGCGTAAATGAAAAAAGTTCAGGGAAAAATTGATAAAATTGTTGGGTTTCGCTCACTTGACTCACGAGGACGCGTCAGGATCACTCGCACCATTAGTCCGCGGCGTCGGGCGCAACACTAGAGTGCTCTGGTATTTACGCGTCGTTAGAGTTGAGCGCGAACTCGCCCACTGGACTTCTAATTTACATTCTGGACTCATTTGAATTTCCACTTTGATTTACCTTCCTTGATTGGTTTATTTTTTATGCCAGTTTAAATTATAACTCTACCTGTTTGTGATTGGACATTTCCTTCTAGCCTTTATTCCCTTTGTTCCAGTCAAGGCTCTCTGATTGTTTATCTTTGTAGTGGAGAGTTTAACGCGTGAGTGTACGCGTCTCCGATAGGCTTACCTTTGTGTTGTCTTTCCTCTTAACTTGTTCGTTTTGTTTGAGTATTTAAAGACTCGTGTGTTGAGTCGAAATAAATCAAGAACGTTGTTCGAGCAAAAGTGCGTTTAACTTTGTTTTAATTGAGCCCCGTGAACAACAAGTATTCAACAGTGGTAGCACTTCTCTGACGACATGGGAAAGAAAGACGACTCAGATGACGAGCGCAGCAAGCCAGTCAAGTTCGACGGGCAAGACTTTCACATCTGGAAACGTCGGATGACCACTTACCTCAAAGACAAGGGTCTTTGGGCGATCACTGAGATAGGATTTACGCCGTACGTTAACGAGAACGCTCCAACCAAAGAAGAGAAGGATCTGCGGATCAAGGAGCAGTCGGCTAACGATCGTGCTAAGAACCGGATAGAGTCTCGAGTGACTGATTCGGTCTTACACTTGATTGGCGAGGACTTCACGGCCAAGGAAGCGTGGGAGTGCCTCGTGTCATCATTTGAGCGTATATCCCAACCCAACCGCAACGCTCTCACACGCAAGCTCACGCGTCTCAGAATGAAGGAGGACGCGTCTTTACGCGTATTCGTTGCAGAACTTTCGACAATGGTCAACCAACTCAAGGCAGCCGGCGAGGCTGTCTCCAACGAGCAACACATTGCTCACCTGCTCACCAAACTCCCGGAAGCTTACGACGTCGCAGTTGCCCAACATTGAAAACGGACGACAAAGCGGTCAAGGACTACAACCTGGTCGTTGCCAGGCTTCTCGACTGTGAAGAGAAGATCAAGGACCGTGTGGAGGCATCGGAGGAAGCGGAGGCCTTCTTCACGACAAGAGCGCGTAAGGGGAAGAAACCAGCAGGAAAGGACTCGTCGAAAGGTGGAGATAAAAGGTCAGTGACTTGTTTTTAAGTGCAAGAAGATAGGACACTATGCGAACAAGTGTCGCTCTGGGAAGAAGAAGGACTCGGGGGAGTCAAGTGATGATACCTCAGAGAACGAGAGAGATGGTGGTGGTAGGAACCGTCATCGTGGGAAGTGGTGGAAGAAGCGCGCCTCGGACAAGAAGAAGTCTGCAAACACGGCGCGTGCAAGTCCAATTGCCTTTATGGCTATTGTGCGTCAGGTTGACGCGGAGGCTGGGGAAGCCTTGTCGGTTAAGCTGGAGAAGCGGGATAACCGATGGATTCTGGACTCTGGAGCCACTCACCATATGACCTTCTCGAAGGAAGGATTGCGGGGTTACCGCGCCGCGAGCAGCCGCGTAAAAACTGCAGAGCACGGCGAAGGAATACGCGTGGAGGGAGTAGGAGATTTAACCCTCAGCATCAAGGTCGGGAAGGCCACGCAAACGATCACGCTCAAGAACGTACTCTATGTGCCGGAGCTCACGCGTAATCTCATCTCTCTGGGTGCAGCAGCGTCCGCGTGGCGTTGTTTTGGAGTCATCCAGCGGCAAGTATCGCCTCAGACACGTCGGATCGAACGACGTGACGGCAGAGTTCAAGGTTGAGGACAACCTATTTTATCTGGTGCAGCCAGACACCGCAGCAAACACCACGATGGGTGTGAAAAGCCAGTCGCTCAACAGCGCGCAGATTTGGCATCGACGGATGGGTCACATCTCGATGAAGGCGGTGAAGAAGCTTGAAAAATCGGCAACGGGTGTACGCATCACGTTGTATAACGACGACGACGACGCGCTGTGCAAGGGATGCATTGAGGGGAAGCTTACGCGCTCCTCTCACCCGGAGAGAGTTGAGAAGGACTACAAAGTCTTGGAACGCGTTCACGTGGATTTGGCGGGACCCATGAAGCGGAAGAGCTTGGGAGGGTCGCGTTACTTCATGGTGATTGTGGACGCGTCAACGGGTTACTGCAACACGTACATGCTCAAGGAAAAGAAGCAAGCGGTTCAGTACATCAAGCAGTACAAGAGAGAGGCCGAGGCACTCACAGGTCGACGGATTGACGCGTTGAGATACTCGGAAAGGAACCCTGAGGAGGAGGACGTCCGTCTAGCGTGACCACTCTAATGGATGCGCAATGGTGTCTGTAATAGATGTCGTATATTACACTAATAGATATAGAATAAATGTAGTTTACCAACTTATGTAAGACGTATTATATGTAAGACGTCAGTTGTGTCTAGCAGTGGTTTGTGTCTAGCAAACAAAATAAAACTGTTAGATACCTAATAGATATAGAATAATGATTGGCAAATTTTAATGCTTGCCGTAGTACAGTGTCACACAGTTAAGGGTCGGTTAGCAATAAAACTCCGAACGGACTTCGGCGGTAAAAATGGTGCATGATCTTACTTAAAATGGAGCTTAGCTTAAGTCTATTCGGGTTGTTGACGTCGTTATTTCTATATGCCATAACATGGGACTCTGGCCGACTGTTTTGAGGATTCTGCAAGGCTGAAAGGCGTTCATCAAGCGACCGAAGGTATATAGCATACTTTTATTCACAAGTTAATCGTATCAGCTTCGTCTCTTCATTTCTTTCCTTTCAAAAACGTTAAACGTCTCTTTAGATGACATTTGCAGTATCATTAACAACATGTATGAAGCAAGGAAGCCAACTCTTTGGCATACTGTGAATCCAGTCACTTTAATTGCTCCCCCAGTGTCCTCTTGTCTGGGCTGTAGGGCACCTTTGAGATTTCAAGAATCCGACGCCAACGTTAACGTCTTGTCTACAACTGGTCTGAAGAAAGGTTATTTGCTCAAGGCTGATTGCCGCCGACGCTCTCAATCGACTCATTGCAACAAGTCATCTTACTTTGTGGATTCCTACCTCACACCTTCAACCGCATTTCCGTCATCTTCTCACAACAAGAGAGTGATGTACTCAAAAGACATTATAGAAAAAACCGGACTTCTTCGATTGGATCAGTCAAACTACATCAACGTAACGGCAGCGGACATATGGGCAGTTAGAGTACCAGTAATGTTAAGGCAAGTACTAGTATTTTCCGTTATTTTTTGGTTGCGAAGATACTGACCATCCAATCTTTTCAGCTCCAAGCACTGGACTTCACAGCTCGCATACCAGGCGTTGGTCTCCTCTTATCAGCAGCAAAAAATTCCTTCTCCGAAAGCAAACCCTCTTTTCAAGAAGGCCTACATACTTAGGACTATCATCAAACTTCATGAACACCGACTGCTCCGCGAGCCGCACCTCGGAGAACTGGAGCTTGAGCACTGGGAGTCAGCAGATTTGCCTGGTGCAGCGGGAAGTACTTTGCGTGAATATACACGTGCGATGGAGGATTTTGTTAGTTACTTTCGACGCTACAGTGCTACGAAGTGGAATCATTCCTGTGGTGCATGCCATCGTATTTCGTCAAAAGGAAATGTAATATCAGCATCAGTGGTGGATGGGAAGGCCATAGGTAATACATAATGTTTGATATCGCTTACATAGCCTAGGCCACCAAGTTTGTCGAATAGCGGGTTGTAAGGACCCTATAACGACACCGCAGGAGGGTTTCTGTAAATCACACTATGAAGAATTTGGGTTAGTTTGCATCATTGTAGGATGTGAGGAAAAAGCGAATTCTGAAGGAAGCGATGGTAGAACATGCTTGAACCTCGACCACGTCAATATGTACAACTCAGTCTTGCTTCGACAAACAGCGCCGTCGACAGCACAAAGTCGAATCCTACTGCCTCCCCGGAAGAGAAAGAAGCAAACGTCTACGGTTGATGACTTTACAACTGACAAAGATGAGGCAGAAAGGGGCGCATTTAAGTATAGAGTTACTCGTCGTCACCTTCCGGGAATTTTCATCAATGTTTGGTCATGTGGTCATATTATGAACGTGTTCAAAATGTTCACTTTTGAGCAGACGGGGGAACTTTTGCCCGGGATATCACATACGTATGAAAGTATAGGTATAGAGTAAAATATTATGAAATATTTATGTTTCCACTAGGTCGCTATCCTACTTTCACGTTCTTCGATAAGGCATGCCGTTTCATTCCGTCGGTGAAGCATGCGATTGACGCTGTTGATAACCCCATTATGGCTAACACATTTCGTCGTGTGATAGACGAGGTTGTGTGGCTCGTGGATAAATTTCATTTCAAGTCGCATAATGACGAACGGTGCAAGGAATTGTTTAATCCCGAACTTGATGAAATTGCATTTCCGGAACTAGGGCGGTGGAATACTCAGGCAGCCGAGCAAGCGAATGCCTGGTTGCAACGGGTAGCAAACGTACTTCGAACAACGGATTCGCTACTTCACGACTTCTATATGTATTCGTTTGTTGATTCATACAACGAGTTCACCAGGTTAGGCTTATTACTTTGGTTAAAGCGTAACTTTATCTTAGCATATGGAAAATTTAAAAATGTTTTATGGGTATTATTTACTATTACTTCACTTAACTCTACATGTTTTTGATGGCACGGTATTATTATACAATAAAAAGGTATCTATTATATCTCCATTAGTCATTTGTACTTGGTTGTTCTATAGCCAATAGTTCTCTATTGCAGCACAATTTTTGACTTTACCCTAACATATTATCGGGGGATCAAATGCGCCATAATTGGCTACATTAATAAATGATAATGCATGCAAAGTCTTAGTAACGTTTATTGGGAAAGTTTCTTATAAATGAAAGGGTCCTTCTTTAACTCCTGTCGATCATGCTTGGTCTTGACGTAAAGAAGGTTACGGTGAATCCTATCGAAATGGTTGATGGAAGTTGGTATCATGCCATCAGGTAGCTCAATGGTATCGAACGCAGGCGGAAGTGCTCCACAAGTTTGCTGAATCCCCCGACTTGACGCCGAAAATCTTCGCTCTTCTTTCTTAGCGGAACGTACACCTTGCTGATGACAGGATCGTTCTTAAAAAAGTAATCTAAAACGACAATGCCCTTGCAATACTTATACGTATCAACAGTTTGGGGTCTGCTGCTATCAGCCTTGTAGAGGGTCTGAGCTGCCTTGTCGTCGGACATACGATTTTCCCTCGGAGATAAAATGCCGGTGTCGTCTGTAAGTCTCCAGAATGCTTTCCCCAGTTTCATCATTTGATGTATAGTCTGCTTGGTAACATTCTTTGAAGACGATCTCCCGGCCAACTTCCTTGCGTCCTTCCGTCGGTTGACTTTCTTGTGGTTGTATTGCGAAGAATCTTTCAATTGCCGTTTCCGAGATGCTTTAAAAAACTCTTTTGATGAAGACGTAAATTCCTCATCACTGGATGAAGCATTCGCAGTAGACTGATCGGATGCTGATGTAGCCTCGTCTTGTATGTTGTCGGCGGGTGGTGAACTAGGTGCACTGTGAATAAATCTTCTGAATGATCCGAATTGTAGTCATCGTGATCAGATGACATCAGCTTAGAAACTTTGTCAGATCGATGCCGTTTGCGCGAGGGTTTCCGGCTTTCACTGCTTGACGAGCGATCTCGACTTTGGGAAAGGCGCCTGCTGCCAGAGTCAAGCTCTTTCATCTTGCCATGTGACTTATCATGCTTGTGCTTGGATATGTCAGTTCCGCACTGCCCTTTACTGCATAAAAAAAAAATGTGACAACAACAGTATGGAAGATCGGTTAACTCATAAAGGTACAGAAGTGAATTAGCGTACCGGGACTTCCTCAGTATTATGAAAACTTTAAGAAGAGCATCCTTTTGAAAAGGAACTTCGCCGTTTGTGTCATATTGCATTTCTCCAGTGTCGTTGTTGACGAAAAGTATATCCGCAACATCAACAAATGACGGAATTTCTCCATCAAACAGCACCGAGCCCACATTATCAATCAAACGGTGAGCGACCGCAAACGCGTCATCCTTATATACTGAAAGGAACATCAGAAAAAAAAGGCAATAAAGTAGCAATGATAGAGTTTTGTGAACTGATGAAGGAGACTTTGGAGAAACATACCTATTTTGCCGTCCTTTGACAACACTGAAGCGCAGATTACGCTGCTGTAACCATGGATTTGGAAGCGAACATTAACTTTCTGGCTCCCAGCAACACTGTCAACTAAATCTTTCTCCTTTTCCTTCACAGGAATGGTACGTTTTCCTAAGTCCCTGTCCTTCGACTGCAAGTCTAAAGAAACCATTTCGATGTCGACGTCGTAATCATCATCGTTGGGTTCAAGTTGATTGACCATACCAAGTTGAGCTTCGTGGTCCGCCTGAATGGTGCTTTTGGAGGCGCCGATAGGATCTTCGTTGGACGTTGTTGTCGTTGACGTAGTCAAGGGATTCTCTTGTATGCTTCCAGCATCGATCCTTGCAGGAACAGTAGGAGATGGGTGACGATTCCATCAAGTTGAGATACTTGCTGGGATCCAATGCTGCATTTGATGTCCCTGAAGATTCGGAGGAGCGTCTGGCAAAAATGTCAGTGAAAGAAGATGAATATTAAAGAGTAAAACAGCGTTACCGTGGTAGTTTTGCAGTATCTTCAGTTGATGCGAGCTTCACTACCTGGTTAGAAGCTTCTTTAGTGCAGGAACTGGTTGTCGGGGTAACATCTTTGGCCTCTGTAATCTCCGTCATGTTTTGGTGCTGAACGGAGTTGACATGGATTTGTGTTGCAACTGAAAATCATGTAAGGTACTAACTGTGTAAACATCATACCTAAGTCTGGCTGTCTCCTAATCCTCTCGTTTGCACCAGATTTTTGTTGCAGACCAACATGATGCTTGTTATTTCTATTTTTGAACCCTACGATGGAAAAGTTAATTATTAACGCAAAACATGTAGTTACTTATGATAGCATCCGCTAAGTACTTCACACACCTCTTCCTTCGTATCCCATCTTTCCCCATGCTCTGACTTAAATCCAACCAAAAGTAAATCTTCTAGATCATGCAGTTCCTCTAATTCGTGAGTCTTTAAAGAGGCAATAACCGTTTCGCGATTTGTTAGGTTAATGTAGAACGGAAGTTCAACAAAATTGGTTTTCGAATCTCCGTTAAACCTGACGTACATCTTGCGAAGACTAACTACAGGATTTTCTCTTAAACGTGTTTAAAAACCTAACACTGTTAACAGCTATAAAGCAGAATAAAGATTGTAACCTGATAACTGCTTTGCAGCGAGTCCACCATAATGCTTTCTTTGCGTTTGCATCCAAGTTAGTGCTTCGTGGTTTGCCATGTTCCAGATACTCGTCAACAAAAAACAGCTTCCCAATGTGAAGGGATGTCATCATGTAAGCAATGGTCTTCTTATTATTCGCACTGCTTGAAAATGGCACCCTTTGGAGCTCATTAGGAGGGAGCTGAAGTTCAGCCATAGAAAACATCAATTGAATTCCTTGGTCCTCGGCAGCAACCCTTTGCAGAAGTTGCGCTCTGTTGTGTGCATTCATTGCAACTTAGGATATGCACGTTAAAAAAAAGACAACAACAAAATCACGTTCGGTGTAAGAGGTCGGAGTCATCAAAAGTAAAATTTATAACATGTCTATTGTGTCTCTTCTCAGTGTCTGTTGGACAACGAATATGTGTCTTTGTTATGATTTATAAGAGAGCTGAGTTTGGAAAAATTGAAAGTTTTGTTTGTCTAGTATAAATACAATAGACGTCTAACATAAGCAAGTGCCCGATGTCTACTATACTACTAATACATCACTATACGCTGTCTAACAGACATCTTACAGTGTATTTTGCGACGTCTGTTAGATACGTGCTAGACACGTCCCACTAGACGTCGTAACTGCTGAGGAGATGGAACGACTTCGAGAAAGCCGCATCTCCTGGAGATTGTTGCAGATAACGGTGGGGAATTTAAGAACAAGCAGCTGGAGGCATGGTGCCTGGAGGAAGCATCAAGCTCACGTTCACATGCCCTACACGCCTCAGCAAAACGGTGTTGCGGAAAGAATGAATCGGTCGCTCATTGAGAAGGCAAAGTGCATGCTTAGCGACGCGAGTTTGATGACAAATTCTGGGGAGAGGCCGTTACGTGTGCCACGTACTTGTACAATCGATCTCCTCGTAAGGATGGGATTTCACCTCTGGAAGGCTTCACGGGAAGGAAGCCTAACCTGAAACGCGTTCGAATCTTCGGTTGCGCATGTTACGCGCACGTCCCAAAGGAACGACGGAAGAAGATGGAGAAGAACGCGCGCAAATGCATTTTCTTGGGATATGAGGCAATGGGATATCGCCTTTATGACCCAGTCACAAAGAAAGTAGTGCGCAGCAAGACTGTTGTGTTTGACGAGTTGAACACTGGAGTGTGGGAAGGACACGACGCAGACGTGTCCACCTGGAAGGTACACAGGAAGCTGCTGGACAGGTGGGAAGCGATTCAGGGAGTTGGGGGAGCGATGAAGACTCCGAGGATTCCGAAGATGAGTCATTGAGCTCTGAGGATGATGGAGATAACGCGTCACAGGTCAGTGAAGACAGCGAAGCGTTGGAGGATGATGTCGAGGATGCTCAGGAAGAGAACGACGCGTCAGAAGAGTTCGAAGACGCGGCAACTTCGCCAAGAAGGACTCCACAACGCGCTACACGCAGCATTTCACGTCTCCCGGTACCAGCAACACTACCAGCAGAGGAAGGCACTCGTCGCTATTCCCTGAGAGAGAGGAGGCCAGCAAATGCAGAATGGTTTAAGGCTCAAGCTCCAGGAAAGCAAGCTCCTGCTCCACGTAATCCTGCAGCACACACCGTTACCGTGATGAGTGACGAGGACGTGACAGATCCAGCAACCGTTGAGGACGCGTTGGGACGTGTCGATTCAGAAGAATGGTTAGGGTGTTGTTTGCTGAGGTGACTGGCTGCACCAGATTAAATAGGTTGTCCTCAACCTTGAACTCTGCCGTCACGTCGTTTGATCCAACTTGTCTGAGGCGATACTTGCCGCTGGATGACTGCAAAACAACGCCACGCAACGCTGCTGCACCCAGGGAGATGAGATTACGCGTGTGCTCTGGCATATAGAGTACATTCTTGAGCGTGATCGTTTTCGCAGTCTTCCCGACCTTGATGCTGAGGGTTAAATCTCCTACTCCCTCCACGCGTATTCCTTTGCCGTGCTCTACAGTTTTTACGCGGCTGCTCGCGACGCGGTAACCCTGCAAACCTTCTTTAGAGAAGGTCATATGGTGAGTGGCTCCAGAGTCCAGAATCCATTGGTCATCCCGCTTCCCCAGCGTAACCGACAAGGCTTCCCCAGCCTCCGCGTCAACCTGACGCACAATAGATCTTCTTGCACTTAAAACAAGTCACTGACCTTTTATCTCCACCTTTCGACGCGTTCTTTCCTGCTGGTTTCTTCCCCTTACACGCCCTTGTCGTGAAGAAGGCCTCCGCTTTCTCCGATGCCTCCACGCTGTCCTTGATCTTCTCTTCACAGTCGAGAAGCCTGGCAACAAACAGGTTCTATGCGGTTCTTAGCACGATCGTTAGCCGACTGCTCCTTGATCCGCAGATCCTTTTTTCTTTGGTTGGAGCGTTCTCGTTAATGTACGGCGTAAATCCTGTCTCAGTGATCGCCCAAAGACCCTTGTCTTTGAGGTAAGTGGTAATCCGACCTTTCAGATGTGAAAGTCTTGCCCGTTGAACTTGACTGGCTTGCTTTGCTCGTCATCTGATTCGTCTTTCTTTCCCATGTTGTCAGAGAAGTGCTACCACTGCTGAATACTTGTTGTTCACGGGACTCAATTAAAACAAAATTAAATGCACTTTTGCTCGAACAACGTTCTTGATTTATTTCGACTCAGCACACGAGTCTTTAAATACTCAAAAAAAAACGAACAAGTAAAGAGGAAAGACAACACAAAGGTAAACCTATCGGAGACGTGTACACTCACGCGTTAAACTCTCCACTACAAAGATAAACAAATCATAGAGCCTTGACGGGAACAAAGGGAATAAAGGCTAGAAGGGAATGTCCAATCCCAAACAGGTAGAGTTATAATTAAACTGGCATAAAGAAAATAAACCAATCAAGGAAGGTAAATCAAAGTGGAACTGGAAGGTAAATCAAAGTGGAACTTCAAATGAGTCCAGAATGTAAATTAGAAGTCCAGTGGGCGCGTTCGCGCTCAACTCTAACGACGCGTAAATTCCAGAGCACTCTAGTGTTGCGCCCGACGCCGCGGACTAATGGTGCGAGTGATCCTGACGCGTCCTTTGTGAGTCAAGTGAGCGAAACCTAACACCTCTTCCTCGTTAGAAAGACCCACTGGTCCTCCTCCCTTTGCATCGCATTTGGCGTTATCAATCAATGACTGGATGGCAACGGCTTCCGTTACTACCTCTTCAGTGATGTTTTTACTGAACACCCCCGTATAGCTGCGGATCTTCAGGAATCGGTTCTTTAAGGCGGTACTATCTCGCAGCCTTTCCTTGCACTGGAGATTATTGACGTCTCAACGTTCAACCAGTCGTTCTGACCCTTTGGCAGCTTTGCTTTAACTGCCTTCAACAGCTCTGAGTCCAAATCAGGATGAATGTAAATGATGGATAGAATACATGTACATCAAACTTACGTAAGGTTTCTGATGCGGTGAAGTTTGATCCTTTTAGTTTGGAAGTGGCGGGTTCCGGCGGTATCTTTTGAGAAGGCGGACACTTTTGTACTGTAGGGGTTTACGGGGCTCTCTGTAATAATGATAATAAACTTAATAAACTAATTATTATATAATTAATTGGTGAACGAGGTCTCCAGAGGTGACGACTAATTAATACTGATGACAACTAGCTTGTATTAAGAACCTTCTTCACAACAATACAGGCAAGGCGAGGGTGGCACACCTCGACATAGGGTCTTCTGACCGTGCATCTCTCATTGTCACGGATACAGTTGTAGGAGGCAAAACATGCGGGGATTAACGCTGACTCAAATGGTATGAGCAGCAAAACAAACAAAGAATTTAAACTCCGAATTGATGAAGGCTAGAATGAATGCGGGGGCACAAATGACTTAGTAACATAAATGTGAGTAAGTAAAACAAACTAGAAAGTTGAAAACCCAACATGTACAAGGGATGCTTTTAACGTGGGCAAGACCAGAATCTGCAAATGTATTTGAAAATTTCGAGTTTGCCGAGATCGTTTTTTGGTCTTGGCAAACTTGACGATCCGTTTAACATGAGTGCTAAAATATCTTTGCAAACGTGTTTAACCAACCGTTTGCAAAATTGACAAACCCGACATTAGGGGGTTTTTGAAGCGTTCCACTTGATCCTTGATGCACGCCATGATTGGAACGCGACCAGATATCGCGTTTGCACTGGGTAGGGCCGCAAGATTCCAAGAGAACCCTTACCCTGCGCATTGGAATGCGCTTTACCGCACTTGAGGATATCTTCAACAAACTAAGCAACTGGGGATTCAGTATTCGAGAAGAGAGCAATTAGAATTGTTGGGATATGCGGACGCCAACATGGGGACGGATCCGGCAGAGATGAAGTCACCCAGTGGATTTGTGATCACACTGAATGGGGGAGCTGTTGTGTGGGGAACTAAGAAACAGGCAACGACGGCTCAGTTTACAGCTGAAGCAGAATTCGTCTCGCTGAGTGAGGCGTTGTCTCATATGTTTTGGGTTAGTCAACTTTTGGGGGAGGTGGGAGATTCGTTCAATGACCCACCAGTAATTTATGGGGATAACACTACCGCCTACGCTGTCGCCAGCACGCCAATTATTTCACAGAGTTTTCGCCATGTGGAAAGGAGGTTTCACGTTATCAGAGACAGAGTGAACGCGAAGAAGATACGCGTCGATTACCTTAACACGAAGTTACAACCTGCAGATTTGTTTACGAAAGCATTGCCCATTTATCAATTCCACCAAATTGTCACCCAGATGGAGGCATCCATCATGCATGACGGAGAGCCCGGGGGACCGCCAACCACCACTTAGGCTTTAGCGTTTTTTATAAAAGCTGTCCCGTCCGCTTGTTTTTATCCCCTTGTTGCTTCTTTTTATAATTTCATTGCCATGCCTACCGCAGACTACAAACTGAGTGGGGTTCACACCGCTGACACTCAAAGCCTGAAAGACTGTCTCGAATCTGTAAGTGCATATTCAATTCTTCTTCCCCATCTCATACCTCCCAGTTTTCCCGAAATGTTGGTGGAAAACATCACTGGTGCTGGTTCCTCGGGTCCATCGGGACGCCGCGCCACTCAACCTTACCTCGGCCCAACAAGGACCGGTGGAGATCTCAGCGAGTCCTACTCCCGTCTTCCGCATGACCCTCGCGTTGCTCTGCATTACCCTTCCCCGGGCACAGTCAGACAAAGAGCTCCTGCGTTTGATAGGAGGTCGTCGATGCTTGAGCAGCCACCTCTTTTCATGAGATTAATTGCGGCTTATAAGGCACTTGTGGATGGGAAGGTGCCGACAAATGAGCAGCTTGAGGATATGATGGATGCAGTTGCGAAGGCGAAGAATATTAGAGGGGTCAGTGGAGATGGGATGGAGTGTTTGAGGGCTCTTGATGGGTGAGTTTTCGTTTCTTCTTGATCGTAGCGTTACTTCTCTTCTGTTGATGAAAGTGAACCTACTAATTTGTCTGTCTGTTTCTAGGTTGCTTCAGACTGTTAAAAAGATTGTGCGTGAACGGAACCAGGACGAGGCTATTCAGAGATTCTTCTACCACTTACGCCTGGCGACGGGATCTATCGCCACGAAAGGAGCTGGGGCTGTTTAAGAAGCCTCTCCGATTGCTAAAGACGGTATGTCATCCTCCTATTTTCTTATTTTTCTCGCGTTTAATTATTCTTAATGTCTTGGATTCTTTTTATCTTGCTAGCCATGTCAAAGATGTTTACCCTCGGCAAGGCGCTCGTGTTAAACACGGATCCGAAATTCAGAAACTCGATGAAGACTTTGAACGAGTTGTTCCAAGAACTAACTTCTGCGGCGCGCGAGGAGGGGAAGAGCCTGGGAAGGCGTTTGCTGAGGTTTTGGGTCGCGTTCGCGGAGATGTGAAGGGATACCTTAAAGGCGCTAGGAAATGGGAGGCTGAGGAGGAGGAGGAGGGCGAAGAGCAGGCTGAAGAGTATGGAGGGGAAGAAGAGGAGGAGGAGGATCAGGAAGTCCCATTGAGAAGTAGTCGACGTAAAGGAGCTACTGCTGGAAGGCAAGCTTATATTTCCTTTTTTTTTTCTGTACTGTCTGTTTTTTAATTTCCTTATGCATTTGAATGTTGGGTTTCGCTCACTTGACTCACAAGGACGCGTCAGGATCACTCGCACCATTAGTCCGCGGGTCGGGCGCAACACTAGAGTGCTCTGGAATTTACGCGTCGTTAGAGTTGAGCGCGAACGCGCCCACTGGACTTCTCATTTACATTCTGGACTCGTTTCTGAATCTCCCATTTTGATTTACCTTCCTTGATTGGTTTATTTTTCTTTATGCCAGATCAATTATAACTCTACCTGTTTGTGATTGGATGTTCCCTTCTAGCCTTTATTCCTTTGTTCCCGTCAAGGCTCTCTGATTTGTTTATCTTTGTAGTGGAGAGTTTAACGCGTTAGTGTACGCGTTCCGATAGGTTTACCTTTCTGTTGTCGTTCCTCTTTACTTGTTCGTTTTGTTTAAGTATTTAAGGATCGTGTGTTGAGTCGAAATAAATTAAGAACGTTGTTCGAGCAAAAGTGCGTTTAACTTTGTTTTAATTGAGCCCGTGAACAACAAGTATTCAACATTGAATTGTTAAAGGGAGGAGAAGGCGTCTGAGAAGAAGCCAAGGATTCAAGTGAGTGCCATTTTTTCCACTTAATATTTGCTTGAAATCGTTTATTGCGCTTTCTCTTGTTGACATTTGCCTCTTTTTAAAATATCAGGACTCATCCCGATCAAAAGAAGACCGTCGAAGCACCTCAGCCCAGCAAGTCCAAGTCCAAGCAAATGGTTCCCGGAGCTGAGACCTCTCCTAGCTCCACAATGTCTCGACCGGCTGCGATGGATGCTCCACGTCGCCCTCACGCTAAGGCTTCACAGAAGCGCTCCGGATACAAGACCGAAGGTCGCCAAAAAGAGGCCAAGTTGCCCCCAAGTGAGGCCCAGGCGAGTGGGGAGAGTTTCCTATCAAACAGCAGGAGTCTCTGAGCGAACTCAGCTTGAAGAACTATGCGCTAAGTTTCGGATGGTCAAAGTAGTCGAGTAAAACTGCTCGTTTAGAAAGCTGAGGGGGAGAATGTTGGGTTTCATCTTTCTAGTTTGTTTTTACTTACCCGCATTCTTTATGTCACTAAGTTCATTTATGCCCTCGCACTGTTTCTTGCCTGAATTTCTGAGTTTAAATTTATTATTCGTTTTGCTGCTCATACCATTTATGTCAGCGTTAATCCCCGGACGTTAATCCCCGCGCGTCATTTGGTTAAGTTACTTTACATTTTTGTTTGTGACAATGAGGGATGAACGGGTCATGAGACCTTGTTAGCTTGGAGTGCCACCCTCATATATACCTGTAGTGTTTTGAAAGCATTTTATTATAAGAAGTTAGTTGTCATCAGTATTATTTAGTAGTCACTTCTGGAGACATCGTCACCAGTTTACATTCGTTATTATTAGTTTAATAGTTATTCCGTAATATCACAAGAGCCCCGTGAACCCTTACATCTTGCCGTGCATCAAAAAAAATGAAATCTGCTATTTGAGAAATTGTTTAGTCTGTACCAACCAGCGAGCTGCTATAAAGGACAAAGATAATGGGCCTTATCTTAGGACATTTTAACCTCATCCAGTCAAGTGACATTATTTGAGTCAACAAGGCAAAATTCTTCTCTTGAGTGGTCCTATTGTTCTTCTTAATGTGTACTTCACATACCTCTTTAAATCTTGTAAAAAAAGCCTCATGCAGCTCAATTGGGTCAGCTTTATTATCTGTCCACAGAAAATGGATGTTCTCTTTGTATTGTTTGTGGTTAAATGACAGTACCGCCAGTATCATGAAACAGTTCTTGTGCGGGTTCCATTTCTTTGTAGCGTTTCCTGAAAAATCATCACTGAATAAAGCACCAGCACATTCATGACGGGACGGCCGCCTGCCTTCACAAATGAATGATGACGTTAAGTCATTTAACACTCTACGTTGAATGATTCCAGTGGTATCCAGAATTCCCACAATCTCTATTTTTGTAGACCAGTCATTCCGTTAGAAAGTGTGCCTTCCAACCACGTCACGTGAATGTGGGATATGTCTTGTAAAGTAGAAGGTCGCTCCAGTTGAGAGTCCAAAACCCAAGCACCGTGTAACCTTATTGTACGACAGTAGCAGATGGCACATTAAGACTTCAGCCCCAACTTGATCAACGTCCATTCTCAGTATTCAGCCATAGACACCAGAAATGCAAATATAATCCCCAACAAAGTATTTTATGCTCATATATAAAACCATAGGGGAACTGAGCTGCTCCAAACTTCTCTACATTTGAATCAGAGCCAAGTGTGTCACCTCTAATCCACCAGCTTTGCCAATAGAAGTCAACTACTCTGCAAAGTGGACTTTTGAGAGCTCTTGCCAAGTTGTTTGGCAAGGGCTTACAAATTAATATATCTTCCAGTCTGTCTTTCTTTTGCCTTTGATATAGGTGCTGTCTGTCTTCAACCACGCTCGTTGACCATAAGGTGTTTTTCAGTAAAGACACGGTTAACTCCAAGATCTCGCAATGGGGAGGGTTACATTTCTGAGGGTTACAATTCTGAGGGTTACAATTCTGAGGGTGACAAAGATGAGGGTTCTTACGCTGATGACGACTCAGAACCCAGACTGGGTACTATCTGTTCAAGGGCCAAGAAGAAATGCTTGATTTTGCTATGTGAAAGTATCTGACCCATTTTTACGTCGTCAAAGAAAGTCGTGCTGTCACTTGGATAAGTTCCAAACAACCCCTGTGGTCGTTGGTGTTTGTATTGGGCGTGAAAGCGGTGCTGACTTGCCCATGAAAGCCACTGTTGTTGATGGAGCAACTTTTGTCATCACAATTACTTTCTTTGCTTGTAAGCCATTGTAAAGTCCGAATTCCACATCCGAATCCATATTTGAATCCAACAAGTTCTCCACTTAGTTTTCTGGCAATTGTTGATATGAGTCACCCTCCTCACAACATTTGGATTCATTCCCAGACAAACCCTTCCCATGAAACTTCCTCCAGCTCCTGTCTCAGCCAGATTATTGTTTCCATTCCCTTAAGGTTGCGTTTGGATCCCGAGGCGAATTTTTCAGGGGTGTAAAATACCCCCTGTAAGTTGGCCCAACTTACAGTCGATGTAAATTTCCTGTTTTTCAAGCTTTGGAAATCCAGTCAATTTACACGGCGTGAAAAAAAAAGTTTTGGATTGGTGTGTAAGAGCCCGTCTTTTACAGGCCCTGGAAATTGCCGGGAAAAATGGTTGTGTAGAATCGAACATTCTACAGGAACTGGAAAACTCTATAAAATCGATACAATTTACTTTGGTGGCGTTTGGTTACCCGATCTGGAAAATCAAATAGGAAACATGATAAATCAATAAAAAGGGTTAAAGAAAACACGCGTATCTTGCCTATTTTCGCCCTCATCTTTAATGCCCAAAAAGAAAATACATGCCATGGAGACCATTGATCATGAGCCCCCTTCTGCCACCCATGTCACCACAGTTGCCACCGTTGCTGCCGAACAGAATGACAGAGCCGAGTGGGATCACGAAAAGGAGAAGTTTCTGCTTAATCGGATGCTTGTGAACAAAAGCCAATGTCAGGCTGAGAATGGGTGGAAATCCAAGATCTGGACGTTGTTAGCCGCTGACTTTTCCCGCAAATTCAACGTGAATTGGAAAGTAGAAGCTTTCAGGTCTAAATCCAATGATGTTGCTCATATATTTAACCATTTGAACGCAACTGATTTTCTTTATACAGATGAAGGCCTTGCACGCCCAATGGCATAGACTGGTGAACTTAAGTGGTACTGGAATAGATCCTGTGACTGGAGCTATTGCGATGGACCCAGATGCATGGGAAAAGTATCTTAACAGTGTTCCAAAGGTGTGTTTCTCTCTGGTTTATTATTATTCAATTTATTATTAATAATATTAACAACGATCTATCTTGATCTATATTTTTAATAGGCGCTGAAGGGAAAGGTTAAGCAATTTCGTTCTGCAGTCATTCCCACCTGGATGTCTTGGACGAGCTTTTCTGGGTCAGAGCGCGACGGATTCACTTGCCAAGCCAGCGTCTGAAATACAGAAAAGGTTGACGGTAGCAAGAGCGACGATGATAACAAATCTGAAGATCTTGGAGACGGAGGTCTTACCTGTAGTAGTAACTTCATGTCCGCAGGGTCCGTCCCCATGTCGGCATCGGCGTAACCCACCAAATCCAGTTTCTCTCGACGTGAGTATTGATCCGCAGCTGCTTCGTCTGCTGAAGATATCCACACGTTCGGTAAAGCGCATCCCAATGCGCTGGGTAAGGGTTCTCTTGAAACCTAGCGCTCATTCCGAGCGCGAATGCATATCAGGTCGTGTCCCAATCATCGCATGCATCAAGGATCCAGTGTACTGTCGGTATCCTTGATTCTTCTCGTTCGTTTTCATTATCTCCCCTTCCATGTCTTCAGGAGTTTCTTCACAGCGTCCATTGGGGTATAGTGTAAAAGAGTTTTCGGTAATTCCAGCTTTTGACCCATCGTTTTGATGTATCTCTGCTGGAACACCACAATCTTCCCTTTTACACGATCATAGCGACATTGCCACCCCAGGACGTATCGAAAACTTGGAGCTCTTGTACCTCGGTAAGTCTCATGAATCGTTTTTCTGATCGATCTAATTCCTCCTTGCTCGTCGATGCTTCTATGATATCATCAACGTACACTCCCTTCAAGGTGAGATCCTTGCCGTTTCGCTTGTAATAAAGACACGGATCCGCCGCTGAGCGAGTAAACTTCTCCTCGTCGACTTGGAACGTGTTTAAGTCGGTGTTGAAACACATTGGTGCTTGAACGAGTCCGTAGAGACTCTTCATGCACAGGCACACCCAGTCTTCTTTCCCTCCACGACGAATCCTTCGGGCTGTTCGATATAGATCTCATGATCTTCAAGCTTGCCATTCAAGAACGCGGTCTTCACATCGTATTGTCGAATCTCCATGTTTTCTTGACAAGCGACCGCAAGCATCACTCTCAACGTCGCTTGCTTGATTACGGGTGCGAATTTCTCGTCATAGTCGATTCCTTGTTTCTGCGAGTAGCCTTTAGCAACAAATCTCGCTTTCGTTTATCGAGATTTCCCAACTCATCTCGCTTTGTTTTGTACACCCATCCTGATTTAATAATCTTTCTCCCTTTAGGTCGGGGAACCAACCTCCACGTTCCCATCTCTACTAAACTTTTCATTTCCTCCTCCATTGCTTTCCTCCACTCGTCCTTCTCCTTCCTACCCATCGCTTCCTGGTAGGTTTTTGGTTCGTCGTCATCTTCTAACGATGCCGTGTTTGCTGAAGGTCTAACCGTCCAAAACTCTCCAGGCTTCTTCTTGTTCCGTGATGACCTTCGAAGGGATGTTTCATATGGCTCATCCAGGTCTTCACGGAAGTTTGGAACTCTTCTTCCACCGGATCGACGAACCGTAGGTGAGTGAGGTTCCTCTCTTTCTTCAACTTCATCGTCGTCGCGATCGGGTGTATGATAACTAACATTATCATCTTCGTCATCAGACTCTTCGTCATTAATCGCCGTGTCAACTTCACTACCACCAGAGCTTGACGAGTCTGTAGAGTAATCCGGTAAGTCTAGGTCGTTTTTCCATTCTTGAACCTCCCCTTCAAACTTTGATTCTCCCTTCTCTGCTTCCGCCGCCATTACTCCCTCGTTAAAAATCACTGACTTGCTTCTAACCAACTTATTCGTTTGTAGATCCCAAAGGCGATAGCCCAGCGGCTCATACCCAACGAGAGCACACCGTCGTGCGTTAAAGTCTCCCTTCTTTCGTTGCTGCTTGGGTATCAAGACAAGTGCCAGACAACCCCAACCACGAAGTCTCGACAAGTCAGGTTTCACTCCAGCGAATCTCTCAAGCGGCGTTGCATCTTGTCGTTCGTTCGGGTTGGTGATCGGTTAATGAGGTAAGCTGCAGCCATCACGGCTTCACCCCAAAAACGCGTTTCGAGTTTTGAAGAACTTAACATGCTTTTAGACCTCTCGTTCAACGTCCTGTTCATCCGTTCGGCAACACCGTTCTGTTGCGGTGTGTACGGCATGGTGAAGGTAAGTCTCATTCCATGCTCTAAACACCAATCCTTCATTGGTTTGTTGTTGAATTCACCGCCGTTGTCTGCCACGATTTCAATGAGTTTTCTTTTGATTTTCTTCTCGGCTTCTTCTTTAAAACTTTTGATGAACTTGAATGACTCATTCTTCTTCTTGCACAGGTAAACGGTAACGTAGTTTGTCGCGCTGTCTACGATGGTGAGGAAGTAACGTGCGCCGCCATTTGACGCGGTCTTCATAGGTCCAACGATGTCGACGTGGATTTTCTCGAGAGGCTCCTTGGCTTTCAACTCGTCGGGTTTGTCAGGAAATGATGTCCTTGTCATTTTCCCATCAACACAACCCTCACACAGGTAAGTGTCATCTTCATTCGTCATCTTGACCCCTTTGCTACCTTCATTAACTTCTTCACTCCCTTCTTTCCTAGATGACCCAGCCGCAAGTGCCACTGGTGCGGTGTCAGAGCCTTCTCGACCTTTACTGAGGAAGTGCTTGGCTTGAATTCGATGACTTGATCAAGGTAAATGAGATTCTCTTTGCTGCTGTAGGTAAACGTTGCAAGTGCTTGTGCTGACGGTTCTTTCTTTGGTTTAAGGTCGTATCCGTCGTCCTTCGGGAATATGTCAAGATCCTTCTTTCTCGCCATCCCAAGCGAGATCAGGTTCCGTCCGATGTTTGGTACGTATAAGACGTTCTTGAGTATTAACGTTCCTGTTCTTTCGCCGTTTCTAATCTTCACTTCACAGTCACCAACTCCACGGGATTCAAGATTGCTGTTGTTGTCGGCAGTGCTGATGTTGCACTGGATGGAGCGATAGTTCGACAGGACGTTGCGCTGGAACGTCATGTGGTGAGTTGCTCCAGAGTCTAACATCCATCTGGTGTCTCTAGTCTGCGGACCGCCTTCCGAGCTCATGTTGACGGTAGGTACTGCTGCAACGAAGACTACAGGATTTCCTCCGTTGTTGTTGTTCTGATTGTTGTTTTGGTTTGCCAGGTTTGCATTGGGTCCTCGATTCCAACCACCTCGGCCTCGACCTCCTCTTCCACGTCCTCCTCGACCACGGAAACCACCTCGGCCTCTTCCTCGGTAAAAGCCTCTTCCTGCAGCCGCAGGTTGAGCTTGAGGTTCGTTGTCTCTTTCATTTCTGTTGTCGTTATTTCTTCTCGCGCTCCAACAGTCTCTTGCTAAGTGGCCTTTCTTTCCGCAATTGTAGCATTCTCGGTCCTCGCCGCCGCGGTGTCTTTGTTGTTGATTATTGTAGCGTCCCGCAGCGTGAGCCTGAGCGCCTTCATTCTCTTCATTTTCTTTCTTTCTCTCTTTCAATTTCGTTTCATGATCTAACAGCTTTCCAACGACATAGGCATAGTCAGCCTCGGCTTTGGGTTCGTTCTCGAGGAGATTTACTATGATGTCGTATGCTTCCGGGAGGGTCGTCAAGAGGATGGAGATGTGTTGCGGGGTTGCCGTGTCTTCCCCCGCTGCCTTCAGTTGCTGAATGGTTGACGAGACCTCCGCAATGTAAGTCTTTAAGTCGTCTTCTTCTTTCATCTTCAAGTTCGTGAGTTTGCGTCTAATCGCGTTTCTGTTCGTCTGAGCCTTTCTTTCATAGGTCTCGATTATTTTATCCCACGTCGCCTTTGCCGTGGATTCATCCTGTATCAACGGTAGGATGATGTCGTGAACTCTTGATTCAATTCTTGCTTTTGCTTTCATGTCCAGGTCTTCTTCTTCTAACCTAGTCTTCTTTTCGGCGTTTGTAGGCGTGTCAACGACTGCATAGGGCGTCCAGCCCTTCTCAACGATCTTCCAAAGGCCTTTGCCTTTCAAGTACCCGATCATGCGGTACTTCCAGATGTGGAACTGTGTCCCATCAAACATCACCGGTTTGTCGTCGTTCTCTTTCGTCATCTTCTCGTGTTGACAGCTTGCTTTCTTTCTTGGGATGAATGCTCTTTTCTCTTTTACTCTTCGGCCCTCAAATGGATCGATTCACTCCTCCTTCCAACCAGGTGAAGTGCTACCACTTGTAGGGTTTACGGGGCTCAATTGTAATTAAATTTTAAATATTAATAAAGAGAATTAAACCATAAAGAATCGTGATGGAGTCTCCAGCGGTGACAGGGAGGTAATAACTACGAAACTTCCATATATTAATGTTAACTACTTTTCGCAATACATGTAGAGGGTGGGGATTTACATCAGAACTCATGACCCGTAAATCCCTCCAATTACGTATCATAAATAAAACATAAAGTAATAAGGTTAAAGGGATTAACGCTTCCTCAAATGGAATGAGGAGCTCAATAAACTGATCAACTCAAAACTTAAAATAACGCGTAAACAAATAGGTTCGGGAAATAAATAACTTAGACTAAATAACGAATGTGGGTGAGTGAAACAAAAATAGAAAGATGAATAAAACCCAACACTGTTGCGGTGTGTACGGCATGGTGAAGGTAAGTCTCATTCCATGCTCTAAACACCAATCCTTCATTGGTTTGTTGTTGAATTCACCGCCGTTGTCTGCCACGATTTCAATGAGTTTTCTTTTGATTTTCTTCTCGGCTTCTTCTTTAAAACTTTTGATGAACTTGAATGACTCATTCTTCTTCTTGCACAGGTAAACGGTAACGTAGTTTGTCGCGCTGTCTACGATGGTGAGGAAGTAACGTGCGCCGCCATTTGACGCGGTCTTCATAGGTCCAACGATGTCGACGTGGATTTTCTCGAGAGGCTCCTTGGCTTTCAACTCGTCGGGTTTGTCAGGAAATGATGTCCTTGTCATTTTCCCATCAACACAACCCTCACACAGGTAAGTGTCATCTTCATTCGTCATCTTGACCCCCTTTGCTACCTTCATTAACTTCTTCACTCCCTTCTTTCCTAGATGACCCAGCCGCAAGTGCCACTGGTGCGGTGTCAGAGCCTTCTCGACCTTTACTGAGGAAGTGCTTGGCTTGAATTCGATGACTTGATCAAGGTAAATGAGATTCTCTTTGCTGCTGTAGGTAAACGTTGCAAGTGCTTGTGCTGACGGTTCTTTCTTTGGTTTAAGGTCGTATCCGTCGTCCTTCGGGAATATGTCAAGATCCTTCTTTCTCGCCATCCCAAGCGCAGATCAGGTTCCGTCCGATGTTTGGTACGTATAAACGTTCTTGAGTATTAACGTTCCTGTTCTTTCGCCGTTTCTAATCTTCACTTCACAGTCACCGACTCCACGGGATTCAAGGTTGCTGTTGTTGTCGGCAGTGCTGATGTTGCACTGAATGGAGCGGTAGTTCGACAGGATGTTGCGCTGGAACGTCATGTGGTGAGTTGCTCCAGAGTCTAACATCCATCTGGTGTCTCTAGTCTGGGGACCGCCTTCCGAGCTCATGTTGCACGGTAGGTACTGCTGCAACGAATACTACAGGATTTCCTCCGTTGTTGTTGTTCTGATTGTTGTTTTGGTTTGCCAGGTTTGCATTGGGTCCTCGATTCCAACCACCTCCGCCTCGACACTCCTCTTCCGCGTCCTCCTCGACCACGGAAACCACCTCGGCCTCTTCCACGGAAAAAGCCTCTTCCTGCAGCCGCAGGTTGAGCTTGAGGTTCGTTGTCTCTTTCATTTCTGTTGTCGTTATTTCTTCTCGCGCTCCAACAGTCTCTTGCTAAGTGTCCTTCTTTCCGCAATTGTAGCATTCTCGGGTCCTCGCCGCCGCGGTGTCTTTGTTGTTGATTATTGTAGCGTCCCGCAGCGTGAGCCTGAGCGCCTTCATTCTCTTCATTTTCTTTCTTTCTCTCTTTCAGTTTCGTTTCATGATCTAACAGCTTTCCAACGACATAGGCATAGTCAGCCTCGGCTTTGGGTTCGTTCTCGAGGAGATTGACTATGATGTCGTATGCTTCCGGGAGGGTCGTCAAGAGGATGGAGATGTGTTGCGGGGTTGCCGTGTCTTCCCCCGCTGCCTTCAGTTGCTGAATGGTTGACGAGACCTCCGCGATGTAAGTCTTTAAGTCGTCTTCTTCTTTCATCTTCAAGTTCGTGAGTTTGCGTCTAATCGCGTTTCTGTTCGTCTGAGCCTTTCTTTCATAGGTCTCGATTATTTTATCCCAGTCGCCTTTGCCGTGGATTCATCCTGTATCAACGGTAGGATGATGTCGTGAACTCTTGATTCATTCTTGCTTTTGCTTTCATGTCCAGGTCTTCTTCTTCTAACCTAGTCTTCTTTTCGGCATTTGTAGGCGTGTCAACGACTGCATAGGGCGTCCAGCCCTTCTCGACGATCTTCCAAAGGCCTTTGCCTTTCAAGTACCCGATCATGCGGTACTTCCAGATGTGGAACTGTGTCCCATCAAACATCACCGGTTTGTCGTCGTTTCTTTCGTCATCTTCTCGTGTTGACAGCTTGCTTTCTTTCTTGGGATGAATGCTCTTTTCTCTTTTACTCTTCGGCCCTCAAATGGATCGATTCACTCCTCCTTCCAACCAGGTGAAGTGCTACCACTTGTAGGGGTTACGGGGCTCAATTGTAATTAAATTATAATTATTAATAAAGAGAATTAAACTATAAAGAATAGTGATGGAGTCTCCAGCGGTGACAGGGAGGTAATTACTACGAAACTTCCATATATTAATGTTAACTACTTTTCGCAATACATGTAGAGGGTGGGGATTTACACCAGAACTCATGACCCGTAAATCCCTCCAAACGTATCATAAATAAACATAAAGTAATAAGGTTAAGGGATTAACGCTTCCTCAAATGGAATGAGGAGCTCAATAAACTGATCAACTCAAAACTTAAAATAACGCGTAAACAAATAGGTTCGGGGGAAAAATAACTTAGACAAAATAACGAATGTGGGTGAGTGAAACAAAATAGAAAGATGAATAAACCCAACATTACCGATACTGAATGGGGAACACTCAGATGGGTCGGTCACTAAGCGCAGGTTGCGCGGCGCAAGAGGAAAGCGCGATTATCAGTGGAGATTTCTGACAATGTGATTGGTACGGGCAGCAGTGCGGTGACGACATCAATCCCCGCCGTGAAGAAAGAGATTCCCATGTCTCCGGTCTAGGAAAAGAAAATGCTCCCGTCACCTCTCGCTCCCACAAAAAACCCAAACGGAAGGAGCCATTAAGTGAAATTGTGCAAAGCTTTTCCTCCACTGTTAACTCCTTCACCAACGCCTTCATGAAGAAGACTTCAGCAAAAATGGACACTAATGCGGATGCGCAGCTTCGATACTTGAAGTCTGAGATTACTGGCGACAAAATTCGTATCGCCAAAGTTATTGGTTTACTCAATGATCCTAACAAAGCAGCCACTTATATTCGCCTTGATGATCATTTGTTGCAGGAACTTTGGATAGATGCGCAGCTTTCTGTTAGTAGTCATAACTAAGAACATCATTTTAATAAAGATCCAATTATTTTTTAATCATATAAAGAAAACATCAGTAGACCTCTTCTTGATTTCCCATTTCATAAGCCCATAATTCGCGCGCAATTTGGTCTCGCAGTTGCGTCATGTTAAATCCCTGAGCTTGGGGCAAATCCAGGTCGTCATCGTCATCATTAACAACACCAACCTGGGCCCACTCGTTAAATTGCAGCTCCAGTTCCATTCGACTTAAGTGATCGTTAAAAGTGTCGGATCCATGCAGCCTAATGAAGTTGTGAACAACAGCGAGAGAGTAGACAAGGTCTCATTGCGTCTCCAGATCATAATTCTCATATTGCTCAAGATCGGAAATCGCTTCTTCCAGACCCCAAAAGTGCACTCCACGTGCATCCTCAACTGGGAGTGTCGATAGTTGAATAGCTCTTTTCTGTTCTTTGCGTTCAATCTTTGGAGAAGAGGATGAGGTGAAGGAAGTGGGAATAAACTTATCAGAAAAAGAAAATGGAAACATATAAATTAAAATACCGTCTTCCTGCTGGTCCATCCTTCCACTCACGTAAATGATACCGCACAGAACGATATGGAGGCAAACAATGGAGGATGACAAATATCCAGCATCTCCAAGGAAGTACTTGCCTGGTGGCGCCGTGAAACTACTCTGGCACGCACTTGCCAACACCTGAAACAGAAAGGTCAAAATAAACATGCAAAAGTGATGAAAAACGTATTACCATGGAGTCATGCGCACTACCCTCCCAACCAGCCAAGCAGTATTGGAACTTCAAATCAATATCCACCACTCCAAGAACATTCTGTGAATGAGCTCTTTTCCGGTTTTGATATTGGGATGACATAGAGGCAGGAACCTTTGCGTCAATGTGTGTTCCGTCCAAAGATCCAACACAATCAGGAAAAAATGGAAAGAATTGGGTATCCTCAAGAATTGCTTGCGGTGTGGGGGTGTTATCATCAACTAGCGTAACGTATTTCGGGTAAAGCGTCACGAGGGCTCGAATTACTTGATGAAAAACGCGAGAGATCGTCTCGCCGCTGTGGACAAAACGATATGCTGAACCCCGATTGCTCTGTTTTGACCGACAATATGGAGGAAGATTGCCAGCTTCTCGTCAGGGAAAACAGCTTTTCCTTTGCCAAGTCTTCCCGTTGCAGCAATCTCTGAAGACAGCAGCCTTGGTTATGTTAGGAGGGCGAGAGGTTTGGATGAAATGGGAAGTACTCACTTAAACATACCCGTGTCCATCCTAAACGCATCATGGCACCAAGCATCATGTCCTTCAAGAACCTCCTGAACATGCTCTTTTCCACTTAATGCTGATGTGTGCTGGGGTTTCTTTTCAAAGTGGAAGCGAGCCTTATGGACGAGAAGGTTGGCAACGGAGATGACTTCAGCGTATGCAAGAACCTCCATCATGTCTTCCAGGTCCCTGTCTGAATCATCACTATTGCTGATTGATGTATCATCTTCGACATTGGACTGGTCGCTGGACTCGCTTTCGGATGGGTCCTGCCCATCTGTCATCGCAACATCTTCAAAGATGGCTTCCATGTTATCGACTTTGACTTTTTGTTTATTGTTATGAAAAAAACAGGGGTGTGGTTGGAGTCGTCATCTGTGTGTGACCAAGTTCTTCAAGTTCTTCTCCATTTTTTTACCTCCAGAGGTGAAAGAATTTCTACACAATATTCCAGGCTTTTTCACACATTTACAGGCGGCATCCAAACAGCTCATTTGTAAGAAAAAATTTCTTGACCATTTTACTCCGTAAACCAAACGGTGACTGTAAGATTTTGAGGTGAAAAAAAATTGTACAGGTGGAACCAAACACCACCTTGTAACACTTGCTGGAAATTTCGAATTTTACAGGACAATCCAAACACGACATTTCTTCACGTATTTTACACACTCTTGCACACGAAATTTTTACTATAATTTTCAGGTGTAACTGCCTGATCCAAACAAAGCCTAAGCCAAAATACTTATTACTTGCACGTTTTTAGATATGCTGTTTAATGCAATAAATAATTGTGAAAATGAGGCCCACACTGACTGAACTCTCCTCCTCCCTGCAACCGATCTGAAAAATATCCTGCATATCCCCTCCAGCATCACCTCTCCTTATGAAGTGTTTCATGAGATAGCACCATTAATCAAGCACCTGCATGTTGCCGGTTGTGAGTGTGATTACTTTTTGCCTAAGTCACAACATAACTCTAAGCTTGGTTCTCACACTGCACTCGCCGTTCACATAGGTGCTTTGCCGAAATTCCTAGCTAAACTTTTAGATCTACATACTAATAGGCTCATTTACAGCCGCCACGCAGATGTTACCTTTCACAAGACCACTGTTCCTCCCTTGCTGCCTGTCCCTTCCTTCCTGATGCACCATTATCCTCCTTCATCCCAACCTTCAACCCTACTGAACGTTCTTCACTTGACAAGGTCACACAAAATTACCTGTCATTTGTTTCCAAACATCGACCTACCTTTCCACCTCACCTCCTACCATTGACAATTTGCCTCTACCACCCACTGCAGCTCTCTTGTGCTGTACAGCTCTGCTGTTCTTGCAAGGTTTTATTATGGAAAAGGAAGAGAAATAACGAAGAATAATGAAAAGAACCTACGCAAGGATCACACTTACCGAGGTAGAAAGGGCTACAAGGAGGGAGTCTATCCTTCTCCATGGAGTATCCTGGACCTTCACAATCATCTGTAAGCTGTTAAACCTCCTTCCTACTTCCTCCTATTGTCTGTTTGCGGATCCTCTCTGGTCGCACTCCCTGTTGAGGACAAGTAGACAGCCCAGATCATCGTAAAGAAAGCAGTAATAGAGTGGTTTATCTGAGCAGGTGTTTCTAAGAGGTTGTGCCATGAATTCTCAATAACTCTGGTTTACCATTCCTAGACTTGGTTGTCTTGACCTAGCATTGCGGCACCCTCTGGCAATGTCCATCCTTGAACGCCTCACAGTATACTCAAAAACATTGTGTAATAAAAGGGTGGGAGAGCACAAACAGGGCTGGCCTAGAACGAGGTCTTTTATGGGTGTTATAAATAAATCAAGATTTCCTCAATCTCTAATTTACAGAATACGATCAAGGGGGATATGATATGTACACAAACACAACAAAACACACACAACATAAACACAAGCCCGCCGTCAACCCCGCACACATAATAGATCTCCACGCACATAAGAAAAGGGCTTACGTAGCCATGTGGGCTAGACAGGAAGGGGAGAGACAAAGGGTAATGGGAGGTAAGATATTTAACAAACAATTTAGAGCAAGTACTTAAACACTTGTGCCTGTTTAGTGGAGTTCCTTCATAATTTCACACGTACTCCTAGCTCAAGAGTCAAGCCCTATTCTGTTTTTAGTGACAGCGGGGATTTAAGTTGCAGTGGATCTAATGGTCAATAAGAGAGGGAAACAGAGATAACGCCTAGTGATTGGATCCAAAGAAACTAGGGGAAGGGGTCTATGATAAGGGATTCCACCCTGCTCCAAGGATTGAAATAGGTCTCTAGATTGCTGCAATAAGCTGTTTTAGCATGTTTCTATCTCAAGCACGTTCATCCAGGACCCTGCTCATGCAGCACTTCCACTGTATGCATGATGATGTTCTCTCTGGTGGCCTCCTCTGCTAAACCTTGACATACGGAGGTAGAGATCATATTGAAGGTGACTCTATTAACTCTCTGTATGTACTCCAGAGTTGAGAATAAAGCCCTACACATTTGTTAAGGGATGCAAGAATTTGTTGTGATGAGGGGATTCATTTGGTCGTTCTTGTGTCAGTACTAAGGGGAGTAAAGAAAAAAGTGCCTCATAACTACACTACCATTTTTGCCCCAGGCTAAAATCAGAAAATTGACTTTTTGTCAAAATTCACAAATAAGATTGGTATAAATTCAGGTTGATTTTAAAAAATGATGGATTTTGCTTGACGGAACTCATCTGATATAAAGCAAAAACATTGTAACACACAATTAATATTTTCTTCACCTCAATCCACACACCCAAGGTAATACCACAGGAAAAATCTTTATATTGTGAGGAAAAATCCTTGATTCTTATTGGACAAGCTGCGTCATGGCGTGACCACCAAATCCCCATCAACATTAAGAATTCTTGATGTCCGCAACAATACGGCACAAACAAAGTTACAAGAGCCATCACTGGTAGGGACAAAGTCCCATGTTGTTTGACATGAGAAAACGTTCGAACATCAAGAGGCTTTCAAGCGGTGGTATCTTCTAAGAGTCCGCAGCCATACCATGGTAACAGCTTTGCGATGAAAGAAGCATTTTTATTAATGGCATTAATAGGGTTATGCGCGGCGCTCCATTGAGTCAAGACCAAATGGATGCTGTAGACTTTGGACAGTATTCAAGGGCTGGTAGTGATGCCGAAGACCCAGTTGCCAAAGACGGGGTGTCAGACAACATTGGGGATGACGATGGGATTTCAGACCATGTTGGGGAAGATGGTGATAGCACTGATGACGGTGAGACAAATGAAATACCTTCTCACGCCTCTATCGGAGCTTGGTGTTGCCAATGTTCCCACCGCAAACCAGCTTTGACAGCGCGACGGCAGCTTCCTCTAGCTCCAACAATGAAGTGTATTGGACGATCTTCGCAGAATTATTCTATTTTGTACGCCCATGCGGAATCGTTATTAGCTCCCTGTCACCTCTGGAGACTCATCATTAGTTTTCGTAGTTTATTTACTTTATTGATTCTTTATATTTAATTACATTTGAGCCCCGTAACCTCTACAGCGCGAGATTTTTGCCGTAGGTGGTGCGTATTGAATTTCGAAAGAGTTGAATAAAAAAAATGCATTAATAATAAAAGTTTTCGCGTTGATGTCGGATAACCCTCGTTCAAGTCAATTGGCAAACATTTGCCGCGGTAATCCTAGCCTACCATGTCGGTTCTGTTATTATGACAAAAGAGAAGCATTTGTCAAAGCCATGCAAAGACGAATCCCAGGTTTGGCCGCCCAAGTACGTAAGCCCTGGGAAACTCTTGGTTTTCTGGAGGAGATGGAAAAGGCGGATATCAACTCCGCAAAGACAAACATTCGAGAAACACAGGGATTGATGGAGATTCTAAACAAGCCCTCTATTTTTGCTGCCATACTTGAATCCTCATGCCGACCTCCCAATTGAAATCCTTCATACCTATCTTCTAGGTACTATTTGTATATTTTTTATATTCAGCCCAATCATATTCTCACATTATAGGCATTTTAAAATACACGTTGAGGAGGACATGGACAAGCTGAATGACGCCAATAAGCATCAATTGGGAATTCGTGTGCAGTCACTCAATTGGGATGGGCTGGACTGCCCCAAATTAAGGCCAGAATCATTGTGTCGGTATAGCGGATCTTTTGTTGGACAAGACTTCAAGGTTGTGTGTCAGATCGCTCCTTTCATATTTTTTCAACATTGTTAGCGACACCGCATTACAAATGTGGGTTTCAAATAGGGCATATTGGTCGGCTACTTTATCAGAGAACGATAATGGGGATGGACACATATTGCGCCAAACTTGATGCTCATTTAAGGCAATTAGCCATCATTATGTTGTCGGCGGAGGAGACGGAAACAGGCAAATTATCTAAGCAAGTATGTGATGTGTAATCAAACTTTTTATTAACAATATCTTTTTTTTGATCTCTTGCTTAATCGGTACATATGAAGGAGATGATTAAAGAGTTAACGGGCAAGGCAAAGTTGCATCTGCTGCTGGCTCACGCTACAGAAGTAATCCGTCGTTTCGATCACTGATATTTTATGCCACGGAAAAGTGTGAGTCTAAGAACGGAACAGTCAGGGGGAGTATTCAATACACAAACCGTTCTGCGCCAAGTCTGGACGTCGCTTTTTTATTCACCACACAAGAGGCATTAAGACTTATTTTTGCGGGTGGCTACTATGCAGTGGATCAGCCAATTACCTATTCAGAAACTTCAAACTCGATCTCCCAAGCATTGTCAGGCTGAAACAGAGGTTTTACTTTACGGTTCCTCCAGCAAGCTCACATTGGACTACCTTGGAATAAGGGTTAATCACCGAGAATTAGAGCCATCACAAGGTAATTGTTAGGGTATTTTTAAAAAACCGTATCTCACAATTAAATGTAAGGCTGCCCCTTCTTGTATTGAATAGCTTGCGGGTGTTCGCCAATTTTGTTGATTTATCAAACAACGTCGCCATCACCGCGGTTAATGTTCAACATCGCTGCCTAAACCATTGCATGCAGACTGGACAAAAGAAGATTCTTACTGAACGCCAACAAACTGGCACATTTTCCCGAGTAATTGAGCATGGAGATGATAAGTTTTTTATTCTAATTCATTTGCCCACGGCAAACAGGACGTATGCAAATAGGCTGTCGCGATTTGACAACGCTGAGGATACTAATGTGGGTGTGATCCTACTTCAATCTCAGCACACAGCAAACGCAACCCCGCCACCAACATCTGCCAGAGGTAGTTCACGATTCAATTAATATATTTGACACCTGATAGTGAACCAACCTCCGCCACTTTCCACGATAAGGGCCACCCTTGGACTTCCTCTCAACAGCTTAACGTTGAGGGAGTGATTCCATTGCAGAGGTAATTCGCAATTCAATAAATATATTTAACACGCCAGTTTCCACGATAAGGGCACCCCGCCAACTTTCTCTCCGCAAGTTAACGTTGAGAGTGTGATCCCATCACAGTCTCAGCACACAGAAAACCTGAGCCCACCACCAACATCTGCCAGAGGTAAGTTGCAATCCAATACATATTTAACACACCTTAGTGAACCAACCTCCTCCAGTTCCCACGTTAGGAGCCATGCCGTCAACTTCTTCTCAACCCCTCACGCTGAACACCATCGAAGACGTGAACCAATGCCGCACAACATAAGTTATAATTTTATTATCAGCAGACTACTTAAAGGATTTTGGTACTTGGTGGTGTATTACATTAGTAGGGATGATCAACATGACAAAGACAGTACAGGGTACTCAGATGATGAGCCATCACGTACCAATATGCTCAACCGGAGAAAAAACCACTAACCTCTCACCCAACATATGTTTAAAAGTCGTCTTTAGTGTCTCTTGTAAACGCTTTTGTTATCTACGATCCCACTGCTGCCCCAAACAACCTAGTAACGACACAGGGTATACCTGCCTCTCAGGCCGTCATATACCTACAGCAAATAAAGTTAATTCCAAGTGATTGGCCTTCAGAGGACCCTCACTTGACGAACTCTGTTGGTAAGCTTTTAAACAATTGCTTGACTCATTCCAAGTCAACGTTGAAGCGCAAGGCATATTCATTTTTTTGCAAATTACACTTACAAAACTTTTCCGCAGATCAAAGAAGGTTGTAAAAAGCATTTCTGGGCAAGAGTATATCCCCGTTTGCTTCTGTTCTTGCTAGCTGTAATGGCCAGGAAGTCACGGAACACACAAGGCAACGAGCGGCTCTTCTTATAAGTAAAAAGTTCTGACTTTCTCAAAATAACACAGTAAGAGATGATTACATGGTGAATATTGCAAAACTCGTAACTCGCGAAAAACCTTCGACTCGAATCCTGGATAAAGACATTGACCTTGACGAACTAAGTCTTTGCATGGAAGCAAACTGTAATGTGCATTCTTGAACAGGTCAAATCATTATTTATTCTTTTATTTATTTCTATTGACTGATGGACCTTTTTGCATTTTAGGATTCTTATAAATTTCAACACTTACCTTGCGGAACCAACCCCGAACACACCTCACCATCCCCCAACACCATCCGTTGCAATACCGTCAACATCGGAAAGCATGATCTCTGGCTCCACGTTCATACCATCACCATCACTGTGTGGTACACCTAGAAACTTTGGTCAAACACAAGGGAATCGTTCCTATCCTGAAACGTTTGTGAGAACACACACAAATCTGACAACACCAACACCAAGCTCCGCTACTTTTCCCCAAATATCTTCTCGTGTTTCTGGCGGGGACTCAAGTTCCTTCACGAGCACTTCCACCGCAAACTTAGATTTGCAAGCAATTACTAACTCTTAGCAGATGTTCAGCGGGTACTATTCTACTTGGATTCGGATTTTTTTACATATCTTGCCATTATAGTTGCTCTTTTCCATTTATTTTTTTTGGCATATTCATTATATAATTTTGTATTTTTCTTTTGTTTATTTTCTTTTGTTCTAACGTTGAATATGAAATAAAAATCAATATTATTTTTATCTTAAAAGTAGAGTAAAGTTCAAGTTGAAATTAATATAAAGTCTAGGCTAAAATCAGAATGAAGTCATGTTAAATTTTGCTTAATTGTCAAGTTAAATTTGGCATAATTGTCAGGTTGAACTCACGATACTTGTAAGCCTGGGTTCGACGTCAGATTAGGATACATTTTTTTAAATTCAAGTCAATTACCAATTATAAAATTTTGAAACTGAAAAAAAACAAACGGTGGTGTAGGTCCAAAGTGACGAGGGAAAGGCCAGCAACTTTCACCTAGAGAGGCTGGGAAGCAGGATGTTAGGTAATAATTATGTTTAGTACTGACAAGAGTCTTTATTCACACAGGTTGAGAACAAACTCATCAAAAGTACAACATGAAATTGATACACCTCTGTTGGCCTTTTTAATAACTGCGTCCAGCTCCAGGAGAACATTTTGAGCTGGAGGGAGCAGAGGTTACAAACACTGATAAAGGAAATGTAAGTCAGCAATTGATCTTCTAAAGACCTCCTTTGGGTCTACTTTCATTTGAATATGGTAGGCGAACCCATCTAGAGTACCTTTCACAGATCTTCTTCTTATGGACCCTTGTCCCCTAATCATTGAAGATCTTGGCACTACGTACATTCCTTTGTACTTTCCCTTCCTTATAACCTCTATAATTAGCCGGAACAAAGGCCAGGGTAACCTGAATCCCTGTTGTCACCAAAGGCAGAAGGGGCATGACTCTTGACTTAGGAGTACATCCGGGGCGCAAGTCACCTTTTATGTGGTTCTCTACCAGCTCTTAGCAGAGGGTGCCATAGAGAGAATTTTACAATACTGCTAACATGTATGATGTTTGACTCAGTACATCTTGGGCATATGTTTTGTCACCTTTTATGTGATTCTCTACCAACTCTCAGCAGAGGGTGCCATAGAGAGAATTTTACAATACTGCTAACTTAGTATGTATTTAACTCATTTATAGGTAGACTCATTACCCTAATTTTATGTGATAAGCAATGACATCTTGTGATCTCCTCCTGTGGACACAAGTCTTAGCAATTCTCCCAGAGATCTTACATGAACAGCTCATACGACTACATCGTTCAGTTGAGCAAAGTATACGGTTGTGGATTCTCTGACAATATATAGGGACGTTTAAAGTTGTTCTGTGGAATAGTTGACATATTAAATCCAAAAGCTTTGATATAGAGTTAACTTATTATTTGATAACGTTTTTTCTACATTGTTCATTGGCGTGTTGTTTTTTTTTTCGGTTTATTGACTGGAAAATGGCACACTATCTGCTGTCCACATTTTATATATGTATTTCGTCAATGTTTTAATATGATAATACAGGACTGGTATAAAGACAAAATTGGGCCAGCCAAGTGTAACCCTAATAGAAAAGTAAAAAAAACATAAAAAGGCTACACCCATATCCACAACATTAAAAAGCGCCTAAACACTCAAGACCATCCTTTATCACCCTACAATCCCAAACGCATTTCTCACGCAAATAGGACACCGTCCTCTCCGTCCCTCAACACGTTCTTTTACAATCCATTCATCGACACACTCAACATGAAACATATGTCCACACACCAACTCTCGAACCCGTTCACCCTTCTCCATCTCCCCCAAACAAATGACACACCCCGTCACATCAAACACGGGTGCAAGTGTATCATGTTGATGATGATTGTATACTTGAAGGATGAGTTCCATGGCGGGTGAATCGTCGGATTGGTCATTGCAGGCCGTGTCTTGGGGTTCGTCGATGGTGAAGACGCGGGAGAATCTGTTGAGAAGGAGATGGGTGTTTGAAGCGCGGACGGATTCTTTTGAGGCGCTGATGGTGCTTGAGGAGGAGACGGTGTCGGAGAATGGTGTGGAGAAGGGGTCTTGGGAGGGTTGTTGTTGAGAGAACGGGGAACGGCGGAAAAGCGGATTGGTCGATGGATGTTCGGGGGTGGGGAGGGAGGTCTGGAGAGAAAGGGGGTGGTGTTGAGGGTGGTTGGATTGGGACAAAGTAGGAACCGTGGGAGAGATGACGTTGATGAAGGGGGTGTTGAGGGATTTGAGGGAGGGTAGGGGAGGGCATGAGGGGTGTAGAGGTACGTTTTGTTTCAACGGTGGATGATGGTGGTTGGGAGGTAGGACGGGTTGGTTGTTGACGAGAGGAAGCGACAGAGATCATGGAAGATCGGAAAGGTGTTTCGTTGCTGACGCGAGATGCTGGGAATTGTTTTCTTGGTCCGTGTCGCTTCTTTGGTTGATGGAACAGCACAGTGAGGTTGATGGAGGCAGGATGTAGAATACAAGGCATGCAAGGGTGGAGGATGTGGTAGATGGGCCAGTATAGGATGTAGAGGATGGTGAAGATGATTAAACTTGCGACACAGATGCTGACAATGTCGATGATCGCGACGGCGAATGGTCCGGAAAGAACTGGATTACCAAAATAGCATATTTTCATGGTTAACATCAAAGTTGGGCGCGTCAAGACTCAAACATGAAAACTTACACAGATGGACCATGAAGGTATTCCAGAACACGGGATCGGCGGTTTTGCAAATGGAGGGTCGTGAAAGAATAATGAACCCCAGGATTGTACTAATGCTACGGAGAAAATCGATAAATACCATTATAATACATCTTCAACGGATTCATAGAACAACGATAATCATCATAACGAAAAGAATCCTTACCATTCAACCACAACCGCAAATCCCACAACAACTGCCCAACCTTCACCCACCGCCCAGCCGCCTCCCCACTCACTCTCTCCAACACCTTCCCAAACCCTCTTTCCCCCTTCTTCACCTCCCCTCTCCCACCACCCACAACCTCTCCAAACCCATGCACCACAACCACAGATACAACACATGGCACCGACCGCCATGCCGAGGTTAATGAAATAAAGGGATTCACAGCGCGGTGAGGCTGGTGTATCGTCGGGGAGCGAGAGATGACGGGATAACATGAGGGGAAGGATGAGAAGCCAGATGAGGTTTGGGATGCTAGGTTTTGTTAGGGATGTGAGGAAATCAGCAATGGTGACTTTACCCTAAACAAAGATACTCATAGGGAAGAGTGAACGAAAGAGCTTGGAAGGAGTGGTGGATGACCGTAATGTGGATAATGTTGGTAATGGAGTGTAGGATGATGTACAGTGATTTCTGGGACTGTGGGGTTGGTGATTCATGTAGAGGGAGAGGAGGGAGAGGACGTTCGGTAGTGGCATTGTTGTTGTTGGTTGCGGGTAATGGTGAATGATGGTATGAATGGTGACTTGTGAGTGCTGTTGCTGTTGAAGAGGACGATGAAAGTGGTGCCGAGGATGCCCATTCCGTCATTCCTCCTTTGATGTTCCATGCATTGGAGAGGCCGTCATTGCATGATCGTTCCTCTTGCAGTCTAATCTCAAACGGCCACTTGGCGAAACCAGCAAAGAAAGAAAAAAATTAACGAGCATGTGACACAAAATGACGTTGCACAACGTGTACCAAGACTCAGTCACTCTCCATCGAATTCCGTTCAAGCAAAGATAAACCCAGATGGCTGGATCATAAGAATGAAAAACTTTCGTTCTTCCTTGGCTTTTTTGGACCAGAAAGCAAGTAAAGCGATAAAATAAATAACTCCAATCATCAAATAAAAAGACTCAGCGGGATTAAAATATGGTTTTTTCTTTAGAAAAAAAAATCCAGAACGACTTGCTCAAAAGTTAACCCAGTTATTCAGAGAAACACACACATCCAAAAACAAAAATCCTCACCCCCTCCTCTCCACATCATCCTCAATCTCAATCCCCTGTCCCAACAACGGTCTCCTCTCCCCCTCCTCCGGTACAATCGGCGGGGCACCCGCATCCGGAATCCTCACATACCCCTCCCTCTCCGTGACCGAATAAAACAGACACAAAAGGAGCAGCAGAAACTGAAACGACCCACTCGCAAGGAACGCGATCCATGACGTCCAATCGGTTCCAGGTTGCAACGAAATGGAATAGACGAAGAATAAAGTTTCCTATAACGTTACATGAGAAAACGACGCGCAAGACGAGTGGGGGGGTTACCTGGACATTGCATGATAAGAGTAAGAACACTCAAAGCTCCAGGTGCCTAACAAGAAAAAAAAAAAACACCATCAATACATCATCACATTCAACACCTACCCTATCCTTCACCGTCCTCCAAATCTGCGGCAAATACTGTACAAGCGTCATCCCAAGACTCACCATCCCCAACCCCACCATCGTCCCCACCGTCATCGTCTCCCACTGCATCACCAAACACGCTACAACGAGTAGCGCCACAGCAACCCCCCAGTAAATCATGAAACGAGGACTTGGAGGTTTCGCACGAATTCAGGGTCGTGGAGGAGAGGCGTGTCTGGTTGTTTTGGGTGGTAGATGAAGAACAGGGAGATGCTTTTGGGCGTTAGAGAAGGGAGGGATTGGGGGGCTTACAGGTAGTGAAGCAGAGGAATTGGACAAAGATTTGGGTGAAACCGAGTGTGTTTTGGATGCATGAGAAGAGGGTGGACTGAGTAACATGTTTAGACGTCTTTTTAAAGTTCGTTATTACCTCTGTAAAGCAGCAAGCAATCTATCAAAAAAAAAACATCTCAGCATGATACCAAAAAAACACCACTCACATTCCCAGCCTGCTGCAACACAATTGTCGCTATAATCGACATTCCCAAAACTTCCTAAAAACAAAAACCACACCGAAAGTCCAAGGCTCGTCTTTGACTTTATGATTTTCAGGAACTACGAGTTTAGAAGGGGGATAAGGGGGGAGCAGTACCTGTGGAAGATAGGATACAAGTAGCCCTGTTATGATAAAGGCACCAGTCCCAACTTTAATGCTGCATCTTCATCGTCGTCGGTTGGGCATGTGGAGGTGGTGTTGTGGGAGGTGATGGGGTGGGGTGTCCATGCGGAGAAGGGGTTGGACATTCTTTTTTGAAGAGACAAATCTTGAATTTGTGATGGGTCGGGTGATGGAGGCGTTTGGACAAATTGGTATGAATTATGTCACATCACTGACATCTGGATATCCTTCAAGACATCATAACGTGATCGTATACCAACTACTTTTTTAAGTTGCGATGAAAGAGTTGCTATGAAAGACCATCCCCATAGGCGGCTTGGCCACCTGCACTAAACCAAAACTACAATACATCTACAAACACGACTGCACCCTCAAGCCCATCGTCAACATCAAAACATATATTGACCATCTTAAGCCAAGGCAAAAACATATCAAGAACAACAACAAAATCCAGGGGGGCAAAAAAAAAAAACACTAAAACACAAGAGATACGTTTTCCCAAAAAAGAATATACAATCACTCTGGCCTCAACACAATCGCCGTCCTGCAAGGCACATAAACCTGCAAAAACCTCGGTCTCCCACTCCACTCCTCCCCCGTCGTGAAATACGGGATAGTCTCATCAATCCTTCCTTGTCCGCCAAACGTTTGTTATCCGTGTTGAGTACAATTTTATGTCTAAAGGGGAAAAGAAGAAGAAAAAGGTGCGCCGTTGTTAACGAAAAAAAAAAAAAAGAAGGAAAGAGGGATTCAAAAGAAACAATGTGGACGAATGCAGGTAGTTATGCTTACGCTTCAGCCCAAGGTGTTCCAATCCTGTAATCCGTGAAGGACTTTGTGGGATGAAAGTTGAAAATCCATAAAAGACCACCACGTTCAAACGCAATGATTTTCAGACTCGTGTTTAAGGCTCACAAACTAACAAACAAAAAAACATTAGTCGGGAAAACAAAGAACACAAGGGTATCTTACCTGTCCCGTCGTCAACCACTCAAACCTCGACTCAAGTTCATGCATCGCCGCATCAAACTCATTCAAATACTTGTATCTCAACAAATGATCATCCGCAAGATTAAACTGTCTCCTTGCATAATGAAAGCTGCTATTGTTCCCAGCCCTCGGGAAATCCAACCACTCGGGGTGTCCAAATTCATTCCCAATGAAATTCAGGTACCCCTCGCCTCCAAGTCCATACGTGATAAGTCGAATCATCTTGTGAAGAGATAACCCGCGTTCAATGATGGGGGTCATGGGACTGAGGTCGGACATGTAGTCGTACATTTCCTTGTCCATGAGCCAGAAGCGAGGGTTTTATCACCGACTAGAGCTTGGTCGTGGGACTCGGCGTAGGCAATAGCAGGTTCCTTGGCAAGGAGTTAGTTGAGTGGAAGGAATAAGGAATAGAAATATTTAATATTTACCTTCCATCTCCTGTTGGTCAACGTGTGGGTGATGTTGCCCATATCCCACTCATCGTCCTACCAACATCCAATTAGATAAAACAACAAACGAAACGTGAAAAGGTTTACGCACCGAAGTCTCCTTCAAAAGCTTAATCCACATATCGGGCACAGCCATCGCAAGACGATAATCAAACCCAACACCTCCGTCCTCAATAGGACGACAAAGGGTAGGCATCCCAGACACATCTTTAACATAAACTCAATCAGTATCCCCACATCACAAAAACTTCCAAAAACAAGCCTACCTTCAGCAATTGTAATGATATGAGGGTGAAGCTCATGCATGATATGGTTCGCCTAAACCAAAAAAAAAGGTGGTCAATCCACCACATTCTCCAAATCAACAAAAAAAGACGGAACCTTACCAGCATAAGATAAATCACCGCCTCAAGATCGACACCTGCATTAAAGTACTCATCGTAATTGCCGCTGAAGCCCGTCCCAATCCCATGATGCACGTAAAGCATGCTCGTGACGCCATCAAAACGGAACCCGTCAAACTTGTATTCCCTCAACCAGTAGCGAAGGTTGGAAAGAAGGAAACGCAGGACCTCGTAGTGGGAGTAGTTGAAAAGCCTGCAATTTAGGCGTGAGTAAACATGGGGGCGTAAAAGGTTAAAGTAGAATTTCCTAACCTACTATCCCAGAGTTCATGCCTTCCCTTTGCACCCTCATGGAAGTACTGATGATCTAACACGCCACGCAAAAAAGGAAAGGAAAGGAAAGGAAAGGACGAAAGTCAGCACCCACTTCCATCTCCACAAACCAAAAAACTTTACCTGTCCCATCAAACATATTCAATCCATCCAACACATTCTTACTCGCATGCGAATGCACCACATCCAACAACACGGTAATCCCCATACCATGCGCCTCATCAATCAACGCCATAAGCTGCTCTGGTGTCCCACATCGACTGCTCGGCGCAAAGAAGTTCGTCACCTGGTATCCAAAACTCGCATAATAAGGATGCTCCATCACAGCCATCAACTGAATCACATTGTATCCCAATTTCTTGATGCGAGGAAGGACGTTGGCTGTGAATTCAGGGTACGTCGAAACACGGCCTTCAGGGGATGAAATGCCGACTATATCATTCCGAAAATTCAGTACATCATGTTGATTGAGATGGTGGGGGAAAGGAATCTTACCATGAGCTTCGTAAATACGAAGAGATTTGGGACGAGCCGGTTGCGCATGCTTGAAGACATACTTTGTGGGAGGGTTCCAAAACACACCCTCATAAACGGGGCTCACATCCAGATTCTGTGTCGCCCTCCTGATATAAGCGGGGATCCGTTCAATCCGTTCTCCCGAAGGCGTGACCATGGAGATCTTGACTTTGGTATCATGCGGGATGACGGGGACACCACCCACATGCAAAAGCTCCACCTCCCACACCCCAAACTCGTTCTTTTTCAACGGATGAGCTTCACGGTTCCAATCGTCTACAAAAGAATATCAGCCATTGAATATGGAGGTGGGGAAGACTCACTAAACTCTCCAATGAGACTCGCAGAAACAGCATTGGGTGCCCATTCTCTGTAAGTGATGGACTTTTCAGTGACGTTGAAACCGAGCTTTTCATAGCCAAGAGTGTAGTTGTCGAGACTCTGTTCTCCTTGTTCAATCTTTGAGATCCAGTCGCTAAAGAGACGGTGTCTGTTGTGTTGTGTGTGATGTTGTTGTGGTTATAAAGGGTGGAGTCAATGCTGTGGTTATGGAGAGTGGAGATGGTGTAAAGTGTTTACCTGTGCTCGATGGCGCCCTTGTAAGGGGTGAGGTAAGGATCGTCAACGATCACAGGCAGTTCCTGCACAGCCTGGGTTGCCATCTTTTTGAGAGTCGTAGAAGAAGAAGCAGATGGCGCGGGTGCATGATGAGTCATTGCAGTAAGCATTTGATACGCAATGAATGATGTGTAGTTAGTAGTTGTAGTATGTGGTAGTAGTACGTAGTATGAGAGAGAGAGAGAGAGAGAGAGAGAGAGCAATGGATAGTATTAGAATGGATGGAGCAGTAAGAATAATGATAAAATAATATTTATATTAGACCTTTGGCTTGGAATATATAATGTGAATGTGAATTGTAATGCATTTTTAAATATTAAATATTATTAACTACTATTATGTGCTTGGCCTTTCAAAACTATATTATTATATATACGCAACTCTGACGGACCTGCAGGCTGACTGACCTGACTGACTGTATGACCTTGTGTCACCACCATCTCATGCTTTAATTCATTCATTATAAGTTTATAACTAATAATCCACGTCAAAGCCCACAATCGATGGCCTATTAATATTATTTTCATGTGCTCTATGTATATTTATATTCACAACTGCAGATCAATAAATAGGTTCAAAAAATAGTATTAATTGCCAACCATCACGTACCACGTACACGTACAAACAATATAGAAAAACAATATATTCACTAATAAAACGCTATATACTTCACTTCACTCCATCACACCTTCCTCCTAATCACCGTATCCCCCTTCCCCCTTCCAGTCACCACAACATTCTCATCCGTCATCTCCCTCAACATCTTCAAAAACTCATCCTCCCCAATCCTCTCATCACTCTGCGCCTTAAACAATCTAAACGCTTCACTAAACTTCATGCTCGGTCCCCTCATGTCATTCACTAGCGCTGCAAGCGCAATCCTTTGATCTCGTTGATGGATTCGATCGCGTGAACTCATCCCCGTTTGGAGAAGATCCAAGTCGAGTTTTCCTGTGCTCGGGTCGGTGGCTGCCGCTTGGAGTGCCGTCATTGTGAGCCTTGATATTAAAAGAAAATGTTAGAATCATTCATTCATTCAATAGATAAATAAATAAATAATATAATTATAATCATAATAACCTATGAGCTTCCTCCACATCCTGCACCTCTACCCGCTCCGAAAGCCTCATCCTCGCATGCGCCTCACTCAACCGAATCATACTCTCCAACTGTCTCGTCGTCGCAGTAATCACATTCTCCCTCCCATAACTCCCACGTCCCCTCTGTCTCATCGCCGTATACAACTTGACCAACTCATTCCCCGCCTCCTCTGAAATCACTGGCTGAACCTTATTCTTGGCGTAACTGATATACTTGGTAAACAAATCAAGTGGCTAAAAATAAAATAAAAGAATTATTATAACTCTATCCCCATTTCAATAAAACAAAAATAATACACTCACCACATATTCAAATTCATTCTCAACAGGTCGATCCTTAAGGTACAACCCCACAATATGCATCGCAAGCAATCGATCCTCCCGTTCATTCGGTCGATCCAACAACAAATACAACAAATCAAACCTCGACACAAGCGGTGGCGGGAGATTCACATTCGCAACAACAGACAGACTCTCATCAAACTTGGAATTGATCGGATTCGCACTCGCAAGAATCGACGTCCTCGCATTCAACGTTGTAATAATCCCGGCTTTGGCCACTGATATCGTTTGTTGTTCCTAAACCATACAAAGACACACGCAAAAAGGTTAAACAATCCACCACCATACGAAAAGAGAAAAAATAATCTCACCATCACTTCATGCAACACACTCCTCGTCTGATCCGACATTTTATCAAACTCATCAATACAACAAATCCCACCATCACTCAAAACAAGCGCTCCACTAAAAAATAAAATACACCATCAACTCAACTTCTCACACAACAACAGCCAGATCCAGCAAACAAAGTACAAGTTCACCGGACCTCAACAGCATTCGGCCACAAAAAAGGCACGAAAAAAACAGACAACCACCATACCTCTCCAACACCAACTGCCTCGTATCCGGATCCCTCGTAATATAAGCCGTAAGTCCCACAGCCGAAGACCCCTTCCCAGAAGTATACACCCCCCTCGGCGCCAAAGCATTCACATACTTCAACAACTGCGATTTACTCACCCCCGGATCTCCAACCAACAAAATATTAATATCACCGCTACAAAAATTGAAAGTCGTTAGCCTCACGATCAAAAATTGAAAGCGGGGGTGTAATATTTTACCGTATGCGCGGTGACCCCGCACTTCCTCCTTGAAACTTATTGGTCCCCCCGAAAAGCTGGAGAAGAACACCCTTCTTCACGTCCTCCATGCCAAAGATAGATGGAGCTGGGAGGATAAAATAATCTTTAGCCACACGCTTCCCCAACTCGTTAAAAGTAAAGCAAACCTCACCAACAGATCTCGACAACAAATTATACAAATTCAACCTCCGCGACAACTCCAAAATCCTCTCCTCATCTGCATCATCAAAATGCATCCTATCTCCTTCCTCAAAGCTAAAAAACCATCATCAGCGCTGTACCAAAAAGAAAAAAAAAAGAAAAAAAAAAAAGTTCCTCATCACCCCCACAAAAAAAAAAGGAGGGTACCCAATAAAGAAAACCCTCAACTCACTTTGTCTCAAACTCATTCTCATTCAAAATACTCTTATCTACCGTCAACCGTCTAAAATCCGTCTTCTTGATATGCACAATATCAACATAAGTCCTAAACAAACTCTTGATCGTCCTCTGTCTCGGGTTCACTCGAACCGGAATCGCTCTAAAAATCCCAGTAACCTCAACTCTACGTCTCATCAGCACCATACAAAAAAAGAAAAAGGGGGGAGGAAATACCTGTCACCCGGTTTCGCGACATCCACAAGATCATCATACGTGCATAACGAGACAGTGTAAGGTGTTTGTCCATCCGGCGTTTCATCTATAAAACGCCTTAACATTAAAAAGAAAAAAAGGAGTAGCCCAGAAAACCCAACCCAAAAACAGAAAACTAATTCTCACAAACCTGGCGTCTCCTGCATTTTACAAATCTGTTTATCCGCAAACACACACCGATTATGTATGAGCACCATCGTGTTCTTGGATTTACACTCATCCCTCGGGCACAACGTCGGTTCAATGATCCGTCCACGGTCAATATCAGCCGTCGCAGTTTGATCACAAACCGCGCATCGGAAAAACGCTAATCAAAAAAAAAAAAGAAAACCACGAGTAAGAGAATGACGGTTCAAACGAAAGCGGGGGGTTTAGATCAACCTTCTTTGAGATCAGGGATCACAGGGGAACAACGAATCATCAACCCCTTGATCGTCACAAGCTGGTCGATATCTGAAACATTCGTCAGAACAATAAACTATACAAAAACGTCAATCTTTACCAGCTGGGTCCAAATCCCTCATATTCGTCATCCTGTTCGCATTAAAAGGGCGGACCTAACATAAAAAAATATCAACATCCGTACATTCCTTAACATAAATTAAAAAGCAAGTACTTACCGTCATCATAACTCCATCTCCCAATTCCTCTGCGAAAATCTCGGTATAAATCTCCGTCAACGCGTAATCCATCAACGGGATAATTTCCTGCGGATACCTAATCAACTGATAATACAATTTCACGCTCGCCGGGAAGATTTTCAAATTCAAGCAATCCAAATTCATGCTGGTCCGATCAGCAGCCCTCATCTACGCAAAAAAAAAAAACACCCATTAACCACGATGAAACAAATAACCACACCACGCTCTCACCTGATGCAACAAATCCGGATAAAACGGTCGACTATCTTGCTCCGTGACCGTCTTCTCTCTAAACAACAATTCCTCCGCAGTCAACTCCCCCTCCTCGGCATTCATCTCCCTCAACTTTTGAATCTTAAACTCCACCGTGAAATTCATAATGAACCGTTTGAACGACGCCATCGCTTCCTGAATGTTGACAGTGGTCCCCCAAATCACTGTCCGGTTTTCAACACCCTGTGGATCTGACGATGGGGTTGCGTGGTCGGATGTGAGTGGGTCGATGGAACGAGCCGAGGAGGGGTTGAAAATGTGGTGACGAGAGGAAGGGGTGACGTCGCCGCGACGGAATCGGGGGGCGGAGAAGGGGGGTTGACCGGCGCTGGATTGGGAGAAGAGGGGGTCGATGCTGGCGGGGGCGCGTTGGGGGGTGCGACGGCGATGGTGCGGGGAGGAGGTGGGGTAGTGGAGGGGGGAGCCGAGATCTGTGGGGGTTAGAGAGGATGAGAGAGGGGATTACCTTGAAGCCCTGATGCTACATTTCTGATAAATGGGGAGTTGGGAGCGGAAAGTCGCTGCTTGGAGCTGATGAAGCATGGTTAATTGATGTAATGGTTTAAGTGCAAACCTTGCATGCGGACAGGGGCATCTGAGGATGGGGCAATGTTTAGACGGGGGGAGCTTTGACCGGCTTGGGCTGACTTTGCGGGGGAAGAGCTGAATAGAGCTTCCTCTCGTTGAAGGTTTGAGACGGCGCGGAGAGGAGGCCTGCGGCTGCTTGATGGTGTTGGTCTTCGTCCATGTCCATGATGGGGTGAGTTCAGTTGATTCGGACAAGAGTAATATTTTTTGACCTTGACACTTATTTTTTAATTTGATTTTTTGAGACGGAGATGTTTCTATATTCTTCAACAGACTCCGAGCGAAAGGAAAAAATAATACATGGCCGCATTTCGTTATCAAAAAAACATAAAATGTCTATCATGTATTATTCTAAAAGTAATATTTTGAGCTTTAACAGTCCTACCCCATATAAGGCGGCGGTGGCATATCAGCTGCATCACTCTTACTTGCCGCCCCGGCCCCAGCCCCATTCCACATCACCTTCTCCTCTCTATTCTCAACAACAACCATAGATTTCTGCAAAGAAGAAGATGCCCCTAACTCGAGAGGTGTGGCGGTTTTCTCGTTTGGATAAAGAGTAGGTCTAGAGACATTGTTTGACGTATACATGTTGTCACCGGCGTAGGCGTGGCCGTTGTAGCCTTGATGACCGCATTCACAAAACTTCCAACATGAGCTTCCAGAGATTTTGACGATCCCATGTAACTCCCCGTCCCGCGTTCCTCTCAATCAGATTCGTTCCCGGGTACGCACTATTCCCGACCCCTTCTCACCCACATACACATCCCACGTTCCACAATGACTCTCCTAGGAAGGCGGGACAAGCGGGACGACAACAGGTGTTGGTGGCGAAGGTTTCGTTGCAAATCCATCGTCTTGATCAGATTGGGGATGGAGTGTGGGTGGAGCGAGTTTGACGTCATTTGGTGGATGCTTTCCGACGACGAGATAAAGACGATGAGGAAGGCGGCGCCGAGGAGGGCGAAAACGCCTGTGATGGCCAGCGATGATTGGGGTGGTGGAAGAGGATGATGTGGATGGAGTAGAAGATGGGAGGGAGGGGATGGTGGGGACGGAGGTGGGGTTTAGAAGGGAGGGGGGGTCAGTGGGCATGTCGGTTGGGATGAAAGTTGGGACGTCGATGGGAAAGGGTGAGGGAAGAGAGTTAGGAAGGGTTGAGAGGGTGGTAGACCTAGTAAGGAATGAGAAGTTTAGTGATCAGGTTTACGTGTATGAACGGTGGATAAAGTTGAGATTACCTTGTAGATTCTCCACTTGTAGTTGTGGAAGCCTGGTCAGTGGACGTTTGGTCCGGCTGCGGAGGAGGGGACGCGTCGGATGGTGATGGATCCTCCGGTGGTGGGTTGGAACTTGGTTGCTGTGGACGAGGGGACGGTGAAGGAGAAGGAGAAGGAGAAGGTCTTGGGGGTGGAATTGGAGCAGGTGGGGGAGGTGGGAATGGAATTACGGTGGGAGATCCACGAACAGTGGCGGTAACGCCGTCTGAAAAAAAAGAGTGAGAGAAAGCATGGAAACGAGAATGGAAATGAAATTGAGACAGAACAGATAGAATGATGGGTGGTAAGAAACGTCAAATATAGAACTAAACGGTAGCAGCGACGCTCATGTGCCCATATCTAATAATTGAGAGACCAAAAAAAAAAAAAAAAAAAAAACTCAAATAACAGCTGGAACGTTGACTGGCAAAGACAAAAAAAACTCACATTTGACCCATCCTATCTGTTGAGGAAATCCATTAGTCAGTTGCGGTTGGGGGAGGGTGAGGGGATTGCTAAAGAGGTAGCAATCGGTGCTCGTAGGAAACGCCTGCTTATTCCAACTACATGAAAAAGTTTAATAAAACCAGATGTGGGAAACAGAAATAGGTTTCATTGGAACACGCAGCTATTACGATGCATTTAAAGGAAGGGAAAAGCGGTGATTCTGACGGAATGCATCCAACTTGCACACCCAGCCCCTTTTAAAGACACCGTTTTCTGGTCCAAAAAAAAAAAGTTCAGGAGATCGACGCTCACCACACGATGGATGTGCACTGTGACAATGAGTTGCAGATGGCGATACCAGCGTCCAGAGACCTTACAGCGCACCCACCACCGACGATGGTAGCAGCGCACCTTGGGTCAGGAAGGTCTCCAGTGTTTGGAGTATCAGCATAACACCTTTTGAGTATAAAAGTAAGTGAATCGAAGAATGAATGGGATGGAATGAAATAGAATGGGATGGAATGGCTATCGGATAAATTATCCTGATACTTACGCTCCAATATACCCATAACCAGAGATGAACGGTCGTTGGAAGGGACATTTGGAGAGAGACTGGTGATGGACGAGCAAGTAAAAATATATATATAGTTGGATATATTCGCTTGAGGTTATACAAGGATACACCAGTTAAAATATTTATTACATATATATATAGTCGTCAAGCCTTGTTCTACGCATGCAGTCAGTGTAACACTGTCGTGGATACCTGAAAAGAAGAAGAAAAAGACAATTCAATATTATATTATAATTTCCTTGTTACCTAGTTTGTCAACTTCACCTGTACGTACATAATGGTTGAACTGAATCAACAATCACCTATTTATTAGGTATGTCAAAGTGTAGAAGAGAGAGTAGATAGAGTATAATGACTATTATTAAAGTTGACAATTTATACCCGACTATACACACACAAAAAGATTACATGAAACAATGCATATCAAAGCAAGGGAAATTAAAAACAAACAGTGCAGCAAGCAAAGACAAACTTAAGCCACAATGTTCTTGCTCACATCAACTTGGAAACCCTGAACAGCTCCCAAGTTGGACACAAAGTTCATTCCATTGCTCTGCGCAAGGCTCGCACCGTTCCCAACAATCGACGCGCCAGTCAACTGGTTGTTGACACCAACGTTTCCAGCAGCGTTGATCCCGTTTGCCTGAACACCCGCAAGGTTGGATCCAATACCAAACATGTTCTGCTGGTTGGTTGCAGCGTTTCCAAGAGCGTTGACCGTGTTCTGCTGACCGAGCGCGGCAACGTTGCCAAGGATGGAGCCGGTGTTGGCTTGGTTGACGGCCTGGTTACCTTGGAACGCGACAGTGTTGCCCTGGTTCACGGCGAGGTTGTTTCCGATCGCGCCGGTGCTGAACTGGTTTACACCAGCATTTTGGTTAAACAACACGTTGTTGGACTGCGCCGCTGCAACGTTTCCAACTACCGCACCGTTAAGGTTTTGGTTTGTCGCTGCATTCCCGCTGAACACGGCCTGGTTGGCTTGAGTGAACGCCGTGTTCCCTTGCACACCTGCAGCAATGTTCTGGGTAGCCGCTGTGTTGCCGAGAGCAAAAATGCTGTTGCCTTGGGTGATGGCGGTATTGCCAGAGATACCGAGAGCAGCGTTTTGGGTGTTGGCGGTGTTGCCTTGCATGGCGATTTGGTTGACTTGAAGACCTTTGGCGGCGTTGCCGGCGATGGAGGCCTGGAATTGTTGCAGACCCCCGACGTTGCCGGCGAAGTTGATGGAGTTGCTCTGTTGTTGGGGGAGGGGAGCGGCGGAGGCGCTGAGGGCGAGGAGAGAGTGGCAACACGGTGAAAAGCATGTTGAGAGATGTAGAAGTGTTTTCTAAAGGTGGTTGGATGAGAATTGTTGAATGATATTTTTTAGAGGTAAACGTTCTGTTTTATAGGCGAGCTCAAATTTTGTATTATTATTCTCATTACGCTGCATAACAAATAGTGTGAACCAATTGTTACGACGGCAAGTTTTAAAGTTTTTTTTCAAAGTTCTTTTTTTTTTCTATCAAGTGCAGACAATAAAGCATAATTACCATCTTTACACTACAAATCAACATTCGGCATCAGAGCATGATGGAGGCGCATTGCATTTTAGACACTTCCACCAGAACACCACTGTTGATAGTCCATTTTCAAATCCATTGGTCGTTATCATCACGGTCGTGAGCTGAAACGCTATATTGATGAACGGGGAGGATTCAATATGTCGTTTCACACAAGATTAAGGACCGCGCATAACCAATCGTAAATTTCTGTACGCCCTTACGACACGAAATGCTTACTCTTCCTACTGAAGACCAATAAGCTCTTCGTCTTGGACACGCCGCTGAAGCGATCACCTTCAAGAAATGAAGTTCGGTCAAGTATAAAACGGCGGCATTGGCATTCCCCCGAAAGTCAAGCAACTACTTCCTCTATTTACTAGTGTACATACTACTAGACTTTAATCTGTACTGTAATTTACTTCTTTCGCCATGCTCAAGTCATTCGCTCTTATCGTTGCTCTCGCCCAGGTCGTGCTTTCAGCACCTACTTACCTCGTCGCTCGCCAGTCTCAACACATTGTCTTTGACACAAAGTCTTTGACCATCGAGGACGGAAACGTAGGCGCTGAAGTCTCTGTCCGTCTTGCATCTGCACCTACATCAGCTGCAACTATCTACCTCGACGCTCCCGGTCTCAAGCTCACCGACTGCTCGTTCAAGTTACTCCTTCTGACTGGCAGACCCCTAGAAAGTCCGTCTCATTGGCGGTGGTGATGGCAAGACCACGTCGTACACACTCAACGCCAAGTCTTTGCTCCGGTTCTGGGTCGCACCTTGCCAAGGATACGGTTGCGGTGACCAGGAAGGCAAACCCCAGCGCCGAATGTTATTCTCACGGTGACCCACATTACAAGACCTTTGACGGGAGGTACTACGATTTCCAGGGACAGGGTGTCTTTTACCTTCTCAGAACCCCGACCCTCGTCGTTCAGGCAGACCAGAGGACTGTGAGTTATTACCGGTCGTGTTATGTGCTTTCCCCAATACTTATGCCTTGTCTTTTAGTGCGCAAACAGAGTCACCTGCAACACTGCCATCGCTATCCAGTACGGCTCCTCCGTCATCACGCTGACCGCCGCTGCAGGCACCAAGAACCGTCTTGCCTTGAGCTCCTTGACTTCCAAGACGGACGGAATCTCCGCCACAGCCAACAGCGCCGCCAACCAGTACCGTATCGCCATCTCTGATGGCAGCAGAATCACAGTCAGCATCTACCCGTGGAACGGTGTCTACTACATGGACGCGTCCATCACCGTCGCTGGCACTCACATGGGAAAGACTGACGGTCTTTGCGGTTCGTACAACAACAAAGTTGGAGTCGACGTCCCCACCCCTTCCAACTTTGCTGTTTCCAACCATGAGAACATCTTCACCACTGGAAAGGGTCTCGCCGTCTCCATCCCCGTTCCTCCTACCACCAGCACCTGCAAGATCCCAGCTCTCGGTGGTGCCGCCCCTCCCTCCACTGACGGTGTCGACCCTCTCAAACCCGGTGGTTTCACTTCTGTCGACATCCCCGTCCCCGCCACCTCTGTCGTGAACGATTTTATCGCCTCCGCCCTTGCCTACGCTGAAGACAGCACAAAGGTCACCACCACCACAGCCGCCATTGACGCCACCCTCGCTAAATCCTTTCTGCGAGTCCCTCCGCTCCTTTGACAGCTGGTGTGCCGCCAACATTGACATCAACTTTATCATTGGCGCTTGCACAGTGGACGTTGCAAACACGGGCGACAGAAACATTGTAACGAACGCTCAGCGCACCCTCGCCGCAACCTGTGCCGCCAAAGCCGCCACCCTCGCCGAATTCACTGCCGACGTCACCGCCGCAACCCAGCTCATCAACAAATCCACCGACATTGCCTCCAAAATTCAAGGTGACGCGGCTGCGGCTGTTGGAAACATTCAGATTCCTACCTTCAACACCCCGGCGTTTCAAGCCCCACAGGCTCCCGCGTTCCAGATGCCAGCGTCTCAGGCTCCTGCTTTCCAGATGCCGGCGTTGCAGGTGCCTGCTGCTCAGGGTGGTGCGTGGCAAGCTCCTGCCGCTCAGGCTCCGGCTTGGGCGGCTCCCCAGATGCCGGCTTTCCAGATGCCTGCTCAGCAAGGCGCGCAGCCGGCTGTGATGCCAAACTTGGGCAACTGGAACTTCAAGTTTTAATGTAATAGCCTATTTGTGATTAATGATTATGTGGAATGTAAATATATGAACAATATCTATTTTAGCTGGTTTTATACATTTTTACAGTTAACTTCCCAATCCTCAAAGTTAACTCTATCTTAGTCCATTAACCATCAAAGTGAAGAAGAATTAAGCCACTGAGGAGTAGGAAGAATAGTGCGTGGTTTTAAGCAAGGCAAAGATGGAAAGGATACCTTCTGAGAGCAATGCATATACGGAAGCAAGTGGCAGCTTATGTTTTCAGGTCAGAAAAAGTCACTGCAGTAATGATGAGACGGCTAACAAATAGGCCGTTAGATGAATTTTCGGTGTTATATATTGCAAAAAGCCATTGGTCAAGTTGAAATTTGGTTAACACACACGTTGCTTACATGCTTTTCGGGGGTTAAAAAATGGGGTTGGTTTAACTTTAACGTTTCAGTGTATCCAGATTATGTGTTGGACGGTGAGGTAGATACTTTCGATGTCCAGTGGGATATGGAGCGGGTCTTCCACTGAGTAGACTTTTTTGAAGGATCAGAGCGCGTTGTTCTGATGGCAAAGCCAGTGACAAATGTCCATAAAGATTTGTCCGAAAGAAGATCACTCCATGCTAAAGAGACCAACACCTCAGCCACCGTCAACGCAAAGGCAACCAAAGCGGATCAAGCCTCACTGCCCATACCCAGACTGGTCTCTCTACTTTCAAGAGGGTAAAGGCATCTCGCTCACCTCACATCATTCTAAACCCCGTCGTTATCCTAGAGTACAGAGACACCATGACCTCATCCCTCTCATCAAAGCCGCCAAAGAATACTTTTCAAAATACAGCACAAAGGTACATGCCCTTCAAAAACTTTCCATTGATGCATGAAAAAGGATCAAGATCTGAATGGGGATATCATTTTACTGAATTATCAACACCTAAAACGGTTTTGCGGGTTTGATGGGCTCGTTGAGGATTTGGTGACGAGACCGCAGACTTTTTTCAATAGCATCGCTTTAGCGGCTGTCGCTGTACGTATTTATTATAGTTTTTTTACGAAGTTAAACGAAGTCCAGGCACTCGCTGAAGAAAACTGGGAAGCGCATCTTGTAAAACGGAAAAAGTCAGTTCGGCTTCTCGAGTATGATGTGATCACACCGTTGAAAGCTTTAAAAGCCAACTTGATAGGTAAAAATATTATTAATGTGTGGGATATCTCATATCACTTAGGACGGTTTATATCGGTGAAGGGTACGATCGTACGAGTATCATCAATCAAACCCATGATCACAAGGATGGTTTTTCAATGTCAAACCTGCCAACGTCAATTCGAGGAAGAGCTAGCAGATGGCAAGCATTCAGCCCCAAAACGATGCGTGATCATCTCGTGTCGTGGGAAAATGTTTCAGCCGATTCTTTCAGGGAATGGAACAGTCGCAGTGGATTGGCAGAGGATAAGGTATTTGATGATATCGTAGAGGAAATGGACCCTAATTTTTTTTTGTGTGTAGGATTCAAGAGAAACTTGCTGATGATCAGTTTGATTCTGGACGGATCCCGCGAACGGTTGAATGTGAGATGATGGATGATCTTGTGGATAATGTTGTGCCGGGGACGTGGTCTGCGTTACAGGATAGTCAAGCGCTCGCTATAGAAGAAGGTACACCTTCCAAGAAACCCCTATTCATCTAACAATATGTCAGGCAAAATGAAATCGTCGAAAACGACATCCATGTACTCGTTGTATATATCAGCAAATTCCCTTATTAAGGCTTCAGCGAAATCGGCGGATGTGGGGGAAGGCTCTGAAGAGGCGGATGCACCACTTTCAAAAGATTTTGTGCAGTTTTCAAGAAAGGATTTGTACGGGATTCGAAAGATTCATGAAGATCAGGAGAACATTTTTCGGTTGTTGGTGAACTCGTTATGTCCAACCATATTCGGGCACGAACTCGTAAAAGGTTCATCCTTTGTTTTCCAATGATTAACATTAATGCAGCTGGCATTCTCCTTACTCTCTTGGTGGTCGCAATCGAAGTTCCGATGACAACAAATCTTTAACCATCCGCTCCAACCCCCACGTCCTTATCGTTGGTAAGATCATTCCTTCACGCAATCTAACCGCTTTAAAAAGGCGATCCCGGTCTAGGCAAATCCCAAATGCTCTCCGCCACTACCAAAGTCGCCCCACGCGGCGTCTACGTCTGCGGCAACACCGCCACCACAAGCGGTCTCACCGTCACCATCTGCAAAGATGGGGATACAGGCGACACGGCGTTGGAGGCTGGAGCGTTGGTGCTTGGTGATAAAGGTGTCTGTTGCATTGATGAGTTTGATAAGATTACAGAGTACATGCGTTGTTGGAGGCTATGGAACAGCAGTCGATTAGTATTGCGAAGGCGGGGATTGTGTGTACGCTTCCGGCGAGGGCGAGTGTGATTGCAGCGGCAAACCCCGTGGAGGGCATTACAAGTACCTTATTTCTTTCGATAAATCACTAATTTTCTATAGTAAGCCAAAACCGTTCGGAGAACCTGAAAATGAACAGCGCGTTACTTTCTCGGTTCGACCTTATTTTCATTCTCCTCGATAAACCCAACGAAAATATGGATTTGTTTCTGTCAGAACACATTGTCAAGGTTTTTTGTCTTTCGTCATTCACTTAACTGATGTGTTTTCAGCTTCATTCCAATAAGAAACTGGCCGAAGGAAACGTGTTTTCATCATCATAATGAGAACGGAAATGAGGGGAAGATCTTTTAGGGAGATTGAGGTTGGGGGCTGGGGAGGAGTTTGACCCGGTTCCGCATTCGTTACTGAGAAAGTATATTGCTTATGCGAGGAAATATGTAGATCCTGTGTAAGTCTATCGTGTTTTTGTAAATTGGAGATGCTGAACTCTTGCAGATTGACGCCAGAAGCTGCGGTCGCGCTTCAAGAATTCTATTTGAATCTTCGAAAGTGCGTATTCCAGATATTTATAGTTTGAGACCAACACCTTTATTATTTTCAAAGGACCCATCGTTCCGGAGATGGAAACCCCATCACCACGCGTCAACTTGAGTCCCTGATCCGTCTCTCCGAAGCCCGTGCGCGTTCCGAGCTCCGTCAAAAAGTGACCAAGGAAGATGCCGAGGACGTGATCTTTATCATGAAGTCTTGTCTTTGGGGAACGTTTGAGAATGAGTTTGGGGATGTTGATTTTCAACGGTCCAGAATGGTATTTGGATTTGAGTGGGAATGGAGTACTCATTTTTGTGGAAAGGCACGGGGATGAGTAGGAAGGGAGACCCGAAACGATTTATTGCGGGGTTGAGTCAACGGGCGGAGCAGTCGGGGTGTAGTCAGTTTACGTACAATGAGGTATATATAGCATGCGTATATAAAACGCTTACTAACGTACTTTAAAGCTTTTAACAATAGCGAAAGGTAAGGGCGGTTCCAAAACTATACTTATTGTGTAAAGAAATGGGGTTGAAGGTGGATAAGTTTGGAGATATGCTGGATTCTCTCAACAATCAGGGGTATCTGCTGAAAAAGGCAAACAGGATGTATGCGTTGAGCATGTAGACCTCATGCTAGCCAATTCTCCACAATAAACTCTCAAACCTTTATTATTTATTTCTAGACAACTTTTTGATCTCGTGCAACATGCCTCTGCAGGCCGTCCATGTCTGCTCTCAAGTGTTCTTTCTCCTCACCACCTATGCTCTTTCAACAGGTACCTCACCCTACCATCCTCTTCAAGAGATGCATTCAGTATCCAACCTACTTCTAACCTCTCATACAGAAAAGGAAGAAACGCTTGCCATGCTGATGGGGAGGTTGAGAACTTACCATCAGGCGTCATTGGCATTGTAGAGAGATGTCTGTTTTGTCCGCGAAAGGATAAAAGAAAGGATCGTGTGGTATGGTTCTGATTTTGATTCTGTATGTTAATGAGTATAGGAAATTAGCTCTGAACAAGTGGGTTTGAAGGAGTGACGTCAATCGAACTTAACGTTTTCTGTATGCAGTTAAGCAGGCTATTTCATACGCTGAACAAACTCACACTACAGTCGTAGGATGGGGTATATTTTCTTTTTTTAAAAACATTTGATCCTCATACTTGGAAAAATCATATCTCACTCTTACTTTCCCGTTTCTTGAATTCAGCCCACTCTCACCCTCACATCACCGTCTTCCCCAGCGCCGTCGATCTTCGCTGCCAAAGCGACCAACAGATGCTCGGCGAACATTTTTTCGGACTCATCGTCTCATGTTTGACGAAAAAAACTTATCCAACGTCTCCAACTCACCTGTTTCCAAGCTCTCCCCAACGCCGATGGATCCTCACGTAAACAATGACCCGAAAAACCTAAAACTGACTTTTTTCAAGCCGCGTTGAAGTTCCTGTATTGGTTCGACCTTCGGAGACTGGGTTATCTTTGGAAAACTTAAGGCAGTATGTTCGGATCCCCGAGATTTTCTTGAATGAGGAACGGGAGTTATTTCAGAGCGTGACGAATATCGAGGGAGATACGTTGGCGGAAAGGAAGCTGTTGAGAGTTATCATAGTGGACCTTACGTGAGGGCTTTGGTGTCATTATGTAAGTTTTTATAAATTTTGGAATGTTTATTTATATGATGGATTTTTTTGGAGTGGATAAGTTGTGTATACCCATGACGCAGATGTGTGAGGAGAAGACGGAGAGGAATAAAAAGGAGGTGAGTGACGGAGGGTTTCTTTCTGTCGCGAGATTTATTGTTAACGTGTAATCATGATCCTTCCTTTCTTTTTCCGGTTTAGATTCAAAGATTACGGAGCTTAATCCAGGAGAATTCGATTCGTCGTCGATGTCGTGGAGTTGATGAAATACATAGTCATTGTTGTTTATTGCATATCAAGAATACTGTTTCCGTGTCTATACTATATGTGACTGTCTTACGTTTTTAATTACGAACAAGAAAAGAGGAAAGAAAGCAAAACCTTAAAAACTCCACTGACTTTGAGCACATTCAGTTATCTTGAATAAGGTGAGGTGAAGAAGATCTTTGAAGAAATATATTGTAATTGGACATTAGCGGCGAAACCTTTTGTCGGACTTCCAACGAAAAGTTGAAGCAAAATGAAGAGTGAGTTTGTCAACCATAACAAAGGCTAAACGCAATGCCTAGTCGACGAACACCTCATCCGCAAACGAGCCGAACACAACGACGGCGAACTCTCAACCCTACGAGAAGTACCCTCCACCAATTCGACATTGAAAAGATTGAAAACCTGGATGTGTACTGCCGCAACCTCGAGATCCTGTTTCTCCAAAATAACTTGATATCAAGGATAGGTTTGTCTCTCACTTGTTGTTACCCAGAAAAACTGATAGGGATAACAGAGAATGTGGGGAAGTTGAAGTCGTTGAAATATTTGAACCTTGCTTTGAATAATATTAAGGTGATTGAGAATTTGGAAGGTTGGGTCGGCTTTTGGTCTTTTTGTTATGGAATTATTAAGATGGTTTAAATAGGTTGTGAATCGCTCGAGAAACTGGATTTGACGGTTAACTTTGTGGCGAATCCTTTGGATATAGAGAGATTACAAGCGAATACGTTTCTTCGAGAGCTGTGAGTTCGTTTCATATCTTCCTTTACTTACTCATCATTCGAAAGGTATCTTGTTGGGAACCCTGTAACATCCGTCGAAAACTATCGACCGTTCACGATATGGACGTTGAAGCAGCTTAAGGTACCGGAATTCGAATTTCGGTTTCTTATTCACACAAGTAGAGCTTAGATGGTCGTGAGATTGAAAAATCGGAACGCATTGAAGCTGGTCAGATTATATGAGAGTACGAGAACAAATTCATGAAGGAGTTTCATGGACCCTCAAAGAGGAAGTCAAAAGTTCAGAGTCGAGGAAACTTTGAAAGAGGAAAGCGATGAAAGGTATGAATCTCCACAATAAGTATCGTTGATTTGATGGAATAGTCTGGAACAACTCAAGCAAGATTTCAATACCAAACTCACACCATACACACCCGATCCCGTAATGGAAACCGCTAAACATATTCAAAAGTTCAAAGGCACCGAATCTATTCCCGCTCCCGCACCACCCGCCCCCGAAATGCCCGGCCGGATGGTCGTGTCAATGCAACGCAATGAAGGAAATGGGAATTCTGGTTCAAAGAAGACGCGAAAACCATAACTCTCCACGTATCTCTCTCCAAGTACCTTGATTCCAGTTACATTAAAGTGGACACACATCCCACATATATACGTCTGGAAATCAAGGGGAAGTTTTGCAACTTGTGTTGGACGCGGAGGTAGATACGGCTATGTGTGAGCGAAGTAAATTATCTGGGGTGCTTGTTGTGACGATGCGGAAGGTGGGTGTGGAGGTGGAGGTAGAGGAGTTGGTGGCAGAGAGGAAGAAGAAAAGGGACGGAGGAGGAGAAGAGGAAGGCGGTCAAGAAGATCGAGATGTTGGGGGGGAAGAATAGGGAGTTGAGAGGCTATTGGGGGGGTTGGATGATGTGGGGATTAGGGAGGCGAGAATTGTGGCATGTGATGTAGGAAGGGAGGAGAACTTTGTCGATGACCCTTCTGTGCCTCCATTATGTTGATTGACAAATATTGATAGAATAGCAACTGAATATAAAAGTAGTCACTTTGCAGGAAATGAAAAAATCATTGAGGTTTGTGTTTAGATCTTCTTAGAAACAAAAACATTTGATAAGACGAAGAACGTTTCTAGACTGCAACATTTAATAAGGAATCCGATATATTGATATAATGCTCAATGGCATCTAGAATGCCCCCTGTTCAGTCACTGTCCAGCTTTCATTTTCAGATGTCCACCACAGATCATCATCTTCGGTATCTCGCTAAAGTCTTCTCTAGCCTATCACATTTCGCATCCACTTTTGTTGTTGTCTCCTCAAACTTTTTCTCAGCCCGTCAAGTCTTTTCTGCATCTCCAGTTGAAACGACAGCAGATTCTCCATGACGGCTTTTTAAAAGAATTAAAACAATGCAACCACGCAGGAGATGAGTTACATTTCAAATCAATCGACCGCATTCGCTCCATTTGCTCAAGCTTCAATATCTGTTCTTCAAGTCCCTCAATCGTTTTCTGGGATGTGAGATTTTGCGGCCGAGCAGTACCCATCACCACCATAAATCTCGAAAGTTTCGCCTAGAAAGCCCGAAAATTCAACGCCCATGTCATAAAATCAACGTCTTACGTCTTTTTTTCCTTGGAGAGGATCCATTCCATGTAGCTTATCAATTTCTGTTGCCAAACTTCCATCCTTGAACGCCTTTTCAAGTTTTCCGATCTGGTCAGAAGGGATCTCAATTTCAATGACATAGGCTTTGTCGTCGCCTGTTTGTTTCATGTCGACCGTCATGGCGTTGAAGTTACGTTCAAAAAACCAGTGGAAGTCGGGTTGGGTTTCCTAGAATAGTGATAAAGGAGTTAAGGATTATAGTGTGCGATACGGATTTAAAGCAGATGACTAGTATAATGGAGCGTTTACGGATATTGATATCCCTTACCTTCCAGACTTGCCAGCTGAAGTTGGATCGTGACAGGAAGCTTACGACCTTGGATTCTGACATGGTTTATTATTCGAATATTGAAATTGTCAAGCTTAATGGAAGGACAAAAATTGTCTATCAACACATCAAGGTCAAGATGTCTTTCACTCTCGACATCGCCATTCTCCAAACCTCCACAACCTGCCCGTGGAAAGCTCCTTTTCATATAGAATCAAAAGCCACAAAGCTTTTAAATTTCTCCTGACTGGAGTGGCTTGTTGATACCAGAAGACTCGACACCAGTTTCATTCACACTCAGAATTCTTTCCAGACTCCTCTCAAGGTTCGATATCGATATCCTGGGCTTATATATTTTCTTCTTCTCTATGTTAGTGAAGAAAAGCAACGATTGCAGTCATAGCCTGGGTTTGCGACTTCCAATCGCAAATCCGGCATACGAACTTACCCTATCCAAACACTGATGCACATAGTATGAGATCATGCAATTACAAGGTATAGTATAAGCCTTGAATCTGATAGTATTTCTTGGTGTTGTTCAGTTTCTACATTCAATTTGTTAGAAAGCTGGAAAACCTTGTATAGTGAATAACACGGCGCAACGTATATTTAGAGATAGTTTGGTGTTTCATCCGATCAAGATCACGGGGGACAACACAAGCCATGAAGATGACAGCTTACGGGTATTTGGAAGTGGTCAGGTTCTTGGATAGGAGCTGAATATGCAGTACACGCGTGTTAGAATTGGCATCAAAGAATGGTCATATCGACGTGGTTCGGCTTCAAATTCTTTAACTAGGGGGGGCGCACCACATGGTCGGAACGAGCTATAGATCATGCCGTGCCAATTAGTTGATAGTTGTGCTGCGGTTTTTTACGTGTGGCACCGTAAACGTTTTCATCTCCACGAAGTGCCATCCAGATATGGTGCGATTTTGTGTGAAAGTGAACTTACGATGGGATGTTGAGGTGTAAATGGCGGCCCTGAGAAAAGTCCTTTGCCGGTTTAAGATTTTGAACACATTATAACAGGGGTTTGTAGCGGCTATGTATACGTGTGGAACTTTCATATGGATAATTTGACGGAGGGATTACGCGAAAGGGTTTTGATAGAGGTAAGGTTGTTAAACAGTATCAAGATTGTTGTGGAGACGTTACTGGAAGACTGGCCATGATTTTGTTTGGTTTTCGATTCTTCGTTACCTGAACGTATCAACGTCGACGCAGTCTCCCTTACAATAGACCCTGACTTTTTGAAAAACTCAAATACCGTGTATGCTTATCATATATGCTTATCATATAAATACAAACCTTATGGAAAAGTATTTCTAATAATAACCATTTCCCGAAGCATATTCCGATAAAACAAGACAAACCCTCTGATATTGCTCACCTGACGGACCTTACTCTTCCAATCCCGCGTAGAACAGTTTCAGAGAATTCGAAATGGATTCCAGAGGGTCGTTTGCTCTGAACAATGCGTCTGTTGCTTGTGTGCGGTGCACTTTTTATCGGGTGGCCATTTTGATTTAAAGACAACCAATCCGCAGCCTGTGTGACTTGAAGTCGTCACTTTACCCTTTTGGCCGCACGCACTATGCGGAGTGAATTTCAAAAGAGACAAACGCGAGACGAGGGATCAAAGAGACCATTGATAAGGATAATGAAGGGCCTCATGACTGCGTGTAAGTATTAGAGGAGGGCATCACGGCTATGGATGGATGGATGGATGGATCGAATAAGGTTTTCCTTCAGCAGTCGTGGAAAAAATAATTTTCTGTTTAAATAAATTTTTTTGGGGTCTATTCTATTATCCGCAAAGTTGACAGGGCGATAGACACCCATCGACAGTGACGGAGGACAGTCTCCTCCTCCCCGTAACGACCACCACCACCTTGAGCAATGTATTCTTTGGTGGAAGAAGGGCATCGCGCAAGTTGCTGATAAATTACCCACGTCGCCATATATAGTCAGTTCCTTGAATTATAATTGATTCTTTCTCCTCAAATCAAAAATGAAAATTAAAAAAATTTTGGCGATCAAGAGAGTTTTGGAGGCCAAATAACAGCACAAAGGAAAACCTTTTGATCAACACCCCGCCGTATCCCGTCAACAACCCACCATCACATCGACGAGTAGACTAGACGAACTCTAGCAAAAGGGATTACCTGCTACTCTACAATCATCCACACACCCACACACACACACAGCACATCAACTACACGGCAGATCACTATCACCAACAATGGGTTGCTCACAGAGTGTCGATGACAAGGAGAAGAGGCAGCGCAACGATGAGATCGATGCCGCTCTTAAGAAGGAGAAGGCCAGTCTCAAGAATGAGGTCAAGATGTTGTTGCTCGGTGAGGATCTATGATCAATTCTCCTGCTTCAAAATGGACTAGGATAGGGGCTGTGAGGTGTAGTGAAGGAAAGGAGTTGATGTGCCACTCTGCAATCGAGATTCCGGATCAGAGCGAGACTCAATTGCTCGAGAACGACAAATCAGGAATGATTACATTCTCTGTAGAGGCAGCAGAAGAATTATTATTCATACATTGATGAATTGGACAGACGTTGCCGTAGGTGACCATTTGCGAGCGAACGAATATTATAGCGAGCAGGCTGCGTTAATGTGTCAGAATAGATAATGACGTTTGCTCTGCGGTTGAGAGTCGAGATAACCGTTCAAGCAGCGATAATATCGAGAAAATGCACTAGGCTTATTCTATCACTCCATTGCTTTTACTGCGCAGGAGTGTTTTTGAATTCTTTCAGAAAATATTGCCGAGATTACATATACTTATCCATATTCTTACATCAGGTGCCGGAGAGTCTGGCAAGAGTACCATTTTGAAACAAATGAAGCTCATTCACGACAATGGTTACAACAATGACGAAAGGGAGGCTTTCAAGGAGATCATTTTCTCTAACACTGTTCAATCCATGCGCGTCATTCTTGAGGCTATGCAAAATATGGGCATTCAACTTGGGAACCCTGCCAACGAGAAGCACAAGGCAATTATCTTGGACATGCCTAATCAGATTGAAGCGGATGTGTTCCCTCCGGAGTGTGCGGTAGCCGTGAAAGCGCTTTGGGTCGATGATGGTGTGAAGGAGTGTTTTGGAAGGTCAAGGGAATACCAGCTTAACGATTCGGCTTCATAGTGAGTATATTCTTTTGTCTTTACATTAGTTGTGACAACTTTTTTGTTTCATATTTTGTTTCTTGTTGAAATGAGTATAGTTTCATATGTCAATGGTTTGACTAAAAACTTAACCAACCTTTCATACCCATCTTTTTACAGCTACTTTGATGCCGTTGAGCGTATTGGTGCCCCCGACTATCTCCCTACTGACCAGGATGTCCTCCGCTCCCGTGTGAAGACCACTGGTATCACCGAAACCACCTTCCACATTGGCGAGCTCACCTACCGCCTGTTCGATGTCGGAGGTCAAAGATCCGAGAGAAAGAAGTGGATTCACTGCTTTGAGAATGTTACTTCCATTGTTTTCCTTGTTGCCATTTCCGAGTACGACCAAGTGCTTGTTGAGGATGAGACTGTGGTATGTACATTATTCCCAAAACGATTATTTTATCGATTTATTTCCATTACGATTATCTTTTGTTTTAAAAATGTTGAAAACTCACCTCAACCGCTTTACAGAACCGTATGCAAGAGGCCCTTACCCTTTTCGACTCTATCTGCAATCGCGGTGGTTCGTCAAGACCTCTATCATTCTTTTCTTGAACAAGATTGATTTGTTCAAGATCAAGCTCCAAAAACTCCAATGGAGAAATACTTCCCCGATTTCCCAGGTAAACCTTGTCTATTTCCTCTCTACCTGTATGCTAACTTGCTTTTCCTGTAGGCGGTGACTACGACTCTGCTTGCGAATACATTCTTAACGATTCATCTCGCTCAACCAGTCTGACCAGAAGCAAATCTACACCCACTTCACTTGCGCTACCGATACCTCCCAGATCAAGTTCGTCATGGCTGCCGTTAACGACATCATCATTCAGGCAAACCTTAGGGATTGTGGGTTGATGTAAATGAACTCCCCTATTCTTGTTTACGCATTCCGGTGGCGAAGGTCAAAAATCTCCCCCTTTATTGAGGGTTTATGTGGCCTTTTATATTAGTGTTTTTTGTTTTCTTTGCTTCATATAGACATTATTTTTTCCTTCCTTTCTACATTTAACTGTTGGCATTTTGTTTTTGTTTACCCTCACTTTTTTTTTAAAAAAAAAAACCTATATTCCGACCAAATCCATGACTCTGTTTTTTTGTGTGGTTTTTTTTTTTTCTCTTGAGAGTTTATAGTGTGGAACCTTTATTGACGAGGCTTCTATAGGAGTTTTAGTTGGTGGATCTTTGTTTGGATTTCGTATGTTGCCTCTTTGCCCCAATATCCTGTGGTTTGAGTGGCTTATTTGGCGCATCTACTTTGCAGTGTTTCCTTTTCGTATGTTTTTCTTTGAGATGGTTTTATTCAGGAACAAAAAAGCATGTACATTCCTTCCATACTGTTTCACTAGCGCTTTCGTTGGATAGTTTGAGAGAGTATGCCATTTTTCAAGTAGCGTTTCAATGACTTTGATGGAAGTGGCAAAGAAAAACCAAGTTAAGTCATAATAATGAAGTTATAAGTCCAGATAAGTAAAATAAGATAGAAAAAGAAAGTAGGTAACGCAGTTTAATATTTAAAATATTCACTCAAAGTGTCATAATCTTATTCTACCAAACAATTTCCACGCAAAAAACCCTCGTCACTCCTGCTTCTCCCTCAACGGTCCACTCTTCTTCCTCTTCTCCTTATTGTACCGACTCGAATCCCTTACAAGTCTCCTCCTCTTCTTCCACTTATGTTTATTCATCTTCTTCCTCCGAATCTTCTTAATCCCAATCGCCTCCATCACTGTCTCCGTTCCAGTTTCACCATCAGACCCCGCCCATGCAACTGACGAAACCGCCTGTTCAGCAACACGTCGACGGTGAAGGGACCGACGGTGACCGGTTTTAGCGGTCTTGGCGATGACGGGAGAGTCGAGGTTTTTATGAATTTGCATAATGGTTTCGTAGAGCATTTGGTGGGAGGTCTGGGTGGTGAGAGGGTCTTCAGGTGGGTCATCTTCCCAAAGTGAATCGTTGTAATCATCTTTATCTACACCTTGTGTTAGGACTTGAGTCACCAAAAAACACAGTAAAAGAAGAAGTGCAAGAACTTACTGAGCTCTTGGTCAAGCTGAGCCTTCCCGTCCAGCAACGCCTCAATGAAATCCGGCGTAGGGGTGGTTTCGACACCCTTTGTCCCAAAAATCGACGTATAAACTTCCGCATATTGCTCTATAGCAGTATCAATACCAACACCGTATGAAATCACTTTATAAACATAAAGATCCACAACTCACCCCTAGTATACTGCACACTCTTCTTCCCTTCACTACTTCCCTCAACCCCTCTCACTCGTTCCAAAGCCCTCTCTAAACATGTTCCGAGAACTGATCCGCATTAATCCCTCTCCCCACATGCGCTTCAACCGCCACAAGCGGCTTATCCCTGCACCAGAACGAACTCTCTGCAAGAACCGGGTGGTTCAGTCTGCTGGGTGGAAGGGGGGTGGGATGGCGACGGGTGGGGAGTTGCGGTTGGGTGGAGTTTGGCTGATGGACCGAGCGGGGCGAGCTGAGGAGATGTGACGGGGCGAAGGGAGGGAGGGGGTTCGGGTTGTGGGTCGACCACGTAATCGAAAGATGGTGGAGGTTCGAAGCATGGTGCGTAAAGGGGTCAGGGGACGGTGGTGGTGGTGTTGGTGAATGTGAAGGGGTATGAGGACGAAGGGGCCACCCAACACAAAGGACCTTTTTGGGTGTTGCACGCAATCTGGACTTCGAGAAAAACCGAAAACGAATTTGGGACAACCTGAGCTCCACACGTCACATCCACGTCCCCTTCATTCTTTAGTCACTTTTTAAAGATAACGGAGCAAATACGACGTGAAGCTTTACGATAATGTTGATGGGGATTTTTATTTTTTACGATACACTTTATTTTAAAAAAAACGGTCCATCATTTCAAAGTATTATACACAATCTCTTTGACAAAAAGCCCTGTCATTTAATCTTCAATCTCATCAAACAATATCTTCCCCCACCCCCTTGCCCTTAACTGTTCGTTCCATCTCATACCTGCCCCTGCTCTTATTTCGTGGGTACGACGGTCCCTTTTTCCTCGCATTCCGTTTCACCGGCGGCTCAATCTTCCCATTCTCCAGACTCTCTAACAGAGCTTTATCCATGGTTTTTCACTTAAACTCGACACCTGCCATTTTCCAGAAAGCGGTGAATTCACGTCAGCAGACGCGATCATCCGAATGGGGAGTTCACTGTCTTCACGGAATTCGAAAATAATGCACTGAAAATATCAGACGATAGGGAAATGTGATGGGTATAAGACTTACATAATGGTAGAAAGTGGAATGATGAACGAACGAATGACGTAGATAACCGAATAATCGTTTGATGAATGGTATCGCTTTGTAACCAAGTCGTTTCTCCAAAAGCGCGGTCTGCCGTTCGTCATTTAAAAAGTTATCCGATTTTCGTGGGAACCCTATCCGGCTGATCGGAAACGATGGATTTCGTCCATGCCGAAGTTTTTCGTAATATTCACTTAACAAAGCTTCATCATAAGTGAGAATGAGTTGGGCCCATGTGACTCGCCATTGTTTTTCAGTGTCCTCCATGATCTACGCGTGTTAGTGAGCGGAAGAGAGGGAGGCTGTACCTTTGAAAAAGTTTGGTTCAGCATTGCAAGGAAAACGTTGAGGAGGAGGATCATAAGGATGAAGAAGAGGACCATGAAGAGAAGGATAGAAAGCCAATTATTGACAGGGCGACGGAAATCGTCTACGCAGTGAGGTGCGATTAAAATAATTAAAGTAAATGTTAGCAAAAATGTGTCGGACCGAATATTGTTATTTTTAAAATGTGAACTGACCATAAACCCCCTGCTGCATCAGAATCCTAAACGACCACACAAAAGCCAAAGGAAGATCCTTCCAATCCGCCTTCCCATTATCAAAACTTTCCGCCCGTTCTTCTGCCGTCATGTTTGCGTTTACATCGTTATAAAAGTTGGCGTAGGTGCCATCTGGAGCCACAGGGCTTCTCCAAATCCCAAGATGAAGACAAGCATGAGAAGAAGGAAACGAAGAAGATCGCCTGTTACGACTTTGATAAAATGATCCAAAGGGTGCCCATGGAACGGTTGCCAACGGTGAGATTGAGGGAGAGATCCAGCTGGAGAAGGATTAGATATGTGTGATTACAATAGAAGCAAGCGCGGCTTTTTGCGCGTCCTGCAATGATTATATTCTAGTTTCGCGCAGAAAAGTGGTGAAGGACATTTCAACTTACCCAAAAAGCATGCAACCCCAACAACACATTCTCAAAATCCGATCTCGAAACCATCCTCGCCAACACAATACACCCCACAAGACCATATTAATCCACTGCACCGCACTCTCTCCGCGCTCGGTCCCCAAAAATAATCCTTGCCCTAAACGTTTTACTTGCCCAAGTTCCTCCAAAAACGTGACCCCATTACAAAATAGCAACAGGCTTTCAAGGAATAATCGTGCATGCCCTGTGGGTCCATCATGGAGATGCCGTACGACTACTCAGGAGGTCGGCACGGTAATAGTCGGAACCGTTTGGGACGAGATAGATAACGGCGGTGAAGAGGATGTAGTAGGAATGGAGCGGAAGACGTTGAAGGTGAACATGGCACGGCCGTAGGAGATCCATTTTGCTTCAAGTATGCGTTGGAAGAGGGGGAGGTTGAGGACGTCGCGATTCTAGTGAGAGTATGAGTTCAGTATCAAATCGACATTGAACAGTGGAAATGTGGCTCTCAAGGCCAATGTTTTGAGAACGATGAAGAATATTCCCGTAAAATTTTAATCCCGTAAAACTCTCAACGAACCTTTTGTTTAATCGCAATCTCTAAAGCGCCCTTCGCATGCCCCATCGTCACCGGATCCACAAATGTATCCACCTCACTCAAATCATACAAAAATGCAGACGCTTTTCCATAAACCCACAACGTCTCTCTCCTCGTATTCATCATTGCATTCACCATCTCCGTATGTCCCCTCGCAACGGCTACCTGCAACGGAGTCATTCCCACCCCATTTGCAAGTGTATCGTCCGCGCCCGCGTCACGAAGGTACAAGTAGATCCCTCCGAGGGTTGAATGTGATTTAGTGCGAATAGTCTTCACGGTCTGGGTGGCGAGCACGGGTGTCGTTGTAGTAGCCCCAGAAAGCGAGTACATGGAGGATGTTGTTGCCTTGGTGGTCGATGGTGTTGGGGTCAATCCCGACTTTTTCGGTGAGGTAGCGGACGATGTCGAAATGGCCCATGCAGGCGGCGAAGGCGAGGACGGTTTCGCCAAACTTTTTTTAGGTTACCAGGGATGTTTAGGGAAATAAAAAAAGGAGTTTGTAAACTTCGCGAAATGAAAGAAATAAGAAATTTTCGGACTTACATATAGGGTGCCAGATGGTCTGAAAAACTTTCCTGTAGCTCGAGCATTGTGAACGTCTGCTCCATGCTTAATAAACCATTTTAACATATGAAGCTTATTTTGGACTGCAAGCAGTGACAACAATGCTCTCCCGTAAAATTGGCACCCTCATAAACGGCATTGACTAAACTCGTAGTAAAAGTGCGGAGTCAACGAAAATATAATTAATTTGTTACCAAGAAAATCATTGCTATTAAAAGAAGAAGGAAATTATAGCCTACCCAAATTCGGTCTCTTCGCCACCAAATACTCTGCTATCTCATCATGCTTTTCCGAGTTCATTAACAACGCCACATGTAACAACGTCTCCCCCTCCGGCCCTCTTGAATCTAGAACATGTCGTCCATCAATCCACCCCGTCTCCTTTTTCACCCTTCTCACCTCCTCCAAACTTCCTCTTGCCACGGCTCCCAAAATATCATCTTGGGTAAACGCCTCCCTTTGCTTCACTTCCGCCGGTAGATTATTCATGTCGGTGTGGAACGCGTCGCCGTTATGCGCACCCTTTGTGATCAAGCGGTAGTACAATTTACGGAATGTTACGAAGGGAGACGGCATATGGAGAAGGACTGGGCGCGGAGTGTGGGCGATAGGGATGGAGATATGGGAGGGGGCAAGGGTTGTGGAATAAGAGAGGCGTCGGTGTTCGTAGAGATGGGTGGCATATGGATGAAGATTCGAGCTTGCTGCTGGTGATGATTTCAATGGTGTTGGACTATGAAGTAAATGAAGCTCATTTTCGTCCGTTGTGTATTCTGCCCCTTTTCTTATGCTAAATTTCCAGTCTTTTAGCATTGACTTTCGTCGATTTGTTTTTAAGGTTCGCCGACTCGCGTGAATGGGTATCGCGGCTTCACCGTCATCCTCTGTATGTTCAGGCCCGTCATCCGAGTCTTCGCGTCGTGAAACGTTTCTTAACCCTGATTCCCTATATGGACGTGTGAGTGACCTGTGAATGTTTGTGTCGGCATAATGTCCGCGCTTGCTAGAGTTGACACAGAGGCTGGCAAGCCGGTGTCGTATTGATCTTGAAGATTGTTTTCATCCGGTTGACCTTGAAATGGGGAAACAAGCTCTGGCTGGT